>OU015495.1:27204427-27624427 GCA_907164885.2 Dolomedes plantarius | reverse complement strand
TTTACAACGCAAGTAATAATGTCATTCGACTATCAAAAAAATTTCGGAGTTTTCACCAAAAAAATTGAAAGTCTACTATCAATTTTAAAAATGTTTCAAAAATGGCGCTCAAAAGAATTCTGTATTTAAAATTACTCTCTATGAAATTTGGAAAGGGAAAACTTAGTGTTTGTTCTGCCAAAAAAGGAAATTATAACATCTTTGGCAGTAAAACACTCTCAAACGAATGCCGTTTTCAAATTTTAATATCTCAATGTCGGGGGGCCAACTTCACAGACGTGGAAATATCTTGTAACGATGCGGTTTCCTTCATCTTCAAATGGGCGGAAGTGGCTGAACCGTCCCTCGTCGACTCCCGTTTGTGCCTGTAATGGTAAAAGATCACTATCGGGTCCTTTCGTTGAAGCCCCTTCTGAGCAGAATTGGATATGATGACCGGAGTGCCTTGACCAGCTGATTTTAACTCCTGTACGCAAGATGTTATGTAATCAAAGATAATGTGCTCAGGAGTTAAAATATTAAGGCTAGGTTAAATTTAAGAGTTACTATTACAATCAATGTACAAAAATTTTAAGTTTAACACCTTCAATAGTTGAGGGGAAGAGAAAATTTAAGATTAAAAAATTAAGCGATTATTAAGAATAAGAATTTAAGTTTAAAGAGTTAACTTAAAAATTTAGAGAAGGTAAGATGAAAAAATAAGCAAGTTTAGGATAAGGTGGCCCTCAGCAAAAGGGAAAAAAAAGGCCCTGAAATTTTGCATGGTGGCTCATCTAAGGCCCTAGGTACTAAGAAAGCTAAAAAATCCAGAAGGGGCATAAGGCGCCCAAAATTAAGAAATAAATATAAATCTAAAAACCCTTATTTAATGTTGGATCGGGGTCATTAAATTATAGGGTTATCTCCTCAAAGAAATGAAAACACTTTACTACTGAAGTTATGTATTCCGTTGTGAAGCACGGGTATTTAGTTTTAGGTATATATAGGAAAAAAAGAAAAAGGTAAGTAAATATATACAGGACAGATATACGAAAACTTTCTTTCAAGTTCATCTTTAAAGTATAAGAAATATTAAGAACGAATCAATGGAGTTTTGAATGTATTGAAAAATTTCATAAATGCATTAAACACCGTTGTCTGAGGCCTAAACTATATCAACTAGTTTGAAAGAATTTGCTATTATTAGTTACTATTATATTTTATCGTTATTTGTTGATAATTTCGTATTTTTACTCTGCCTCATTTTGGCGCCTCTTTCAATGTCTTATCCATGGGACCCACCATATTTAGAGAAACTTACAACAAAAACAATCTACCGTTTAATTATTCTAGAATTTCTACATTTGTGTCATGTGAAAACTTTTCAATAATCATGCACAGTTATTTATAGTACTTTTATATATATAACTTATATATATATAGTACTTTTATATATATGTACTTTTATTATACCTATATTAGACAATTTTCTCAAGATATCGAACCTTTTCTGAAGTTTATGTGCAAGAAGTCAGTGTTTGTTTACTTTAACGCACACAAAGACGACGACAGGAAGAATGGTTTTTAATTAAATACATATAAATTAAAGAAAAAAATGTAGTTCTGTCTATGTTTAGATAGAATAATTCAAAATACGTTTTAATGGCTCTCAAATTTTAGAAAATACAGATACGTTATCGCATTAAAGTTCCGAATATTATAATACACAACAGATAAGCAGTTTTCTTTTAGACAACAAATTACTAACTTCAACAGAAGGATAAAGTAAGATGTGGCAGTTTTCGACCTGTATTCGCTTGAATTGGAATAGATTGAAATTTGTGATAGTTGAACATAAAATATCTAAAATTGTTATTACAGTCATGTTTTATAATACATACACAGGATACTTATTAGCAGCAAATGACTGATGATTTCCAAATGATTAAATCGAAGTTACAATTAAAGATATCTGCAATATCTCCCCGACGTGCGATATTGCAGATATCTTTAATTTATCGGAATCCTATGAGCAATTCCTTGAAGATTCAAAGTTTTCTGAGATTATTTCTTTTAAACCTAATTTCATTTTCACAGACAAATCCCAATTTTTCTGTATTAAAATCCTTAATTTACTATTGTCTGTAATGAACTCATATTAATAAATAGTTTCAAAGTACTAACTTTCTCTCTGTAGATAAGGATAATTTACAACATTGTTTCAAGACACAAAATCAGAACTTTCTTTCGTTTGCGACACGCTCGGGAATGAGGTTAGCATCTTAAGACACCCTTGACGGAATTTCAGTTCTTTCAATTTTTTTTTCAGTATTAAATGGAAGTGGAATATTTCAGGCACGTGTTAAATTTGATTTCACATAATTACCGACTCCAGTGCTGAGTTTATTAATTTATTAAAAAATATAAGGAACAAACTCTAGAATAGGATATATTTTAACACAGTTTCAAAAATAGCCGTGGGATTTAGAAGAGTATAACACTGGAGGACTGCAATGGAAATCACTAGAAAAGTTTTGTTTTATGAATGTGAGTCTCGCAATGGATGCTTAGAGCACACATGTTTGATATCGAGCCTAACAGTTGTGGGCGGGAGGGTAGCTCATCCATCCTCACGAACGAGTGCATCGGACTGTGTCAGAATTTGTCGGGAGTAAGAATTATTAATTCAATTTAATATTTACTGGTTTGTACCCGTCAAAACAGGTCGGCCGGATAGTAAATAAATGTACTAATACAAAAATTACACTCAATACATCTTTGCCAAAAGTTGAAAATCATAATATTAAGAAGAGAGAAATACACTTTCAAATATGACTACACCCATACCTCGCTTTACGGCCTAGATACATTCCGGAAAAGTTGGCCGTAGAGCGAAAAGCCGTATAACGAATCAATTATTTTGATACAAACCATACAAATTTAATTGGATCTGTTCCGATTTTTTATAAATAATATAGTTTTTAGTTCATAAAGCATTTTATTCTTTTTATTTCCTATAAAAATGCTTACATAAAAATAAAAATACAAAACAATGTAATAATAAACAGAAATTAAAAAAATATAAATATAAACAAAAGACAAAATAAAATGTTTAAAAGCTGTTTTTAATGTGATGACGGACATTAACGTGAAGAATCACTAAGCTATAATATGCTGCCATCATCATTTTCCGCTGTTGTAGCCGTATAACGAAACATTGTGGGCCGTAAATCGAAAAAGTGCCATAATTAAAAAAGACCGATATAGCGAAATTCCGTAAAAGGAGCGGCCGTATAGCGAGGTATAGGTGTATTGAACACAATAAAAAGAAACTCAACAGCGCGAAATAAACAATTTCTGTCAGGTTTCATTCTATAACTCACAAACATAACTGAAAATAAAAATTTGCAGAGAGAGAGCTAGACAGATTTAAACATGTCACTGAGAATGCGTAGAAAACAATTTTTAATTGTAAATTATCGCTCATTAATAGAAAATGCGGTTACAACAACCAGATTTGACACACCTATACATTTAAAATCTTCCGTTAACGACCAAATGAAGTCAATGGATGCAGTAGTTTTCTCTCACAGACTTTCCAAAGAATCGGCTTTGCAACTTAAATAATTATTTTAAGTGGGCCCTACTAATAATTCTGTTTAACCAAAAAATATCTCGCGGAACACCCATTGGGAATCACTATCTTAAACAATAGATGCCTCCTTCCACAGACACAACAGTAATAAAATTCTAATCATTCTAAAACATCTGTCGGTCTTCAAATCTCCTTCAAAATATTGA
Organism: Dolomedes plantarius; assembly: GCA_907164885.2. NCBI lineage: Eukaryota > Metazoa > Arthropoda > Arachnida > Araneae > Dolomedidae > Dolomedes > Dolomedes plantarius. The sequence continues at coordinate 27,620,647 of OU015495.1, read as the reverse complement.
TAAAATCTGTATTGGCCCCATTCTACCAATATTGTTTTCCATTAATACTCATTTCAGGGTGAACTTATTTCCAAAACTGACACTATCGGGTGCTTTTTGCTGCAATGAACTGCGGTTGATAAATAGTTTTAATATTATTGAAAACACGCCTACTGAAAAGTCCTTATATATAAATTTTTGCATATTAACTCAATATATCCAGATTTTAAAGGGACGAGAGATCGTTTTGACTCCGCCACTTGAAAGATTATTTAACTACCTGGAAGACGGTTTTAAAATTGAACACTATTTAGGTCATTAAGGGGATTTTTACAGCGAACTGCAGTACCAAAAGGCAACAAATATATCGGTATATTAATTCTTAAGCCTAGAACACGCGACTATTAAGATGTATCTATTTCCACGAATGTTGAAACCTGTCAAATGGATCCGCTTGGTAGTCTAAGATTCCATATGGAAGTTATGATGGAACTACAAATTTTAAGTACTTCAATATTTCGGAATCAGCCGTCCACGTGCTGTAGTGGTTAGCGTTCTGAGATGCCACGCAGTGGGTTTGGGTTCCAACCCCGACTAAGGCTTGGTCGTTTCCGTGTCGTCCCCCTCATAGGGAGCAATGCTGGCTTACCAATAGGTTGTTCCCATAATAAAGCAGCCAGTAAATCACGGTGAATAACAAAAGGCGAATGTCTAACAACAAAGTGCCTCCTCATTAAAAAAAATATATAGTATGAAGTCCTGAGTTTGAACCCTTGTTTTGCTGGGAAATGACTGCACAAAACGCGTCTCGGTATGAATACCTTCATACAGGCATTTCATGAATACATGATTATTATTCGTTACCCTCACTTAACAATACTAAAAATGCGTAAAAAATAATTGCCTTTGAATTCTATTTGTTACGGAATCGTCAGTAAAAAATGTGTCTATAAAAGTGGTCAGTTTTTTCAGAATCGAGGTGCATTGGCAAAACGGTGAAGTATCATAATCACAGCTTTTATAACTCTAAAAAAGTTTGTAATAACTCCGATTATGTCCTGTATCGCTGAACTTACAAAAATTTAGTATCTTTAAATGAAATTATACGACATGTGAGTGCCATACCATGTTTCAACATCATTGTTTCATTCTTAATCTTCATTTCGATACTTCGTGATAACTAAGTCTATTAATTATATCATTTTCTTGTTATTAATATTATCATAATCATTCGTCATGTTCATAAATTTTAAATATTAAATACTGGTTATTTCGTAATTTTTGGGCTAAGTTTTATTAGGAACCGTATCCAGCGAATGAGAAAAAAGTTTATTCAGTGATTATTACAGTTAAGAAGTTTAATACCAATATTATGATGATTTGTTTTTAATTTATTTTAAATCAACAAAAGTGGTTGCATTTTTTACGCATTTTTCTCGGGTGTTATTAGACGTCTTGCATCGTGGCGGGAGTGTAAACGTAACAGAATGCCGTTAGTATGAAAATGAAATTTACTTATTGTTTTTCCCTTCAGGATGTACGGTCTGCCAAACTCTTCATTTGAATCAGAATCTATTATTTGTTAAACATCACATTTAAGTTTCTAGTTTAAATGGGAAACTTCTGCCATTTTTCTCCCCATCTTTATCGCAATTAATTGGTGAACATTTTCATCCTGAGCTGTTCACTTTCATCCGTCATATCGGCTTTTACCAGTTAGTTTAATTTATTTATCTTATTTTTAATTTTGTAAAACTTTTTTTTATCCTGTTTATACATCAAATTTTATACATTATATGTGTGGTTTTATACGGTCATTCTGTGCTTAGGTTGTTTTTGTTTTTATTACTTTTCTTGATATATATATATATATATACTAGCTGAAAACCCGTACTTCGCTACGGAGTACATTCAAATTAAATACAACGGTCAATGTATGCAATTAATGCCAATCAATATATATATATATATATATATATATATATTTATTTATATATTTATAATAAATACGACGATCAATATATACAATTGATGTAGAAAAAAAAATATATTTATAAAAATATCGTAAGGGATATTTTTATAGACAAAATAATGTCCAATCGTCTGCCGCATTAGCAAGAAATTTTTTTATTGTCTATTTAGTTGTTATGCACTTGACGATAAATTTATTTAAAGTACCAGAAAAAGAAATCACGCGATCAGAATTTAATAAATTAAATTATAAAAATTAATCTTTATAAATTCACCAAAAATCAGAAAATAGAGGTAAAGATTCGAAAAAGATTTCATTTTAAAGGAATTCGTATGATCTTCCATGTGATATAAATTTTATAACCCTCAAATTATTATTTTAAATGCAGACTTAAAAAAAGTTACTAAAGAAGCTTAAAAATTTAATTTTAAAAAAATCTAAGAAGAATTTTTCAAAAATCTCTCTTAGTGCACCCCTACACTATAAGAAGAATCGCCATGCAAAATTTCAGCCCTTTTGCTCCAGCGGTTTGGTCTGTGCGTTGTATGTCAGTGAGTCAGTTACGGAACTGTTTTATATATATAGATATATATCATCGTTTTTATAGATTTTGGCCTATAAATAACTTATATATATGTTGGTTCTTGTTTTACCTTGTGTTTGGCACAGTTTGTCCTCTCTGGACCTTGCGCCAATAAACCAAAACCAACCAACCATATGCCATTTTTCTGAATACCAGTTAATAAAATAATAGCAACGCTTTTATTGTTTCGTGTGTGTGTGTGTCCGCATATGAGGTAGTTATCAGATCGCTGCTCCTCTTTTGAATTTTAAAACCTCTGATGCCATTGAATGTTACGCCCCTGGATATAAATGGAGGGAAACGGGTTCTTCCATTTAAAATCCGCTTTCCATTTATGGTTTAAACAAGTTTATTTTTTTCTCCTTTCCATTGCCTCCAGAACTGGAAATAAAACCCTCCTTTGGTTTTTCCAATCTCGCAGCCTCTGCCTGAGGAATCCCTCTTACGAAATAAATCAGGCTTAGGGAGAAATCTTTCTCCCTGTGTATGTTAGGGAGTGATTAGCACGTTTTTCTGACATCAGATGACAAAATTTATTTTCGGGCTTCTGTGCGTGCGTGCCAGCCAGCCAGCTCATCACATGCCACTGTGCCGAAATTGCGAGGAGGAAGGGGGAAGATAAGTTTCCGAATGCGTATTCAGCGGAGCATCTCCAGATGTTTGTAAAAGCGTCCATGCGCGTAAATGAATTCGCACGCCGAGAGAATAAGCAGTCACATGCTTCAAAAACGCAATTAAGTTTTCGGGACGGAGGGCGTCGAAAGCTATTTATCTTTTAGGGGGATTTCGGAATAAATCCTTCGCGTCAGACTCGGCTACGTTATTTTTTTTTTTTTTTACGAAGAGTAAAATTTAACGATTTACGTGCTAACTCCAAGCTACAACTCCACATAGGGGGTAGTTGTAAAATATTCTTTCTGATTATCTGAAACTAAATGTCTGTGTTACGCATAAGTTATGTCGCTATGAAAATTCTCCTGTCGTTTGAAAGATGACAAATCGACCTCGATTGTTTTCATCAAAGCGATCTTTCGACATCAGATGTTATTTCTCAAGAAAAATTCATTTCGTCAAGCCAGGGATCTGAGGCAGTGTTGCTAACTTCTACGAAGCGCCTCCCCCTAGCGCCATCTCGAAATCCCCCTGTTTCCCCCTAACACCAACTTGAGATCACCCTAGACCTTCCTAAATGAAATTCAGGTTCCAAATAGGCATCCTGTTTGAGAGATAAATTGAAATAAATAGAAAATACACACTTACATAATGAAATGGAGGTTTATTTACATTTCATCTCGAAACGCATCTCGATTGTACGAAATATTAAAAAAATGTTCCCCCCCCCCCACAAAATGGCGCCTAAAAACACCCCTTTTCATCTAACTTACCCCCAAATTTAGGGGGAAAACCCCCAAGTTGGCAACACTGATCTGAGGGTTGCGGGATAGAGGCCGGTCACTGACAAAATCCACCGCCGTGTTCACTAATGGTGGCCGTTGCACGTAAAATAGGGCGTGGCTGCAATGTCCTGCAAGTTTTCAAATTTACCTCTGAGGGTGCTGGGTCAGGTGGTCTGGTCCTGCCACTTGGCTCGGTTAAAAATTCGCGGACCATCAAACGGGTGCAGTATGGACCCACCTCCTGTGGTGCACCCGGGGCAACGCATGCGGCGAAGTGGTCTCACGCTTCTGGCTCCCCCCGGAGAAGAGCCTAGGCTCAGTTCTCCCAGCCATCAGAAAAAAAAAATCATTTTGATTCTTTTACGAAATTTACCTCGGATAGATCGTGGCATTTAAGAAAATGATCTAAATCAAACCTTCTAAAATGGTGTTGTTGAAATTAGCTTGAATTTTCTATAACCTACGTATAGGTGAAAGTTAAATGACTTTTGATAAAATTGGACTTTAGTGAAATCTTAAACTGGGGGATTCTACTAGTACATGGGTCTTGAAAGTGTATTGTCTGCTTCATTGTATCGAGGAAAGCGTATTTTGATACCCCGATAATGTTTTAAGTAGTTAAAACAAAAACCTAAGAAGGAGCAACACATTTTCCAAACAGGCACATTATTAACATTTTAAGCATACATATTTTATTATAATTGCTGCTTCCTATCTGTCCCACAGGGGAACTAAGACTTACCTCTCTTTGCCATAAGTTGATGAATTACATTTGAGATTACAAAACAATACTTAGCCCGAATTTACCAAAGTCTGACTTTTACTAATTTGCCTTTGATCCACCTGTATAACGGGTGATCCCATAATGAGGATATGGAAGGTCTGGCTCAAAGGCGAAAAACATGGCAAAGTACGATTTAATGTGTCCAACCGCTGAACATTTTGGGTTAGAACCTCTTATCAACTGGGCTGGGTGGTGAAAAAACTAAATTCAAATGATTTTCTGACAAGCAGTTGACACTCTCTTATAACATAATAAATGAAAAATTTTACTGGAAATAAATTTATCGGGGGGGGGGGGGGCTATTTTCTGTCAAAAAATCAACATTTCGTCATTACCTATTTTATATCACTAACTACGTGACAAATATTTGCATCTCTATTTTATTCTTCGTAATGTAATCACTTGAACAACTATTTTGAGTCCCGTCTAGCCACAAACAATAATACAATGAATAAAATAAGATAAACTTTAACGGAATTTGTTATTTGCTAGGCTATTCCATTTTTTTTAAAGCTGTCCGAAAATAGAAATCAAAACGCGAGTTGTTTAAATTCGACACGATGTACCCAAAATTCAAGCTTAAATTTGTTCCCTATTTTTCAAGTGCAGTTTTCACCGAAATGCACCGAATCAGTTAAGCGTACAACCTGTGCATGGTTAAAAATTTAGAAATTTAATGCAATAATAGCTCAGTTATCCAGTAATAGAACCTTTTCAGAAAACTGACTGAAAATCGAGGGCTTATAATATTCAAAGTTGCCTTAAAAGCCCATTATTTTATTTAGCATGCATGTATAGTTCGTGTTTTACAGTATACAGGATCCTTTCCGTTTCATTTGTTTTCCACGAGCACACTTTTGCCTTTTTTAACATGAATAAACTTAGTTCATTACGGTTACTTTATGCCCACTTCAAGATCTTTTAGCTGGGTGGGGGCCGAATGGCTAGATCAGTGATTCTCGACCACTGTGCAGCGGCACTTTAGTGTGCCGCGAGATTCTTGAAGTGTGCCGCCACTGCGAAATATTTTGTATGCTATAGCTGAACTCCGTTATAGCAAACCCGGTATATAACAAACTCAAGGATTTAACGAACGAAAATTTTGGTCCCGCCGTTTTCCTATTGTACGTAATTTAGTTAGTATTGTGTCAGTTTAATGTAATTGATTTTAGTCGATTTAATTCATTAATGATCATTTTTAATAGATTTTAATATTTTTTAAATACATCATTATTGAATGCACATTGCAACTAATGAGTTATACATTTTGTGAACTCTAGCATTTTTCTTAACGGTTCGGATATAGCGAACCACCAGATAAAGCAAACAAAACCTTTGGTCCCTTGAAGTTCGTTATAACGGGGTTCGACTGTATAGGTACATCAACCAATTATCCAAGTAAAATTCTTTTAAATTTACCTTATTGTTAGTGTGCCTCCAAAATTTTAAATTATCAGAAATGTACCATGGCGAAAAAAAGTTTGAGAATCAGTGGGCTAGGGCATTGGCATTTCAGTACCAGAGTCTGATGGGTTTGATGAGTCCCACTTTTGGCATGGACGTTTGTAGCCGTTCGGACTTGGCTTTAAGCCCGGTCTAATAAGCCCTGGGGTAGCAAAAAATGACCTCAACCATTAACCAACCAATCAGGTTTTTAAAAAAAGTCATTTCCTAATTTTTATAATTTACAAAAGTGTTTGGTACTTAAAAGTATATTTAACATCTTCAACAGGATAAGTTTTTGATTTCTTTAACTCATCAGATTAAGGGCTCTCCGAGCTTAAATTTTTGACATTAAATGCCAAAATGAGGATTTTAATCAGATTCCCTAAAGTACAAATCCTGTATCTTTACATTATTTTTCTGAATTTTGTTTGTATTGTATATTAGAAGTAGCATTTCTGCTTTTAAGGTGACTGCCTACGTTCGGAATCAATTTAAAAAAAAATATTTTAAAGGATTTTTTGGTCTTTTATGGTAAAATGGCACTTAAAAATTAAAAAAGGAACAAAAACTTACCTGTAAATAGCATAATTTTTTTATAAATTGGTCAATTTGAAGTAATTTTTAATGAAATTTTGCTAAAACGCCTATCACTCTGCAGAAAATCCTAATGCTACTATTCTAATTTCCTTCTCACACATGATATATATGAAAGTTATCTTCAAAATAACCTTCAATCTAAGAGAAATTTTAAACTGCAAAAATAATACACGCAATTTTATGTTCCAATATGAAAATTTTCCCCGATTCGTCAGTCCTTTCCTAATAAAAACAACCCGAAATAAAAAAAAACTATTTATTATACATCAATTATTGTACGTCATTTCATTAACAATAGCATCTAAAACATTTCCTGAAATTTTTATCAAATTATATGCGTTATTATGTGAGATATCATGATAACGGTAGAGATTTGTGCTAAAAAACATAATTCTTTTAAAAAACATTTAAAATTGTCACTTCAATTTTGTAGCAGACGATGTTTTTAAAAATAGCTATAACTCTGCTTCTTAATGATGTAGAATGAAAATCAAAACGGTTTTGAAAAGAGAAAAGATTGAACTACACGATTCTTGCAAAAAGTAAAATTGACCAAAATTGTCAAAAAATGACATATTTAAAGTAGGCAGCCACGGAGTTATTCGACAGTCATTTCACACTACATGACAAATTTGGATGTGAATTTTGACACTCCTCGACATTCCATCCTCCCCTATATAGATATATAGTATATATCACCTGACCATCCTATATAATCAGTGAATCGAAGGCATACAAATTATATTAGTGTATAACAAAACACTGCATAAAATATTTGAATTCAGAAAAATGCACCCTACATTTTGGTGTACATTTATTCCTTTTTCTTTTCAGATGGATTTTCTAAAAATGCAATTCTCTCCTCGATTCGTTGTTGGGTCAGTTTATCCCTCGTCGTGTTTAAGATGGACGCAACGTTTTCAACCAACTAATCCAAATGCTTTGCGTTGACAAGTACTCTGCATGTTGATTGGTCTTTTGATTGATTAGTTGAGCTCCCCCCCCCCCCCCAAAAAAAAAACAACCAAGGACAAGATGCGCTAAACGCAAGACGAGCACAATGATATAAATATAGGAAGTATCAAGCGAAAGGAATAGGAAAGATATAAAATGTAATAAAATCAGTCAAATAAAAATGAGATGAGAGCAGTGATACACAAAAGTGATAAAAACCGCTAAAATATAAGTTTTATAAAAACGGTGACATACTAATATGATAAAGGGTCATGTCTGAGGGTGATAAAAGCAGTAACTTCTGAATGGGGGTTCCCCATCCAGATTTCTGCCAGGCACTAGGAATCGATAATACGGAAAAAGATAGATCAAATCAATGGATAAAAGCCCGTACATTTTAGTGTCCGGAAAATAGCATGGCGAGGCAGTATTCTGCATTTATTGCAGTCCTTTTGAGAACTGAGTAGTATGGAATAACAATTTTTATTTTTATTAAATGAATAACATTAAAGGATAGGAAAACACATATTGTAAGCTCTATTATCAGAGAACGGATTACCCATGCAAAACAAAATTTTAGGAATATACTTTAAAAAAAAGTGAACATGGATCATATATCCAGGAATACATTTTGACTTAATAACAAAAAATCATTTGAAATCTGCAAAAATGACTAGGCTGTTTATTCAACTAATATGTATATTCCGTTATTTATGCTATAAATATCTGCACTGTAAGAATGTAATGCTGTTTTAGGCATATTACAAAAATGGAAGTATAACTATAAAAGGGTACGAAAGCGTGTTTAAGATACAAAGGTGGGAATTTACCAAAATAGGTCCATTAGCTACCTAGAAACATAACACCCTGAAACGGGTAGCTTTCTTGACACGAAGCAGCATTTCATTTTTACAGTGGGTTAATCTATTTTTTGATGTGCACGCGGGCTTTCTAAAAAGCATTATCAGGAGTTCACTTGTTAAAGGACACGAATAAATTATAGTGAATTTCCTATTTACAAAATCTTTTGACTATTTAAATTTTGTACAATTTACAGATAACGTGGCAGGTATTTGCAATTATTTATGTATTTCAGGTTAGGGCATCTATGCACTTATAAAGACTTAAGTAAAATTAGGCGAGACTAAAAATTCAAGATTCCCATATCTTTCAGGCTCGGTTTGATTTTGTTTCCATTTTCACTTCGTATGCAGTTACCGCTGTCTCAACACTTCTACAATAAGCGTTTATATCTTTTTTAAAACAGATTTTTAGATTTGAGAGAAAGGATGCTAAAAAGTGACTTCTTCATCGCCGAAAGGTAGCTTGATTAAATAAGTTTGCAGCTTGAAAGATCCGTAATTTGATGCCTCCTCCTAGTGCTGGTAGCTACAGTAGGGATCGACCATTTAAAATAAAGGTAAAAATTGATACGAATATTATGTATCTTCCAGCATAATGAAATACATGCGCTAATAATTTCCTCAATTGGTGTTAGTCAATTTGGTAATTTTTAATAGTCGTTAAAACAGAAAATAATTCGTATAAAAAGCTGACGGTATTATGTTTATTACTTTTTTATGCTGTTAGAGGCGCCATAAGTCTGCTGATTACTGATTTGCATTCTCCAACTGACGTTGCGTCACATCTGTTAAATACCGTTTAACCCAATTTTTTATAGTCAGTCATGCGAAGATACTGAAATAAAAATTCATTTAAAGAGATAAATTTGCTTACATTTTAAAATATGAATGATGATCAGAACTAGTAAAAGAATCCTTGGTACTGGGTAAAGATACTCAAATTTGAATCGTGCTCCAAGGGTAAAATATTAATTCCATACCTAATACTTATACAGAGAGTGTATCATTATATATATATATACCGGGTGTCCCAAAAATGACCGACGATTTGAAAAATCAATAAAAGAAGAACGGATGGTGATAGAAAGGCATGGTTTGCTGCATTCTGCTTAGGTAACCAGGGAATTTATTCTCACCAATTTTCAAAATTAGTTACAAAGTTCGTCAACAGATGGCGCTGCTGACTGGGAAAACTATAAAACAATGTTTTCAAAGCTAGAAACATACGCAAAGTGGCATGGATTGGCCTCCCTATTCGCCAGATTTGACGCCATGCGATTTTTTTTTCTTTGGGGGTACTTGAAAGACCAGGTGTATCGCCACAATCCACAAACTGTAGATGAACTGGAACAATACATCTATCTCTGCTGCTTGTCAGAACATTCAAACTGAAATGTTTGCACAGGCGTCTGCGAATTTTGACCTCAGACTGCGCCACGTTGTTGCTGCAAACGGTGGTTATTTTGAAAACATTGTTCTATAGTTTTCCCAGTCAGCAGCGCCATCTGTTGACGAACTTTGTAGTTAATTTTGAAAATTGGTGAGAAGAAATTCCCTGGTTACCTAAGCAGAATGCAGCAAACCGTACACTTCTATCGCCTTCCGTTTTTCTTTAATTGATTTTTCAAATCGTCGGTCATTTTTGGGACACCCGGTATATATATATATATATATATATATTGTGTTTGTGGGGGTATGTATTTATCGTAATATGCCTGTAAGGATGTATTAGTTATCGGATTTACGTATGGATGTATGCCTCCCACTGTATTAGCACTGAAATTTAATAAAATCCCATCTCTAGTAGTAATTGAACGTCGTTTATAAGAAGAACGAATAAAAATATAAGATTTACGATTTTTTTAAAAATTGTAGTCAAGGCATCAAATGTTTGGGTTAAATTTAACACGTAAAAATACTGAATATTTATTGAGACTATAAATCATTTTTTTTAACCATGTAAGTGAAAAAAATGAATAAAAATGGCGCTCGCTTCATCCATTGTTACGCTTTCATATTTGTCAGTCCATGACAAATTTCAGTTATCTATAGTTTAGTTTTCTCAGTTTATCACAACAAGCTATAGAATATGCTCTGTGTAATATGGCAATGTATAAAGAGATCAAAATGCTAAGTTAATCAGTTCACTGTAAAAGTTACTGTATTTTTACGCTTCCTAAGGCTGTTTTCGTTCCCAGTGCTCAAGCTGAGACGAATGATCAACTGTCTGAATCATTTATTACCAAAATAAAACTCCCTGTTTTTTAGTTAAAGGCGGTTCAAAACACAGTGACCTATTTTTTAAACTGTTTGACAGAAGGAACCCGCAGTTCACTTTCGAAATAACAAATGAAGATTCAAATATACTCGACCGAACAGCAATGATGCCAGGATGGTTAAGCTGCCAAAAAATGTTTCTAATGTAACCTTCAAAGAATGAAAGATGAAGACGCATGCCGCATTGTCCTTAAATAAAAGTGAACGAAAAAACAGGCAGCTACTTTAAAAGTACAATCAACAATGAAAAATTGCGAAAATCAATGACGGAGGAGTGTTTAACTTAAAGTTGACAGGATATGTTAAAGTTGAAATGGAAGTACACCACTCGACGTGACCTAAGACGAACTTAACCCTTTCTAGGTGTCAGAGAATACTTTCTTCACGCGTAGGAACGAGTTAGTGGACGATTCCAAATGCTAAAAGACTACAGGGCTTCCTGTATGTCGCCTCGAGATCGTCTCAGGCTGATTTAGATGTCAACAGTGGAAGAGATTTAGTATTTCTATATCTCTGCACAACTTTTTGACAATTAAATGAAGTTTGAAATGGGCGATCATAAATTGTAGAAAAAAGGTATGGAATTTTTTTTCCGTTGGAAAACTGGTTTAATTTGGCTAACTCAATAAGAAAATATCTGAACTGAGTGTGGACGCCGCCATGTTTCGTTCGTAGAATACTTGAAGATGAGGTAGTGAACGCCCACAGACTTCCTTAACCGGGTCCGTCCAGGGTTCATTCAGAAGTGGCAATTCGTGTTAGATTACTGGGTAATGCCAGCAACTATGAGTCTCAGCTTCTGGGTCCCATGGCTAATGGTTCCACACCATGGTATAGTCAACAAATACACTGGACGCGATAAATCAAACGGACGACAACGGAAAATTTACTGGTGGTTGATTATTTGCAGCCGTGCATGTTATCCCCAACTGTGGTTCAATTTTTTGTTCAGATTTTGAAGAGTGTTATCTTTATGACAGAAATGTTCCATACATGCATAAGCGGAAGTGGGAATCGGACACTAAACTAAGCAAGTTCAGGTTTTGTTCGTGTCGATATTCACTTCAGCTGTTTTTATATTGCTCATTGGTAGTTCTGTACGCTTATATTGGTTGTAGTATGCTTTAAAAAGAATTCTTGAATTATTTGAAAAGTAATTTAACCCTTTGCCCCCGGTGAGCGACGTTACGTTGACTTGGTTATTTTGTACCACATCTCCATAGACACCGTCATGGCAACATCTAATGTATGTAACCAGAATAATATTTTTCTGCAATGACATGATATGCAATTTACTCCAGTGCTCGAAGAATTTCGCGACGAGTATTGTGTATTTGGCGTTATAGATTATAATCACAGGTGGCGTGAAAAATGGAACAATTTTTGGCATGAGTCTTATTTTGCCATAAGTAAAAGTTACCCTAAAGTAGACAAAAATGAGGTTTATTGATAATAGTACAAAATAACGGAAAGTTCCAGCCGTCGAAAGTAAAAAAAATGAATACAGCGACACCTGTCTGAATAAGACTAAGGTAAACATCGGTGATTGTTTTTACAGATAACAGACTGCTACACATTTGAAAACGCAAAATTGATGACATAATCGTTGACAAAAGTTTGAAGAGAAGCCTAAGGAAAATGTAAATTTTAATTATTTAGTGATATGTCAGTGGACAAAATGTTATGGGTTTATATCAGTATAACAAAAAAAGCCTTGGAATTTCTGGTATGTCATTAATAAAAAAATAGACTTCATTGCAAAGAGTTGGATTATTTTAAATTAATAAAATTCGAAGCATTTTTAATTCTTCACATACCTGTCAAACAAATAGCTCTCTTAAAATAATTTTTTACTATCGTTCGTTACTAGATTTTCTAAATAATTTGTCTTAAGTGTTTAATAGTTTTGAAGGGTGTTTTTTGCTTCGGGGAAAACATTTTCATAATTTTTGCTCTCAGTCTAAAATCTTAAAGGCTGATTAATCGTTACAGAAGTAAAATTTACGGAGATATCTGGTAAGGAATTTTATGTACACTGGTGTAAGAAATTAAGAGAATTTGCAGACTTGGTCGATTATCTCTAGAACTACTATACCGATTTTAATGAAATTTGATATGTATATACATTGATACAATACAAAACAAATAACCATTCAATAATTGTAATACACACGCATGATCGTGCGTAACACTCGTTGGAGTCGGAAGGTATGAAACAGCGGTTGCAGAATAAACAAAAAAATGGGTTAATAGATGATGTTATTTTGCAGCAATCGGTTAATTTCAAATTGTAACAGTAAAAATGAGTAACCACCAACGTTTAGATGATGGAATGAGGTGGCGAATTGTACGGAGGCTAGAAGAAGGCCAATCTCAAGTCCAAATTTGTAGAGAGTTCAATTTAACGCCCAGCGTCGTGTGTAACTTATGGAAACAGTTCCAGGATACCGGATCCATCGAGAGAAAGCCTGGGCAAGGTCGTCCAAGAGCCATGACGGCCAGAGAAGATCGCCATTTGTCGATTATAGCGAGGCGTAACAGGAGTGCTACCGCTTCTCAGCTCTCTCGTGACTTGTATGCAGCCACAGGAACCCGTGTATCAAGGGTGACTGTTTCCAAAAGACTTCATGAGAGAGGGTTGTTTGCAAGAAGACCTGCCGTTTGCGTCCCTCTCACTTCTACGAACAGGAGAATCCGTTTATCATGGTGCAGAGAGCATAGAGATTGGAGTATGGATCAATGGGCGACCGTTCTCTTCACTGATGAGTCCCGGTTCAGCCTAAACACCAATTCTCGCAGTACGTTCATATGGAGAGAACCAGGGACCCACTACCTACCCTCCAATGTCCGCGAAATCGACCATTATGGCGGAGGCGGTTTAATGGTCTGGGCAGGCATCATGTTGGATGGCCGCACACCTCTCCATGTCTTTGAAAGAGGCACTGTGACTGGTGTGAAGTATAGGGATGAGGTCTTGGAGCCCTATGTTCGCCTTTTCAGGGGAGCAGTTGGCCCTGAGTTCATTTTAATGGACGATATCGCGAGGCCACATAGGGCTCTTCTGGTCGACGAATTTCTAGAGAGTGAGGATATTCGCCGGATGGATTGGCCAGCCAGATCTCCAGACCTTAACCCTATAGAGCATGTCTGGGACGCTCTTGGGAGGGCAATCGCAACTCGCAACACCCCTCCTAGAACCATCCAGGGAATGAAAACAGCGTTGCTGAATGAGTGGGACCAATTGCCACAGGAAATGATAAACTGCCTTATTTCTAGCATGAAATCACGCTGCGAGACCTGTATATCTGTAAGAGGGGACCATACCCCCTATTGACCCATCTATTAACCCATTTTTTTTTGTTTATTCTCCAACCGCTGTTTCATACCTTCCGACTCCAACGAGTGTTACGCACAATCATGCGTGTGTATTACAATTATTGAATGGTCATTTGATTTCTATTGTATCAATGTATGTACATATCAAATTTCATTAAAATCGGTACAGTAGTTCTAGAGATAATCGACCAAGTCTGCAAATTCTGTTAATTTCTTATACCAGTGTATATTCTCTTAAATAGGGCAAATTATGAAAAATTTCATTCGGAGATAGGTCAACTAGTCCATATGTAAAATAGGATAAGTATAGAAAACAATAGAAAACACAGAATAAAAATGTTGTATCTGGCAGAATTATCATCGTAGAAACGCGATGTTTGCGTTATCCGAGTTTTAAAGTCTCTATAGTATATTTTAAGACAAGAAAATTTTTGAGAAAATTATTTTGGTTCCCCTTAAACTATAGGTCCCGGTCTGTTTAACTCTAGGTAACAAAACAGGGCGTTTATCTCGCTTAATTACGTACTAAAGGCGCCCATCAGAGGATTAAAATATTCCCCGTACCACCACTAACACAGAAAAGGCGTTCTTCCATGGGGCTCTTACTCTAAATTTTTCCCTCAACTGTTATCAGGGATATGTTATCAATGCCCTATATTAAAAAAACTACCTTCTATAAACAATGGCAGTTTATAACGGAGATTTAAAAACCGAAAGAAACTGATTCAGGTAGATGGAAGGAATTCTTTTTTAAAGAGGGAATTTCATGAAGATTTAAAAAAAAGTTAAATCGCATGAGCGTAAATTAATATTTTATTCTTTTTTAAAGATGCGTGATGGAGTGCGAAAAAGAAATTTTCAAATCTCCTATCAGCGTGTTCTTATTCTCGGGTTGAACAATAAATTACCTTATCTTTCTTCACGGCAATTAAGCAACAGAATAATGCGCGATTAATAATATCAGTGTTTTGAAACTGAATTGAAAGTTCTTGAATGATTAATTAAGCAAGCGTGAAAGATTTTTTAATGCTAGCCGGCGATGAAAACGCGATAATGTTCTTCTTTACGGGTCTTTTTTAATTTTTGTAATTTTGTCATTCAGTCATTTAAAAGGTTTTTCGTGTTATTTAATTGTCAATTAGATCGCTTACTTATTGGGGGAAACAGTAAAACTAAAAGGACTAAAACAATTGAAGGGGAATAGAAGAAAATTAGAATCGAAACATTTTACTCGTTTAAATATGCAGTTTGCAATTGAAAACGAAATTTATCGATATTTGTCATCGCAAACAAGCATAATGCGTGTGTGTTTGATTATATGTATGCATGTACGTGCGTACATAACATGCATACAATGTACAAATAAATTAAGCCAAAGGAATGGAACGTATAAAATATACATTAATTTGCTAGCTCAGTGATTTTCTCAAATATTTTTGTGACAACAGAGACGTTCATTAGTTCATACTTGGTGTTTCCTTGTTAGATTGGTTCTCGGTCCACCTCTTTTCTAGTGAACCAATGATTTTTACATACTAAAATTTTCTAATTTATTTTTTCTGCTACATGTATATACACTGGGATTTTACTTATGGGTTATCATTTCAGAACCGGGTTTGCTTTTATTTTATAAATGGCTGCTGGTGATATGCCAATAAATGAAAGTTTTGTGCAAAATTTTTAATTATAGCGGGAACTAGGCGAATTTTTCCCAATCTTTTGAGCGTTGAATACTGATAATATTAAAAATCGACATTAAAATTGCCAAAATAATTTAGTACCACCAGAAAATACCATACGAATGGCCTATTAACTTTAAGTAGTAATATATAAGTCCTATTTCTAGCCAATTAAAAGCAAACAAATAACCTCCAAGACCTGCTGTTACTTCATAGTTTTAGTAACGTCAAACTGAGAGTTATAAACCTTTATAATCAAGTGAGCATTCAATAACATAATTTTCACCCCACAAGCCTGATCCAGTGAACTGCGGGAAACGCCTATTATGGTGAGATCTAACCAGGGTTTGTAAATATCATGATATTTTCGAAAATATCCAAAATATCCGATATTTTGATATATATCCGATATTTTTTATATATATCCGATATTTTCAAAATTGTCAACTTATTGCTGATGATAAATACAGTAACCACCGCTTATAGTGATCAGTGGTTATAAGAATCAACCGTTTATAAGAATCAATATCGCAAAAACAAAAACAAATGTATTATTTCCATGTTAAAATTTTCGCTTTAAAGAATCAATCCACCGGTTTTAAGAATCTGCTTACACTCTTCGCTTTCCTTTCCTTTTTCCAAAAAAGCAACTTAAACCCTCAAAATGCATGAAGTTCTTTCTTTCTTTCTTTTTTTTTTAGAAAGAGTGATAAGATGGGATGGAATACAGTCGTAAAATGCATCCCTTTCTTTGTTAGACATAACATAATAGTTTCCCCTTAAACGCTTTAGCTAAACACTGTCCTATTAGCTTGACCCAGGGGTATCCTACCCGTCCGGGTCCAATTTCACTTTTCTCCACTGACAAACAAAGACAGGGACTCTTTTTTCCCACCTCCCGCATCCTGGTTGCGGCTTCCTGGACCCTGAAACACATAAATCTTCGGCGAAGTGTCCACTATTCCTTAGGCAAACGTGACATTATTAGATTCAGCACGTTATCAAACCGTGAAACGTAAGCTAGATGGTGAATCTTGGTCTGAGACTATTGGTATTGAAAGAGGTATAGACAGCCTCCCGAAAACTTCATTACGTCAAGCTACCATAGAAAACTTTTTCTTGCTCCCTTCCTGTAGTTGAAATGTGAAACTGTTAAGCAGGTAAGTTGTACCAAATATTGGATTTTTTTTTTCTTTTACTATAATCATGTGCATCTACTTAATGGTCTAGAAATTAAGTTGTATTTTTAAAATTATAAACAATAATTTTAATAAAAGACAATTAACGTAATGAAGAGTATTTTATGGCAAATTTTCTAATATATGTATATATAGGTGTGTGTGTGCCTGTCCAAAAACCTAAATTTTGGCTATAACAATCAACCGCTTATAAGAATCAAAAACAGTAATAACAAACGTGATTCTTATAAGCGGAAATCACTGTATTTCCATATTTAATACAACTTAAACACTAATACATATTACACATTATATAAAAACTAATATAAAACATTATTCTAATATAAAATAGTACTTAATTTTATATATTTATAATTATTATAAATATTTTTTTTTCTTTTTTTAAGCACTCATAACAAAATTTTAAGTTAACAATTTTCTCTTTCAAAACACAAATTATAAAACTATCTCAAATTTCATGAATGTTTTATTTCTTTAACAAAACTTTAAACTCAAAATGAAATTTATTTATTTTTGTTCAAAAATGTAAACAAAAATGTAAGTGTTATTATTGTTGTTATTCGGTTGCGTGTAAACTGGATGCTTACTATCATAAGTGATCTCCTATGTAAGCTTTTCCGCTTTCTCAGTTCCTAGCCTTTTACGCAATTTAAACTGAACTAAACCAAAGCTAGAGCAAATTCTCTCTAACGGTGCTGTAGTTGGTAAAGCAGTAAACAGTTGATTAACTAAGTCAGAAATTTTTTCTTTTAGTGGCTGTTCAATTTTAATATTGTCCCACCAAATCAATGGTTCTACAGCTAAGAAATCGTCTTCAAACATAAAGTTCGGAAAGGGGGATTTTTTTGCTAAAAAAGTCATTACTAGAGGCAAAAGTTCTTTGTCTGTAGAATTCAAAAAATCAAATGCACCCTGCTTTTGTTCTTCAGTTAATTTTCTTCCACAATATCGATGGTCCAACATATTCGCCACTAAATGTGCTTGTGAAAGAGCCATTTCTTCTCTTACTGATAATGCTTCTTGCACCTCTTTTATTCCTTTCAATTTATTTCTTAAGTTAATCCAAATTTCTACACATTGTGCAATTTTAGTCTGATCTTTTTGCATTTCATCTAATGCTTCTGCAATGGGTTTTTTAGAATGTTTGTATAGTCCGTACAATTAACCGTTAAGTTCACATCATTAACTAAATTAAAAATGTCTTTATCAATTTCATGTTTATGATCCTACAGACTTGAAACCGTTTTCCCCTATTATTTAAAAAAGACTTCATTGTATCAAACATTGTGTTCCATCTTATAGTTTGAGCTATTACTAACAGTTTGCTACCATTTGCTTTGTACCAGGCATTTGGTAAATGAGTATTTCTAAAATACTTAATTATTTTGATTACATTTTTACTTACATTTGGAAGTTCTAGGTCTTTTGCTAAGAGATTTAAAATATGAGCATAACAACCGTAATAAATGATATCAAAATCTCCAGATTTAGCAAGCTCCTCTCTCATTTTTTTGACATTTGCAAAAAAAATGAGAGACATTTGTAAAAAAACATTTTTAGATGTGTAGAAATTATTTTTTTTAGCTCCTTTTAGCATTTTATTTACAAATTATAGTTTATTTTTCAATTTAATTTTCAATAACAATTGAACATTTAAAGTTCTAATTTTTACACAAAAAATATGATGCTTAATGCTATTTTCAGAATACTTCACATAAATGAAAATATCAAAAATATAAAAAATCCCGATATTTTAAAAATAAATATCGGATATATATCATGATATATATCATGATATATATCGATTGATATATATCAACGAACCCTGGATCTAACCCATCAAATTCTATCCCCTGGTGGTCAAAAAGGGAAATATTAATTTTATATATGTATGGAAGAAAGACACTCTTCTTTTCTTAGTGTTGTCTTGTAAACAGCGGGTTTTGCGTTGCTTTGTCTCTTTCTCCCTCTCTTAAACTTGGCCGCCGCCATGTAGAATCACGTCGCCAGGCTGTCTCTTGGCTCCGATAGGACTAAATTAGCCACGGTGCATGGAATATTGGTATAAATGACTGCTAAAAGTTTTGTGTTCTGCATCATTTCTCGACCGACGACTCAACATCTGATTATTACGCACGCACACACGCGCGCTCGCGTTAAGGTCGAAGTTTGGTCAATTCGCTAAATGGCGTTGGCCAAGTCACTTGGCCAAAGACCGAAATAATCGAGTGTTTACAACTCCGTCGGACTTTGGTTGGTCCATTCGCGGTCCGTCCGACAATCGATGGCCAGTTCACGAACATGCACCCATAGACCTGAAAGGAGTTAATTATACGACTATTTAAGCCGTAAAAGTTACAAACGTGGGAAACGTCGTACTTCCTATTACAGGGATTGGGGTTTAATTGTAGACAACGGTCTGTTAAAGCCATCCAGAGGCAAATTATAGCCGTAGCTATAATTCTCTATAGTAGAGCGTAGTCTTCTATAAGCTCAATACCCACGTGCCGTAAAGATAACGCTGTTTCTAGCACCATTAATATATATTAAGAGTGTTTAGGGAAAAGTGCCATTCCAGTTTCATTTTTCTTGATATTTTTCTAAATTTAATGTGGATATTTTTCTAAACAACTGAGGTTGATATTTTTCTAAACTTAAGATTCATAGCACATATCCAACTAAATTTTCCGATTTTCAGGAAGTGGAATAGGCTGGAATCGAAAGCCATTTTGTTGTTGTTGCTAATGCCCCCAAGTTGGAGGTTTCATTCACCAGGTCCTAATAGGCTATTGGTCTGGAAGGGGAGGGCCCTGTTTTGACTTAGCACAAGGATCGGAGTCCGACTTGGATAAATGACCGGTCCCGTAATTTTGAACCGAGTCAAATGACGTGACCGGAACACTTTTTGACCCCTCATCTCCAGAGGTAAATTTGAGAGCTTGGAGGACATTGCAGCCACAACCCATTTTACGTGCCCCGACCACTATTAGTGAACACGGCGGTAGATTTGCAGCGACGAGCATCGAACCAGGGACGTTCAGATCACTGGCCCGCTGCTCTTGCCAACTGGGCCACAGCGCCCACGAAATCCATTTTAAAAATATGCATAACTTTAGTAAAGTAGAATAAATTATTTTTCCAGTTTCAAAAAGAAATTAATATTTGCTGCTCATATCCGTTTAATCTTTTAAATTAGTTCTTTTTTTTTAGTTTCATCTTCCTTAGAGGATCTTTCCTTTCAATATGGCATATTTAACAATATTTAAGTTTCTTAGACTTTGTTTTAAAAACAAAAGTCGTGTTTTCTTTCTCTTTTATTGAAATCTTATGAGAATTCAGTTCAAGTTTTTGTTGTTAGCCAGTGATTGAGACCTCACAGCAGGAGAGGAATACTTGCTTAAGATTGAATATTCTAAAAAAACAGTTTGAAATAGGACTTGTTCTTCAGTGTAACTAACCATAGATTATTACTTTTCGTTTCAAAGGAAAAGCATTTCAGTGAATTAAAGAATAGGTCTCGTATAGAATTTTCCCCGGGGGAATTCGCAAAAACAAAAGTTTTGAATGTCGGAAGCAATAATTTTCGGCTCTTATTACAAATTTTATTTTTAGCTGGAAGGAAATCGACTTGAAGAAATGTTAGTATGCAGTCAGCTACGGCATTCAATTTCAATGCTGAAACTTAGAATCGAGGAATGTTTATCATGTTCAAAATGCTTGACATTCAAAACGGATTGGGTGCGTGAAACTTCCTGTACATTTTCAAGAATTAAAAGTGTAGTTGTGTTCATAAGGACGGCCGCTGAATTAATATATTCATTTCGTCAAGATAAGTCAGCTGTCCAGTCCTGCATATCAGTGTTTTAAAATACGAAAGTTTCTCTCAATTCATTCGCTCCTTATAGGATGACTGAAAAAGATTAATTCCTATTTGAATCAAGGATTTTAGAGCCCCCCAAAACCGTTACCATAACGACAGAAAACTATATATTTCTAGTATCAAAATGTATATTATAAACAATATTTGCAATTATCGATTGATACACTTAATCGATAATTGAAAATATTGTATTAACGGCAATACATTATATTAAAAATTGAGTTTAACACAAGAAAAATTGGCTGAGACACAAATGTTACGAAATGCAAACATGGTATATGCTTAACTGATATAACTATGTATTAATACATTAATATAATATCGAATTTACTTAACTGTGATGGTAATGCAATATTATATTGATATTTTATTGTTAATTTAATAATTTCCCATAGACGATTTAACGGATGTTGATATACATATACATCTTTTCCGATATAAAAATATATATATCTATATATATTACTTCCCAACTAAAACATATCTACCTTTTGAAAACTATTTTTGTTGTAAAGCTTCCGGGTATTTTTGTAACACATTAAGTGTACATATGATCGTGATGATATTCGCTCGAAAATGAGTGTATACTTAATGTCGCTATCTGTTCTTATCAGCAGGCTCAAATACGTAAAGGAATCCTCGATTCTTTTCTATCTGCTGTTTACAGCACAGAAAAAATTAGCTTTTACATAAATTTAGATCCTAAAAGATATATTGTAAAAAGCAGCATAACATTTCACTCAACGAAACGCATTATGCATTTTTATGGTCGCATTTTTGAACTCGGTGAAAAGAATCTTCCCTTTTCCTGCACAAATTTTTCTTCCAGCACAGTTGCATAAGAATTTAAAGCAGTTCTCATAAAAATGTCGTTTTGCAAAGTGTGTTTCATAATGCATGAATAGCTTCTTCCACCAAAAGTAAAACCTTAAAGCCGAGTTTTGCTGCGTCAAGAAAGTCGAAAAATGTTAGAGGGATGAAAAATTCGTCCAAATTGCATGCATAATTTGATTGGCGTTCCGTAAATTTGATTAATTCTTTCATGCCAGAATTTTTCGAAGATTTTGTCGCGGGATAACAGCATCATTAAATATTTCCTAGGATTAAAAATGTAAAAAAAAACGCAGTACAGTGAACTTTGGAGCTCCGATGAGTAACCGTGTAAGATGGAATGTCAAATTTTCGTTTGTGTAAATGACCCCCTCGATAAAGTCAGTGAAAAATGGATGCCACCCACAATTTACAAGGTCATAATTATCTAAACATCTGATAATTTTTCCATAATTTTTAACCCAGCGGGGAATATGGCTGAGCAATTGCCATAATTATGGTTAAAACTAATCCCCTTCATAACATAAGTGTGTGTTACTGAACATGCATTACGCGTATTTGTCACCAAAAGTTGTTACTCAGTCGCAGAGTTTGATATTCTACGAGTTTCTCTAGTATAGTGATTAGTCTTTCATATGAGATATATTTCTACTTTTAACTCGAGCTGTAACAATTAAGGCTACCGTTAATGGCTTCGCTCACCTCAATGTTAACCTATGGAAAAAAATGTATTTACTATTGACAGCTGCATAAATGTCGATAATCTAACATAAATGGCATTTCCTCAGATAGCCTGAACTTTTCTGCACCTTGCAATAGGATTCATTTTAAAAATGTCGTTCACCAAAGGAATGGATGAGCGTTTAAAACACTCTACCAGACTTTTCCCCAAAAATAATTTATTTTAAAATACACTGCTCAAAAAAATTAGGGGAGCAAGGAAAGAAGTTAAGAAAACCATGCGAGAGAGCCACGTATTAGTATAAAATGGATAGTACACGCGTATTAATGCGCAATACAGAAAAAAGACGTAAAAAATTTGTAATCAAGCTTTAATTCCTTGAAAATATGGAAAAAACATGAAAAGATGATTTAGGGCAACAATTTGGTTACATGAAAACGATAAAAAAAAAGTATTGTTTAGAAATGATGCAAGATTTTTAATATGGCGTGTGGTCTCCTCGAACAGCTAAGACTCCTGCACACCTGTTTTCCATGGATGCGATGATGCTATCGAAAAGACTTTGGGGAATACTGTTCCACTCCTCAAGAAGTGCAATTTCCAAGTCTCGGAGAGTAAAAGGAGGCCTTGGTCTCGCAGCAATGCGTCATCCGAGCATGTCCCAAACATGCTCGATTGGATTCAGGTCAGGAGAGCACGCTGGCCATTCCATACGCTGTATTGTTTCAACTTCAAGCATGTTCTCCACAAGATGAGCTGTATGCGATCTGGCATTATCATGCTGGAAAACAAAGGAATCTCCAATGGCTGCAGCGTTAGGTATGACATGTGGTCTCAGTATCTCGTCTGCATACCTTCGGGCCGTCAAAGTACCATTCCGAATGATATGCAGGTCCGTACGTCCACCTATGCTGATTCCACCTCATACCATAAAACCAGCTCGTCTGTATTGTGACCTTTCACGAACTAATGTGCGATTATTTCGAGTGCCCCTTTCCCTCCATACCAAAACATGTCGGGTGTCACACTCCAGACTGAATCGGGACTCGTCTGTAAACAGCACTTGGCTCCAATCATGTTGCTCCCAATCTCGATGTTCAGCAGCCCATCTTCTTCGGGCCGCACGGTAGCGTGAGGTCAACGGAATGCAGACCATTGGCCTACGTGCATAGATACCTCCCTGATGAAGCCTATTACGTACTATTTGGCGGGACACCCTTCGTCCTGTTGCCAAGAGCAACTGTCTTTGCAGCTGAGTAGCATTGTCTGTTCTGTTTCGACGAGCTGTTAGCAGTATATACCGGTCATCAGTTGCTGTAGTGGCGCGTGGCCGACCTTGCCATGGTCGACGTCTAACATTCCCTGTTTTTTGGAATCGATTCCACAGCCTTGCAACGACACTTCTGGCGACTCCAACAGCGTCCGCGACACTACGTTGTGTTTGCCCGGATTCAAGTCTGCCTATAAAACGCCATGCCATGGATTCCGGTAAATCACGTTGTTGAGACATTTTCAAGTCACCTTTTCTCAAAAAGAATAACTGAGCAATCGAATTTCACAGTTAAGGCAGTGAAACAGACGTTTCTGCAATATCCCGATTTCCGCCTTTATGTTCTTTTTCTTGTTTTTGATGTCATGAACTTTGATTTGCATATGAAGTTTTCTTCTTCTGTTTCCTGCTAGGCTTTAAATTATGGATGATTTATTTTATGTTACTTATCGGTGTAAGTATTTGCGTAATTTCGTTAAAACCATGTGCTCCCCTAATTGTTTTGAACAGTGTATTTGCTTTTTTTCTTTAGAAGAAAAATGTCCCAAGATGTAAAATTTCTTTTTCTATTATGGAGCACAATTTTTAAAAAGAATCTTTCAATCCAAGTCGGCAATCCTTGGACACATTCTCTCCATAGGTTAGCATTGAGGTGAGCGAATCCAGTAGGGTTAGTACACAGCAGCCTTAAGGAGTCAAAATACCTAATGATCACTTGTTCAATTTCCCCAAAAATTAAAAACGGGTGAAGGGGTTAAATGCTTCGAACTAATTGCTTATCATCAGGCTGAGGAGCATAAGTGTGATTGTCGCTGTGTTCTTTTTCTAGAATTCCCTTTTGTCGCCCCTATTTACGAGGGATGAACTTTAATAGTGGCAACACTGTTGTAGAGCCCCCACGCAGCAGAACCCAGAAAAACAACTTACACCAAACATACGCCACATACCTGCCATACTTCAGAGCGAATGAGCTCTCCCCACAAACACCACACGCCTCCACAGTGAGAAGGTGAACACAGCCATGTTTCAGTTACCGGTCTATCGTACGAAATAATTTGTTGCATCCTACTGATAGAAGGGAAATGCTTGTGCGCACACTGTGGCTGATGTGTTTGCTAGCTGGGACTCAGAAGTGCTCTACCATCCCCCATATTCCCCGGACTTAGGTCCCTGCTACTTTGATCTCATCCCCAAGATGAAGGAATTGGTCCGTGGATTCCATCAGAGATTCTGCAGGCTGTAGACCGCTCCAATCAAAGGATCAACAGATCAGGTGCTGCAAAACGACATTCTGCAGCTTCCAGGACGTTAGCGACGGGTGCTAAGCAATGCTGGTTACTACTTTGAAAGGCTATAAAATTTTCACCGGTGTATGTCATCTATATACTTTGTACATACCTAGTTGCCACTATTAAAAGTTCCATCTTATGTATATCAGTGTTTCGATGACCCTCGCATTCTTGATTGTCCATAGCGATAATCCCACCAATGCTCCTCGGCCAGATGATAAATCAATTGGTTCGAAACATGCATTCGTTCCTTTTTGATTTATTGTGGAATGGAAGTGTTCCTTTCGTATTCTGCTTTCCACAAGTTTATTTTAAATCCCAAGTATGGAGTCATTTTTCATGAACACGGATTTCTTAAATATTCTAGTCCCTCCCTCAGCTTTTATATGAAGATAATTTATACGGATAAAAATGACTTTAACAGTCTGAAATTTTGTTTTCAAGAAATTTGAAATTCGAAGTTTAAGTATGTTTAGTTTTCGATGAATATGGAAATATTTCCCGAATATTGACTCTTAATCAAAAATTCTGACGTCTGTAGAACATAAGAACGTTGGGGAAATTTTCCTTAATACCTTGCAAGGAATTTTTTCATACGCCATTTTTAAAGAACGGTGGATTATGAAAAATTCTATTCCGAGATAAACGGACCTAAAATACGGATGGACAGCGAGGTACGCACATACAATGCGGAATAAAATTGTCTGGCAATGCAGTCATCGTCTAAACGTATATAGTTTGATTTATGATTTTGAAACCATTACAGTAATCTTTAAATCTAGAGAATGAGCTTTATTGAAATCTTTTTTTTACACAAACCCCGTTAAATAATTTGAACAGCTTTAGCCAAAAACCTGATTTCGAAATGTATAAATGTCTTCCTAAACTAAAAATACTCTTTCAGGGAATTGATAATAGCGAGTTAGTGACAAACAACACAACTAATCCAATATTGATGTTTTTCCCACTGATTTATAACTTTTTTTTTTTTTAGTCTTTTACATGTCTCACCAGCTTTTATAGTAACTATTTGTGCCGTTGTCCCCATTATATGATACAGTACTGTGCAAATTAATTTTTCAAGCACAAATATTTTTACATATGTTGTTTAATTAGTATAAATTCACTTGCATGCATGGTATAGCAATCTATTAGCAAATACGTCCTCCTCTAGCTTTAATGATATCCTGTACACGTTTTGGAATGGATTCCACTAAATTAGAACATAAATTTTCGACGTCGTCATCACGAAACCAAACTTTTATGACATTCTCAATCATTTTTCATTTGGTTGAGCACGTCTCTTCACAATGCTCCACAAATATTCGATGAGATTTACATCTGGAGAATTACCAGGCTAATCCAAAACTGTTGATTTATTTTCTTAAAAAAATCTTTACTGGCTTAGAATTATAGCATGAGAAAGGTCTTGTTGAAACACACCAACACCTCCAGCGAACGTTTGCATAAATGGCACAATTTTGTCTTCTAGTATTGAAATGCATTTTTTAAAGTTCATCATTCCTTCAACAGGTACTAAGCTGCCAGAGCCTCCAGAAGTAAAATTATCCCAAAACATCTGCTTTTGAGGGTGCTTTACTGTTTGATTAAGATGTTGTCCCCTGATGGGTTCTTCAGCGCCTTCGCCTGACAAATGTTGATCGAAACCCTTGTACCAAAAAAAAATGCATTTCGTCACTGAATACAACCTTATTCCAGTCTTATGCAATCCAGGATTGATATTTCCTGGCTCAATACAAACGTTTTCTCTTCATTGCATGTGATAACTGTTTTTGGACTAGTGTTCTTTCCCATCTCCCTGCTTCAATAAGTTTTCGTCGTACTGTCGAAGAATCAACACTCATACCATTAGCCAATTCTCTCTGAAGATCTGTAGTTGTCTTGCGAGGGTGCATTTTACTATTTCGTGCAAGAAATTTGTCTGTCCGAGGTGTTGTATTACGTTTGCGTCCACATTTTCTCATCCGTTATGGAGAAACAGTTCCAAACTTATTTTGCTGATTAATAATCCTGGAAACACTGGATTTTCCAACTGCTGCAACAATATCCCTCACAGTTATAGAGGTATGCTGACTAAGGATCACAATTTTAATCCTTTTCTTATGAGTGATATCCAATTTTTTCATACACGTGAGAACCAGACAACTCACACTATCAACCACTTCTTACAGCAGCTGAAACGCAACTGACGCGAAACTGCTCTACGTGTGACGATCACGTGGTCAAACCTGTTTAGACTAGTCAAGACCAACCTCTCTTCGTAACAAAATGCAATAAAAACCAGTTTCAGGGAGAAAAAACCTGGGAAAGGGCGAATTTTATGAAAAATGAAGCTTGTACACATTAATTTGCACGTACTGTACGTTGCTATTACCTTACTCGTTTTTTGTTGTTGCTGTTGTTACCTACCAGTTATGTATATGAACCGAAAGAGCTATAAGCTCCGAGACTGGGTGGACTTGATTTATGACATACTCGTATATAGACTCGGACCTTCGAAATCGAGCCCGACGTTACCTACTGTGCACGTCAGTTCCCTAAGATTTTCGCACGTCTTCATTTTTCTCGGCTTTGACAAATTGTGCTAATTTATTCAGTTTTAAAAAAACTAAAAAAAAAATACTTGATAAATAGTAATTATGCAAAAAGGAAATAAACCTTTTTTCACCTAATCTGAATGATGAATAATACGCCTTGAAATAGAATCAAAATTGATTGTCGCATCGATTAACACTACCCTTCATCACTCCTTATGCCAAACCTGGCAGTTTCTGAATAATTTTTGGCCTGAAGATGGTCGAATGGCTAAGGCGCTTGAATTCTGCTCCAAATCTTGGGGATTGGAGTCCTACAGCAGGCATTGTTTGTTAAACTATTAAGTTGATTTTAATCTGAATTGAAAATAGAATTTTTTTCAACTGGAGGTCCTGAAGTTAGTCTGCCAATTTTGTTCAAGTATGAGGGAAAGAAGATGTGGCCAGTTAAAAGTTGACTAAAATCTGAACTAAATTATTTATCGGCTAATTAATAAGATATTTGGGAATGCTATTGGACATTTTGTGAAGATGCGATCCGATACGACTGCTAGTTTAATTCGTAAACTCCTGTCCATTTTTATTTAACATTTTTGGATGAGGTAGTACTATATACATTGATATCTAAAATCTAAAGTTTTAAGATTTTTCCTGTCGCAGCCTTAAATCGTTATCGATCTCGCCCGCGTGTGCATAGAAGAAACCAAAGTTACAGGTAGATTAGGAAGGCAAATTGGGGGGAAATACGCAAAAGGGGTGTGTATATGTTATAAATTGCGGGCGAGGATTAAATTAGATTCGCGATGTAACGAACACATTTCCCGTATATATAAGAAATGTGTAAGTCACATATAGTGATATGTGTAAGTCACATATTGTGTAAGCCCCCATAAGACGAACACATTTCCCGTCCTGTTTGAGTGAATGTAACAAAAACATGAATGCAACAAAAGCATGTGAATCCAACAAATTTTACATTCGTATCTCTGAACTGGGGCAGAAGAGTCGGTGAGTGTTGAAATCAGAAAAAAAGTTTATACATGTGCATTCTTTTAGTTGTAATATAAACACAAAAATGGAGAAAATTATAGAAATCATTAAATGATAGAAATTGGCACTTGTTTCTTGACAGGCTAACAAACAAAACTTTCAAAAATATGTACAGATGTTAACTCACAATTTTTAGAAATGTATCGTGGTGTATTTTTTTAAAGTTGAGACCAAAGAAGTCCTCCAAGCGGAACATAAAATTTCCAGCGTACGTAAAATCAAAAGTTTCAATGTTAAGTCCTTTCATCACAGAAGAAATCTAAAGAAGACTCAAAATGTTTCAAAAAGTATATTTTATCATATATTTGAAAGTTTACGCTGAAAACATGTGACCACGTTTTTAACTCGAATGAGATTTCAGAATTCTTTACAACTGGATATTTATCGCTTCCCATTTAAAATAAACAGAAAACAAATTCTTTTCTGCTTCTTCTCTCTCTTATGCAACATCCGTCACAAATTCGAAAGAAAAATAATGGAAACGTTTTTTTTATTCTTTTCTACTCTTTTGTTCATTGAGATGAAACATATTTCTGAGGTACGTTTCGTTTTTGTTTCCAAAAAGCTTCTTCTTTCTTTAATCCCTTTGAAATATTCCCGTTTCTTTCAAGATGTATTCTAACATTACTCGGGTTTACTGAGGAGTGTCATCAAGCGTGATTGCTTGTGCTCCTAAAGAATACTCGAAAAGAACGACGAACAATTACTGTTTATCATATAAATGAAACATCCCATTAAGTGCCATACGATGATTTTTTAATAACGTATTCGTATTGTATTCCAAATAGGAGCGATAATGAGATCTTCAACAAAAGGTATTTGTCATTCAAAGAAATGTTTCTAGAACAAAATGAGTTTATTACTGATTTATATTCAACTGAATTTTTCGAGAGTTATGAAATATATTCATATGTATATACAATTAGGAACGTTATGTTCCATCCAAATAAAAGTTTCACCTTGCATTTCAATAGCAAAAAGTAAAATGAATTTTATTTGATACTTAAAATGTGTATGTTATAAGAGGTTTTGTCTTACGGTGTTACTTACGTCATCAAATTAATTACCCATTTTCAACATTTTTCATAAGTCTATTTTGTTAGACATACAGTTGCCATATGTTAGAATAATAATGATTGTTTTTATACTTTCTAACACGGTAATTCAAAATTTTGATTGATTCAAAATAAACGTTTTCAGGCTTAATATTTTTTCGTGAACCACTTGCATTATCAAATTAACAGTATTCCTACGTCGTCACATATTAAAATTTTTAAAATATGATAAAGGAATTGTGTTCAAAGCAAAATTATATTACAACCAAATGAAGGAATGCAATTTATCTCTCCGATAACAAAAAAAGGTGGAAAAATGATTAATCATTTTTTTTCTTGTCAAATTGAATAAGTGTACAACTGTAGATTTTTTCAAAGGTATATTTAATAAATTATTTTCAAATAATGCTAAAAAATATCATTCCAGATTGATTTTATATTTTTAAAATGAAAAGTAGTTCATGACAATTTTGGATTTATGAATAATTAAGTAAAAAAATTTTTTTAAGACTTGTGTCCAAGACAACCTCTCCCAACAATATCTGGCGGCAGCTTTTAGAAGCCGAAGGGGGTATGACCTTTGTCAGCAAAATCAGCACTTTTTATAGATTAGCAAGGGAACTTGCATATTCCCACATTGATCTTTAAATTGTTGGGGCCAGCTAATCTGTACAGTCTGTTAGTTGCAAAAAATCATCATAGAAATCCAAAATCAGGCTAACAATCAACTTAACCACAAATTTCAAAATGCAGTTCCTTGAGAATCTAGCACATGTACTTTGAAAAATCTTTATTGTTCCATGACGTGCCCCGAATGAAGCACGTGCCCCGAATGAAGACTGGTTGCAGTGGTACATTTAAAAGCACTACTTTTGAGGCCTTTGCCGTAAGGCGTAAGATTTTCTCAGTCTTCGACTCTGATATTAGCACTATGTTATCAAGAGCAAAGACCAATCTTACTACAGTGATATCAAGGATTCCCGTTCGAAATTTTGCTACAATCAAATATTCATACGTGTAAATAAATATTCATAATTTTTTTTTGTTTCTGATGCAGAAATCTGTGCACCTTAGGTATGTTTCATAAATATGTACATATACATCTGTATATAAATATATATAAAACGATTCCGTGACTGACTGACTGACAGATAACGCACAGACCAAACCGCTGGACCTAAAGGGCTGACACTTTGCATGGAGTTTCTTCTTACAGTGTAGGGGTGCACTAAGAAAGATTTTTGAAAAATTCTCCTCGAATTTTTAAAATTGAATTTTTAAGCTGTTTTTGTAACATTTTTTAAAGTTTGCATTTGAAATAATAATTTGAGGGTTGTAAAATTTATATCACGAGAAAGATCTTACAAATTAAATGAAACCTTTTTCGAATCTTTACCTCCATTTTCTGATTTTTGATAAATTTTTAAAGATAAATTTTTAGAATTTAATTTATTAAATGCTGATCACGAGATTTCTTTTCTTTTTGTGATACTTCAATTTTGCGTCACGTGCATAACAACGAAATAGACAAAAAAAATTTATTGCTAATGCGGCAGACGATTGGACTTTATCCAAAAAAATATTAAAATACAGTAAGACAAGTGTTCCTCAAACTGTACTACACTCTTTAGTATGTTCTATTAGATTTAATTTGAATATTTTCTTCTACATTATTTTGTTTATAAAAATATACGCCACGATTTTTTATAAATATATATATATATATATATATATATATATATATATATATATATATATATATATTGCATTAATTGCATACATTGACTGTTATATTTAATTTGAATGTACTACGTAGCGAAGAACGGATATTCAGCTAGTTTATAATAAATCTGTACAATCAACATTGTATATTATTTTAAATTATTAAATTTTATTAACTGAAAATACGAGTATTTTCACTATAGACACCAAATTTTGATAATGGACACTATTATTAGAAACATAAACGAGACTTAGAAAAATTGAAAATAGTTCAGACCGCAATACCAGGAAAATGAATCTTAATACATGAGTAATATTCTGCGTGATACTCTGCCGTCATCTCGCCATGATGGCGAGATGACCATGGCGAGATGACTGCAGAGCACTTCTCCATTTGACTGTCTTTGGAGAGCTAGAGAGATCTTCACTTAGATCATCCAGTTCGAATGCTTATGATCAGTATGCATTACTGGGCTGCTAGACAGATGGCCCGCACCGCTGATGTCGTAGGCGTATTGGTTAAAAAAGAAAAAAAAGGATAATTAACGGTCAACGGAAATTCAACTTATACTCGTGTACAACGAAGGCTTTAAAGTAGAAGTGATTTCAAAATTATTTTTCATCGGCGATGTGCCTAAGACTGGGCAGGATTTTTGGAGATTTCTTAAGGTTGCTCAGAGACATCATCCTTTCAACGGACGCTGGTATTGGAAGCAATTACATAACATTGGCTGCAAGTTACCTCTCTTAGGAAAGGTTTTGGATACGGGTTTATTATGACGGCACATAAAAAAATAGTTTAGATGTCGAAGACTAACAATAAAAAGAAAAACGCGAAAATAAATTTTTTACTTTATGTGCGTATTTTCATATTTTATATCCATTGGAAAAGAGTCATGCATACCTGTGTTATTGTCGGGGTGAGGGAGGTGAGTAACCGAGATTAACGTAGTAGAATATTACGGAGTAGGCAAGCAAAAATTAAAGTCAAACGATGTTTTAAATGCCACCACAATTCAAAAATAAAAATAAAGCGCCAGACGATAATTTTAATTATGAATTTATCCGAAAATATTTCAGTGTACGATGACTTTTCTGAGATAAACTTTTTGTTACTTTTTGATTACTGGTTTCTTAAATATAAAGTCTTACTATGTTTTCAAAATATTTCATGTAGTTTTGTTAAGAATAGATTATAGATCTTATTATTAAATACCCATTCTGAAATATTCATTTTAATTAATGGATAGACCCCTATTTCATTGAAAATCGTAAGTGTACGAACACTTTTGGGAGCCACTGTATATTGGAAATTTGAGTTGGATCAATGGAAAAAAAATCGTAAAACGATTTCTATGCAAAATCTAAAGAGCACCTTTCCATTTTATTCACTTATTTTTCAGATACATTTATTTTTGGTATTTTATAACAGTTTCCCTTAGATGCGGCATTAAAAATTTCCGTATTTACACCGATTATAATAGATCGAAATCGATATTTAATATCTTGTACGTTGCTGTTGGAACAATAAAATGAACTAAGACTAGGGAGAAAATTGGAATTGTATCTATGAAAAAATGTCGCCTTTAAACGATTGCTTTACGAAATCATAAAGGATCTCCTTTCACATGAGCTAGATTCTTATAAAAATCATGGTCTATAAAAATCGATATATAATTTGATTACAATATATCCAGGTACATGTATTTAATCTTTTGACAAAGTTAATACTTTAGAGATTCTAAACATTGTATTAACCCTTTTACGGGCAACCTCCACCGTTTGCACGGTACAGATTTTTTTACCCGATTTTTTTAACCTAAAAAATCTTGAAAATTTTTCCAATTAAAGGTTGCAAAACATTTTTGCTTCTTTAAACTGATAACAGATGGCACCACTGGCCATTTTCTGCTCATTTAACTGGAATACATTGAATGCAAGTGAAAAGAAAACTAGATTTAGGCGTTCGCACTGTGCAAATGGCGCCCCTGAAAGAGTTTTGACTGTTTTTGAAGTAGTTGATTGTGATCTTTGTTTGGATTTTAAGAAGTGCAGCGAGAAAATTTATTTGTTCCGTTATGAGTGCTTTTGCGTTTTTTTTATTATATCGCTGTTAATGCTATTGTATAGTGTTAACTCCGGAAGGTTCACCTCTCAGTCTACGTCTCTGCCTATCTCTATCCCTTTCCACGAATGTTTCACGTTGACGTCATAAGCAAAGGGAATGTCCTTACCAAGATCATATGCCATTCCCTACATTCCAACTAATGGAATCGGGTGCCTAGACTCACATGCCAAGCGAATCTTGCTTCCTCATTACAGCTCTTCTTTTATCCTTTATATCACATCGGTCGCAATACTCATTGATGACATCGGAAAGAGAGGGCATCATACATACTGATAAACACTGTATAAATCCGTCATGTTATCGTGAATTGAGTTTGTTTTTTAGCTATTAACACCGAGTATTTTCAGATATTTTTTTCTAATCCCTGAAATGTTTCATTAGTTTTAGCACTATATTTCTTGTTACTTCTTGTTATATTTGGTAAGGTATCCATTTTGAGTAAGAAGTTTTTTTCTCTTTCCCAAATCAATTACAAAAATATTAAGCAAATATAGGCTGAAGTTAGGGACATAACTGGAGGTATTTAGAATTATTTTCAATGGAAATGTTTCGGGAATTTTACAAAAGTTTCGTTACTAAGAAACGTACTTTACGTTCTTATGTATAAATAAGGATATGCCTTTTTATGCATAACTTATTGAAAAGGGTGTCCGTGATGCAGAATCCTGGAAGCCACAACCATAATTTAATTTTCGTGCATTAGATCTTTTGCGGTATACATAAACTATAAAGCCTAGGTACATAATATACCTAAAGTAAGTTATATAATATACCAAAATTCTATGGGTCTATAAGAGTCAAAGATAACTTCGTGCTTCTACGATGATTTTGATAGATGTATTTTTTATGCTGTACTATTCATGCGGTTATCTGTACTTTATCTCCGAATTGAGTTTTTCCCGATTTGTCATCTTTATCACGACATGTCTAAAATTTCTTAGGAGGTATCCGCTATGCATTTTGTACTACATGTTCTATTTGCATTAAACTGTCTTAGGGATTATCATAAATAAGTTCCTAAATTCTGGAAATATTTTCCATAAATCAAAAGTCGTTCTGAAAAAGATTTTTGACACCCCTTAAAGTGACTGAAAATTGTATATATAAAAGCTTTATAAATCTGGAAGACCGATTTTTAAATCTTTCCTATACAGAAAATGTTAATGAAATATGTCAACGGGGCTTTTGGTTTGGCCGTTCAATCCAAAATTCAATGAGGTTTAAATTTTCTTACAACTGAATTACAAATTAAGTAATTTTCATGTGTAATGAATGAACTTCTATAAAAGATACTTATTTAAAGAAATGAATAACTGAAGTAAAAAAGTATTTTTCTTTCCCCTTTTAAATATTATCACTTATTCTAGTAGTCGGTAAAAATCTTACCTAGTGAACAAATCCCACCCTGATTAGAAACGATAAATTTAAACAACTTCTCGTAAAAATTGTTTCTTTCCCTCCTTCGTAGAACTTTCCATTTCAGTATCCAGTCATTTTTCTAGTCTTTATTCCGATGTCTTTTTGATCCGTCTCGTGTTCCCGACTTTCAAAAAGATTTTGTTTTTAGAGCGGACATGTCTTACGCAAAAACCAAATGTCTGTCTTTGCAAAAAGACAACCGAAAAGAAAAGCTTGATGGATAAAATGGTAGAGATCTTTCCCATGTTGATCTTTTTTGTACCTGCGTACATAATATCTGATATCACTTTTGCATCTGCGTTTTATATCTGTGTACAGACGACTAAATAAACCAAGAACCTCAAAGCACCCCATAAATAAATATATATATATAAATAGATAGATAGATATAAATATATATATATATATATATATATACACTGAAGTGCCACTGAATTAGGGATAGCAAAGCCTATGCAAATTGTGTAGCGCTGCGCATCATGTATGCGCAAGTGAGGGCGCTGTGGTAACTGCATATATAGCGCGTACTGTGGTTGTTCTGAATTAGTTGTTGGAATTGCCAGTATGGGTAAACTGCCTGATTTAGACGCCTTCGATCGCGGACAAATCTTAGGTGCGCGACGCAAGGGCCATTCCGAAATCGTCAGACAGCTAGGATTTTCAAGGTCGACAGTGTCAAGAGTATACCAAGAATACATGGATGGTGGAAAAAAACTAGCGATCCGGCAAACTGCAAAGGACAATTAGCCTTGACAGTGCGTGGTGAGAGACGGCTCAGGCGTATTGTACGTAGCCAGCGAAGCCAAACATTAGCTCAAATTACCACCCAGTTTAATGACGGTGCCAGTCGTACAGTCAGTAAACGGACTGTGCAACGCTCGCTTCACCGTATGGGTTTCGGTAGCCGTTGACCTACGAGAGTACCATTGCTCTATACTCGCCATCGGGCTGCACGTCTTGCCTGGACAAGAGAGCACAGAGACTGAAGTGTAGAAGACTGGAAACGAGTAGCATGGAGTGATGAGTCTCGATTCCGACTACTTAACGCCGACGGGAGGCTGAGAATATGGCGTCAGGCTCATGAAGCCATGGATCCTGCATGCCTGGCTGGAACTGTACAAGGGCATGGTGGCTCAATCATGGTCTGGGGTGTTTTTTAGTGGCACAGTTTGGGATCTTTGGTGCGTGTTCCAACCTCCCTTAGTGCAATTCGGTACGTAGAGTTGGTGGGTGATCACCTCCATCCGTTTATGCTGTTCTGTTATCCGCACGGTAATGGAGATTTCCAGCAAGACAACTGTACCTCTCACAAGTCCCGGTTGACTACTGGCTGGTTGGATGAGCATTCCTCTGACTTCTCTGTCATGAATTGGCCACCTAGAAGCCCAGACTTAAATCCTATTGAGCATCTTTGGGATGTTTTGGAACAAGGCGTGAAAGGCCATCACACAGCACCAAAGAACCTTACTGAATTATGGACAGCTTTAGCCAATATTTGGCAAGCCATTCCCGTGGAACGTTTCCAGAAACTTGTTGAATCTATGCCTCGTCATGTGGCAGCCGTTATCAAGGCCAGAGGAGGCCCAACTCGTTACTAGGTAGATATCCCTAATTCAGTGGCACTTCAGTGTATATATAAATATAGATATATGTATATATATATATAATATAAATAAATATATAAATAGATAAAAATAAATAAATATATAAATAAATATAAATATATAAATAAATATATAAATATATATATATATATATATATATATATATATATATATATATATATATATATATATATAATATGTCGTAAAAGTCGCAACCATAATTTAATATTTATATATTAGGCTTCTTCGAGAGTTCATGTCTTTTTTGAGTTTAAAAATGTTTTCATTTTTGAAATTCATTCGTTCATTTACGTGTTGCTTTTGCTGTAAAGTTTTGGTTTTTTGTACAGTGAAATATCGGAGTGATATGACACCGTAACAAAATTCGCAAAATGAGAACTCATTGCGATTCTTGAAGGCTGAACAATACTTAATTTTGGAAGGAATTATTTGATGAAAGCATCGCTCAATTAGAGATTTGCTGCAGTATTGAAATTAGTTTGATTTCGTTACGTATAATTAGTACTCTATTCAAACAGCTTAACTTGGGATGTCGCTTTCATCCATTCCTGGTTTAATAATGTGCTCTGGTTATTAACTCTTATTAAATAGTATTCGAACATATGCAATATGAGGAAGTTCGGTTATAAAAGGAGTGTTTATTCGATGCAAGCACTAATTATGTTTATTGCATAAATTATTACAATTATTTACTCACTACAAGGGTGAAAGATGATTCTTTACTTTGATTTCCTTTACATATTAAAACGACACTCGTCGGAATATAGACTTAAAACCTAATGCTGAATAAACGACATCAAAGGAGACCTGCGTCACGTCTTAAGAACCCCGTCGAATTCTTTTAACGCAGCCCATTAAAGACCTGTAAATAAGAATTTAACAGTAATGTCTTTATTAAGAGATTATCAAAAGCTAACAAGAGTTTCGCCGTGAACAATAGTAATTGTGGAATGCCTCTAATGCTTTCAGCCGCATTAATGAATTTCTGATGGGTGTTGAATGTCAGAGGAAGTCATGCATGACAGTATTGCTCCGTAAAGATACGGTGATTCATTCTGC
This sequence comes from Dolomedes plantarius, assembly GCA_907164885.2. Classification (NCBI taxonomy): domain Eukaryota; kingdom Metazoa; phylum Arthropoda; class Arachnida; order Araneae; family Dolomedidae; genus Dolomedes; species Dolomedes plantarius. The sequence continues at coordinate 27,583,016 of OU015495.1, read as the reverse complement.
GAAGGATCTGGTTTCAGAGAAATTAATGAAATGACGCATTTAACCTTTTAACTTTGGTGCCAGATATTTTTATAATGTTGCTCGTATTAAGACTGGTCGGAAGATTTAATCAGAAGTATATAAAACTGCTTTTCTTTTCAAATGTGCCTCAAAAGTATTGTGTTAAATTTTGTTCAAAGGGATTTCTCAAAACTGATTCCGAAGATTATAAAAGCTCGTGGTGCCGTATCTCACATTAGATATATATTTGCGGAAGCTCCATTTTCAGTGGGTGGTTTTCAGTTTATAACAAACTGTAAGGGAGTAGCGTAGCGAGGGGGTGGGCAAAGGGGGTCTACAATGGCCCGGGCGCCACTCGTAGAGGGGCGCAAAATGGTCTATCTTTTTATGTAATTCTATATTATATATTTAAGTTGCTAAGCAACTTTTTGGGCAGTCCGTAAGAGAAAACTACTGCATTAGTTTACTTCATTTTGGTCTTAAACGAAAGATTGTAATCTGTAGATTTGTCAAATTTGGTTTTTGTAACCGCAATTTCTATTAATTTGCGATAATTTACAATAAAAAATTTATTTCTGCGCGTGCTCGCTGGCATGTTTAAATCTAGCTTTAGAAACTCACTGTTTCTGCGCATGCTCAGTGACATGTTTTAATGATAAGCACTTTTATTCCGATTCGTCTCACTAGATCTCTCTCTGCCATTTATATTTTGATCATGATAATTATGCTTGTGAAATATGAAATTAAACCTGATGGAAATTGTTTATTTCGCGCTGTTTAATGAGCGATAATTTACAATTAAAAAATTGTTTTCTGCGCATGTTCAGTGACATTTTTAAATCTGGCTTTGGATACTAAGCACGAGGCCGCTTAAACACATTAATTTGTTTCTGCGCATTACTATGATTTTCATCATTTGGTAATGATGTGTTGAGTATAATTTGTGTATTAGTGCGTTTATTTACTATCTAGCCGTCGTGTTTTGACGGGTACCAACTAGTATATATATTAGTGTATACTAGTATATTACTAGGTTTTTCGGGGGGGGGGGGCACGAAAAAGGTATCGTTCCCCGGGCGCCAGTTATATCGCTACGCCACTGCTGTAAGGACTGACTTAACCTATAAAAATCTTATTAGAAAACAAATCTTCTTCATAATCTTAATATAGCTTTTTGAAAATAACAATGTCTGAAAAAAAAAATCCATTGTATTCAGCAACACTAAAAATATCTTTGTTAATGATTGTACCTATTTCACGTTCGTAATTATTTACTCTGACGAAACTGATTTCTCCTATTCAACGGTCTCCTTCCTCTTTAAAAATATCACTGAACCTTCCCAAAAATTCCTCAAAAGGAGGAAAAAACTCCTTAATTATTGTATCCATTGTATGTTACTTAATATTTACTTTCTGGAAAATTATTTAATTATCGTACCTGAAAAATAATTCATATTTACCGAAAAGGGAAATGAAATCTGACTTATCGGAAATTTAATTTGATGTCCGTAAAATATAAGATTTCGTATCTTGCACAGATGAAATTTCGATAGGGAAGAATAAGAAGTAATAGTTGTAAAAGAATAAGCACGAAAACAATTCCAAACGATCAAGAAAAGAGGAAACATAATGCATCCTATAAAACAAAGCTAATAATAAAGCTATTTATTTCTAAAAACAATTCGGTTTATCAGAAGGAAATTAGAAGATAGTATTACAAATAGATGGGAGCTGTAGATAATACGTTTATTTCTCGGGAAACTCATTTTTCATAATTGCATCTCTAAACTGGAGGAATTGGGTGTTAATGTAAAAGAAATTCTGATATACTGAATTTAGGCATTCGGAGTTCCTAGGAGGAACAAATATAGGAATAACATAGTTGCATGTTCCTGAACAGTATCTTTCTGCAAAGTTGATAATCTAAAATGCATTACGGTATATTTTTACACTGTATAAAGTAAAATGAACCATACACGCCAAGTTAAAGGCTAAGGAAGGCCAGAAGATTGGACAAAGCGCTCGCACACACACACATGCCGAAAAAATTAATATGCTTTATTAGTTTGCTTCAGGGAGAAATGATTTATATTCAGTCTATATAAAATCCTTTATGATATAATCGCATGAAAACACTGAAATCTTACGTAAAACAACTGCAGCGCTGGGTATGCGACGGTACTTTCTGAGGTTCATTCTGGAAGTCTGTGGTGCTGTGCGATGGTGTGACAGCTAAAAGCGTGGAGGATTTAAGTTTTTAAAAGTAATGGAATAAGTCCTGTATTTCTTTTGAGTTACCTGTCGACATTTCATCTTATCCCTTTTCCCACCGTTTCACATTTTTTTTCTTTGCTCATAAGATTATAAGCGAGGCCAAAATGAGGCGATTTGTTTGCCAGCTTTATATTGATTGCTCATTTGAAAACATCTGCTTTCCACCATTTCATCATTGCCAGGTGATGGCCGAATGGCCCGGACGCTAGCATTCGGTTCAGATCCTGTGGGTTCGAGTCCCACTGTTGGCATGGATGTTTGTAGCCATTCGGAATCGGCTTTAAACTGTAGGTACCGGTATAATAAGCGCTCGTGTAGCAAAAAGTTGACCGTAGCGCTCCAAACCAAACCAAACCAATCCACCATTTCATCATTATTGCAAACGCTCATCTAGTGAGGTGAATTTTTGATGCATTTAGAAGGTGCTTTCCTTCCCCTTCCCACAAACCGATATAAGTTCGAGAGAACAGCGAAATTCTAATTTGAATTTTATATCAATACAACAATTGGATCCTGTAGAGGCTAAACAAGCCGATTTGACAGCTCAACCGTCTGTCAAAGTGATCAATAGCTCAATTCTTGCGTTTCTCCGAGATATCGTCAACTTCGTCCAAGTCCTGATCTCATCTCCTTCGATCTCTGGTTGGAAAACTTAGCTCGCCCCCTCTCAGCATGCCATGCTTCCTAATGACCCTCTAACGTGCACTTTCTTTGGTGTGCAAGGTATATCGAGGCATCTTGGATGTGGCAAACTTAAAAACCGGTTGGCAAAAAATAAATAGAGCAACAATTAGTTTAATTTTGAATTCTTAAAATGAACATTTCAATGCTGTCATATCCTGACAACCTCTAGGTGAAATATCTGCGCATTTCAGGGGACAAAGGCTACAAACGTTCAAAAGAATGTCAACGTGACTGTTAAACTAAGGAATCGAACGGACTTTTCACTTGAAGAAAAGCTTATTCTGTTTAAGGATCCAGATACATACTTACATTCTACATAAAGTGTTTTATCATAATTATTATAATCTAAAACTCTTCAAATACCTGTTTTTGGTCATTAAAACCTTTCGATAAGGGATTTTCCCTACAGAATAGGGAGCTATATTTGCATTATCTGTGTTTAACCGTGCATTCATCAGCACGAATAATCGGGAGTGTTGCGTAATTTCTGCATGTGCGCTATGATGCATGGTTTTATTCACTAAAATAAACTATTTGATATTATTAGACACCTATATACTATTGCTAGCTGAAAACCCGCACTTCGCTACGGAGTACATTCAAATTAAATACAACGGTCAATGTATGCAATTAATGCCAAAAAAATTAAATATATGTATATATATTTGTAATAAATACGACGATCAATGTAGAAGAAAATATTCAAATTAAATCTAATAGGACATACTAAAGAATATAGTACAGTTAATATAGTACAGTTTGAGGAACATTTCTTTTACTGTATCTTAATATTTTCTTGGATAATGTCCAATCGTCTGCCGCATTAGCAAGAAAAAAATATATTTTTTGTCTATTTTGTTGTTATGCACGTGACGATAAATTTATTTAAAGCACCAGAAAAAGAAATCACGTGATCAGCATTTAATAAATTAAATTCCAAAAATTAATCTTTAAAAATTCACCAAAAATCAGAAAAGGGAGGTAAAGATTCGAAAAAGATTTCATTTTAAAGAAATTTTTATGATCTTTCTCGAGATATAAATTTTATAACCCTGAAATTATTTTAAATGCAAACTTAAAAAAAGTTACAAAAACAGATTAAAAATTTAATTTTAAAAAAATCTAAGAAGAATTTTTCAAAAATCTTTCTTAGTGCACCCCTACACCATAAGAAGAATTGCCAAGCAAAATTTCAGCCCTTTAGGTCCAGCAGTTTGGCCTGTGAGTTGTATGTCAGTCAGTCAATCAGTCACTGAGTCAGTCAGTTACGGATCTGTTTTATATATATAGATTAGAAAACGTCCTTTCTAACAGGGAAAATTCTTGCAAACATGTCTCCATTCATTCCATTTTGTCAGACATTCTTCCTGTCGGAAACAAGTTTCTTGTAACCATTCCGCAGAACAGTCGGAGGATATTCTGCGGAACCAGATGCGGGAGATCCCGCTAATTGAATAACAATTAATGTTTCTAAAACTTTCATCGCTCCTTCATTTAAATTATGACCTCATTTTAAACGATCTCTTTTCGCTATTTATCGGACCCACAATCCCCGGGTGCCGCTGAAGGTCATATCGGACATTATCTAAAAGATTCGACCTTTCAGGGGGTATGCGGTTTAGGGTAGGCGCTCTTCTGCCTGACCAAACTTAATATCGCATTAATCCGGGAGCGCATCATTAATCTTGCCTAACAAATGGGTTGTCTGGCGCAAACAACCCGCATTTGCCTTTATAATAAGGGCGGAGAGGGAATTTTAAGTTATATTTGGGGATAGTTACGTTGATTGTATGCGGGTGTGTTTGATTAAATGAAGAATATTATTAGAAATGGGGAGTAATCTCGTTTTAATCTGTTATTTGAATCTCTGTTAAGCAAGGGGGAGTGTTGGTGCAACCCTCAATCGAAATAAGATCCCGTTTTCAATCTGAAGAAAAAAAATTTTTTTTTTAAAGTGATTCTTCAGTTATAAGAATAATAGTTTTCATTATGTAAAATAGCCCTCAAAAAAGAAGTACTAGGAGAATAAAAATAAAAATGATTAGAATGCTGTATTAGAAATACAGTTCAGAAAGCTTGAAATATTCACTACTGACAGGCATTTGCGCTGAAATTATTGCACCAGGGGAACGCAAAGACAAACGGTAACCAAGCTATCCCTTAACACGACGGTTGAAATTTTCAAAACTATATAAATATAAATTATTAAATATAAAGTATTAAATACTATTAAAAATATAAATTATTAAATACTATTAAAAATATAAATTATTAAATACTATTTGAAAACTAGCATTCATTAAAACTAACATTAAACTTTTTGTAAAATAGAGTATAAATACGCGAAGCGCCTCATCAGATATTTATTAGCTCTCTCGCTACACAGTGTAAAAAAAGTTCTGCTCATAATGTAATTTAATTTAAAAATTGCTTACAAGCTTATTCTTTATGCTAATTTTAATTTTTGAATATTCGAATATTCTGGATTTTTATTCCCATTTATGAATGACCTACAATCTACTTGAAAATTCTGAAGTGTATTTTTAAACCATTTTACAGAGTATTTTTATGGGTAGAGATTAGAAAGTGGCAGATGGAGGGAACGTTGAATGAAAATTAATGTTCTCTAAAGCCTCTCATGTTTGGTTGGTGAGATTTTGAAACGTTGCGGTCATGTTTTGCATCTTGAGGACTAAAAATACCAGAGCCTACAGTTTAAAGTCAGTTATGAACAGCTATAGACACCCATATGCCAACAGTGACATTGATTCGGGCATTCGATTCCAGAGTCTGTAGACTAGTGTCCTAGCCAAGCGACAATCGTTTGGCATCATGCCTAGAGGAAGCAGTCAATGAAATGAACATTCACACCCGGGGTTCTGGCTCCCCTTTAGTTAAGGAGAAAGTCTTTCAGCCGGCACGTCCTGTAGTATATTGGTTTAGCTAACATGACCCAATACCGGATTGAGAAACGTTATCGGAGTGCTCCAAATGAACAAGATTTTGATGCCAGCGAGTCACCATCATAAACTCAAATTGGTAGAGTTATAGTCCTTGAAACGAAAATTTTGAAAGAAGAGAGTGGTGTAGAAATGGTGTAACATCAATTAGCTAGCTAGCTAGCACACACACACAAATATATAAATATATAAATATATATATATATATATATATATATATATATATATATATATATATATATATATATATATATATATATGTGTGTGTAATATATATGTATGTATTATGTATGTATATAGGAACTATTACAACGCAGCGCTGAGTAAACGAGGCGACGACAGTGCCATCCCGCGGAGAAAGGTGTTACTTGGGAGTTGACCCCTGGATGCCGACGCTGACGGTCGTGCGAGTAACGGGCAGACGGCCCTGTAACTGAAGTTTGGGCAAGACGGCCCCTAGAACTGTATTTGTAATTTGCCAGCGACAGTTGTAAAGAAGTTAACTTAATGCTCAACTCAACTCAAATCCTTTTGTACATAGCTTCCTTTTATATATCTAATCAAGCTTAAATATAGATAACCTTAACTTTCATGTATTATTGTGAAGTTATTGATTACTTAAGAATTCGCTTCCCACAAATGGGAGCCTGGCAGGGATAGGTTAATTTTAAAACACATAAGTGAATATTAGTGATATTAGTGACTTTAGGATTAAATTAAAAACTGTGACTGTGATAGTAATTAGTGAAAGACTGTGAATATTAGTGCCTTGGATAACTTAGTGACTTTCCAACCTGAAAAGAAAGACATCTATTGAACCCGAGAGACCAAAACTGTAAGAGAGTTCTTATTCTTATTATATTGCTGATGGAAGCATTAGAAAAAAAATTTGAAAAAGCGTACTACGCTGAGAACGGCCACGACAAAAATAATTAAAAGATTGGAAGCCGTTATGCATTAAACTCAGCCAGATGTAGATTTAATAGACGAATTACTAACTCTTTTAACCGATAAGGAAGAAAACTTAAAATTAATAGATAGTCAGATTGAAAATGATATTACAGACGAAAAACAGCTTGAAAAAGAAACAATTTCAGCAGAGAATTATCACGAAGACGTAATAATAGCTAAAGTCCGTGCTAAAAAAATTATTATGAAATTAGAAACGGAAAGTAAGAATCTAAATAAGTCGACAGAGTTAAGTTCAGTAGATTCGTTTTCTAGAATCGCCACACCAGTGAAACTTCCGCGTTTAGTTATTGAAGCATTTAATGGCGAAATAAGTAAATGGCCAAATTTTTGGGCCCAATTCAAAAATGCAATTCACGATAGCGAAGTATTAACAGAAGTGGAAAAATTTAACTATCTGATCACATATTTATCAGGTGACGCGAAAACAGCTATTTCTGGTTTGTCACTCATAGCTGAAAATTATAAAAAAGCTATCTCAATTTTAGATTCTAGATTTGGAAAAGTAGAGTTAATCGTGGACTTTCACATGTCAAAATTATTAAACCTGACGCCGTGTAGAAATTCAAGAGATGTAGCAACACTACGCAAAGTTTATGATACAGTTTCCGTTGAAGTAAATGCGCTACAAAGTCTTGGTATTGAACCGAACACCTACGGAACTTTACTATTCCCTATTTTGATCAAAACCATTCCGCACGATATAGCTCTAGAATTTAATAGATCCACCGAATCAGAAAAAAATAAAATTACGGATTTGCTACAATTTTTGAAAAAAGAAGTAGAGTCGCGAGAACGGACATTAATTTTAACACAAACGCCGGTCAATGAGAATCAGAATCATTTTAAAAACATAAGTATGAAACGACACAATTTTGAGAAACAGACTAAAGATTCGTACAGATGGAATGAAAACAGAAGTAAAGAATCGAAACCAAAATTTAATTACAGGGACCAGTATCGGAACAAACACTCGAACATAGTCTGTTATTCTTGTAATGAAATTGGCCATAAATCTCATGAATGCCAGAACAAAGCTCGAGGATTGCGTTGCTTTAAATGTTCGAATTTTAATCATAAAGCTGTTGATTGTACTAAAGATGTGTTTAAAATTAAATCTTATGCTAATGATGATAAAATTAAAAAGAAAATTGCTATTATGGGTTATGAAACTAATGCATTGTTTGACAGCGGTAGTGAAATTACAATGATCAAAGAATCTATTTATGAAAAGCTTAGTAAACCAGAACTAAAGAATGATCATATTATTTTAAACGGTATCGGAAATGGGGAAGTGAGTCCTTTAGGCTACTTTAATGCGGAAATAAAAATAGACAACTGTGTTATAACTGGTGATATATGCGTTTTGAAAGAATTGTGAGAAGACGTTATTATCGGTATGAATGTCATGAAACAGTTAAATATCATATTAGATGAAAACGGTTTGAGAGTTACCGGGGAGCGAAAAAATTATCATGTAGGAATCGTTCGAATATGCCGGAAACGTGTCAAGGACACAGAGGCAGAAGATTCGCCACTCCATAATATAGACAAAACATCGAGCGAATTCGAAAGACTGTTTACAATACGAGACGCCATAAGCGAGAACGAAATTGACATCTGCCATAATTTAGACTCGAGATTGAAAACGGAAGTTGTAAACCTCACCGCGAATTTCAAACCAAACAAAACTAAAAACACGGGGTTAAAAATGAACATTGTTTTGAAAGACGAAGTTCCTGTGAAACAGCGTTGTCGGAGATTTCCCTTTGCAGAGCAAAAAATAATCGAAGAGCAAATAAAAATTTGGTTGCGTGATAATATAATTACAGAATCGTGTTCAGATTACGCTGCACCCGTAGTGTTGTGTAAGAAAAAATCAGGTGAGTACCGTTTATGTATTGACTACAGGCAGTTAAATAAAAAGATCGTTAAAGACAATTTCCCTTTACCCCTCATAGAAGACGCGTTAGATAGATTGGAACAATCAAAGATTTTCACGACGCTTGATCTAAAGAATGGATTTTTCCATGGTGATGTTGCAGAGAAGAGCCGCAAATATGCAGCATTTGTCACTCACGAAGGACAATATGAGTTTTTAAAAGTTCCTTTCGGACTGTCCACTAGTCCCAGTGTGTTTCAACGATACATTTATACAATATTTAGAGATATGTTGAAAGACAACACCATTATAATTTATATGGATGATTTGATAATTCCATCGAACAATGAGAAAGAAGGTTTACTTAAATTAAAACGTGTGTTGGAAAGAGCGTCCGAGTATGGATTAGAGATAAATTTTAAAAAGTGCCAATTCTTGAAGCAAAACATTGAATTTTTAGGTTATGTAATAGAGAACGGAACAATTCAGCCTTCCCGAAGCAAAACGTTAACAGTTAAAAAATTCCCAGTACCCAAAACGTTGAGCCAAAACACCGTCCTAGTGACAACACGTTCGCACGCAGAGTTAACTACTAAAATTGCAAGAGCACAAGATGACGACGAGTGAGTTAAGACTATCAAAGAATTAGTGAAATTGGGTAAAAACAATGATTATTCAATTGAAAAAGACGTTCTATATAAGTACGAAAATGGAAAAGATCTTTTAGTTGTTCCGGAAGATTTGCAAAAAGAAATCTTACGTGAAATTCATAACAAAGGCCACTTTGGAGTAGCAAAGATAGAAGAAATTTTGAGACAAGACTTCTACATGCCAAAAGTGAAAACGAAAATCGAAAGTGTCATTGCGAATTGTATTGAGTGTATACTGTGTAATAGAAAAAGCGGGAAAAGTGAAGGATTTTTGAATCCGATTCCCAAAGAGAACTTACCATTAAGCACGTACCACATAGATTTTATTGGACCAATGCCCTCATCGAATAAACAGTACCAGCACATTTTTACCGTGGTAGATGCATTTACGAAGTATGTTTGGCTCTACCCCACAAAATCAACGTCAGCTAAAGATGCCATCGACAAACTGAGGTTACAGCAAACAACATTTGGAAACCCGTCAAGGATTATTTCAGATAAAGGTGGTGCATTTTTGTCCAACGAATTTCAGGAATTTTGTAAAGAAGAAGATATAGACCACGTTAAAATAACAGCCGGAATTCCAAGAGGAAACGGACAGGTGGAGAGGATGCACAGAACCCTCATCCCGATTTTGTCGAAACTAACCATCGATGATGCAACCAAGTGGTATAAGCATGTACCTGCCGTTCAAAAAATTATTAATAGTACCATTTCAAGATCAACAAAATTTACACCGTTTGAGCTTCTTACTGGAGTTAAATTAAAAAGTAAAGAAGATTTAAAGATAAAGGAAATCCTAGAAGAAGAATATATCAAAGCAAGTATGGAAGACCGAGAAAACATGAGAGAAATAGCAAAAGAAAATATACTGAAGATACAAGAAGAAAATAAGAAAAATTTTAATCGAAAAAGGAAGAACGCAAGACAATACAAAATTGGAGAACTCGTTGCGATTGAAAAAATCCAATTTGGAACTGGAACTAAACTGAAACCTAAATTTTTCGGACCCTACAAGATTACGAAAATAAAGTCCAACGACAGATTCGATGTCCAGAAGTTAGGCAACCACGATGGACCGAATGTAACAACGACTGCCGCAGATCACATGAAACCACGGGCAGCTGAGCAAAATTAAATGTCATAATAACTTTAAGTCCTAGATACTGTTTTTTTTTTCTCCTTTTTTTTAGATTTCTGTGCAGTAAAGAGTTTTGGGGGGACAAAACATCAAGATGCCCGAGCGATATAGGAACTATTACAACGCAGCGCTGAGTAAACGAGGCGACGACAGTGCCATCCCGCGGAGAGAGGTGTTACTTGGGAGTTGACCCCTGGATGCCGACGCTGACGGTCGTGCGAGTAACGGGCAGACGGCCCTGTAACTGAAGTTTGGGCAAGACGGCCCCTAGAACTGTATTTGTAATTTGCCAGCGACAGTTGTAAAGAAGTTAACTTAATGCTCAACTCAACTCAAATCCTTTTGTACATAGCTTCCTTTTATATATCTAATCAAGCTTAAATATAGATAACCTTAACTGTCATGTAATATTGTGAAGTTATTGATTACTTAAGAATTCGCTTCCCACATGTATATATAATATTAATATATATATATATATATATATAACTATTTCTTTACAAATTGATATTATGCAGTTAAGTGATGTAAATGCGAATATGTATCCAAAATTAAGAACCTTCTGCGTTCAAAGTGCAAAATAGGACTATCAGAAAAAAACAGTGCCCGTCTGTCTGTTTATAATGGATAGCCTTCGAAAGCTTCCTGGTTTTGTTGTATGAAACGTTTTTAACTTATGTATGATGAGGCTTACGTATGGAATTCTTAGTTTGTTTTCTTGTTTTCTGCAGTGCATAAATCATAAATGAATAATTTAATGATTGTCTCGCTAATGAAGTGCTTAATAAAAGAATAGCTAATTAAAGAATAACTAAAGCGGCACTTCTATTGACCGCATTGATCTCTGAGGACCGAAATGAGCCTTGGATTGTTCTTATCTCATCACTGTATCAATAGGAACCTTGCCAAATGGAAGGTTAGATTTTTGGACAAGACATGTTCACATGTAATAGGATTTGGCCAAATCTATATTTAAACAGAATTTTGGGATGCTTCTATTCGCTATTCATTTTCTTTCCAACAATAATATGCCCCCCCCCCCCAAAAAAAAAAAGAAAAGAAATAAATTAAAAGTTGGAAAATCCAACTTCACTTTAATTCATTAAATCAACTAAAACTCATTTTTAAATATTTCCAATATCAAAATTTAAAGAAAATCGATCTGATTTAAAACGTACTCATCAACCCTTACTCCATTTAAAGCAAATGATAGCATCAACAGTCTAATTCCGCAACTTCTAGACGTTGTCATAAGTCTTCATTACATGTCAGTATTATCTCTTTGAATGCAAAACTGTCTCAACAAAATTTTGTGTCATTTCCAACGAACGCGATGAAAATATTGTTGTCATTTGCATAATGTCATCTTCTTACGAAAGAGTCAATGAACGGACGCAACTTTCATTCAATTAAAACATCTGCCCGTTTCTCAAATGCTCCAACGCCCACTCATTAAATTACAATTAAAGTTGAGAAAATTTTCGGCGCTGTCCCAATTACATTACAATCTAATTAGATAACCTTTTGCTCATTCACAAATCCATCTGCGATCGTGTTAATCGTCGTTTAGATGTAGAAAGGGGCTCCAAGCTCTTAAAGAATAATAATTAACAATTAGTAGCAGTTATTAAACGTTCTTTCTCCTTCACAGAACTTAATATTTCATTCCTCAGGAAGTTTAATATAAAAAGGAATCGTAAGTATGTGCTGCAGCGAAACTGACGCTTCTTTGTAAGGAGTTGATGAAAGGAGCCTTTTATAATATTAATATTCTAAACCAATAAAATATTGAGATACTTAGTCCTTATCTTATTTATTCCTCCGTGGGCTGATAACTATCTAAATTTTATAACTATACAAAAAGTCATTGTGTTTAGCTACTAAGTTTTGGATTAAATGTGAAATAAGCCAGTGGGAACTCTGGCATCACGATAAGTTGTTAACGCAACTTTCTGAGGCTTGTTTTAAAATTACTATTACTGAATTCATGACCAAGAAAGTCAGAGTCCTAATTATAATCGAAAGGCCAATTCTTTAAACAGAAACTTAACAAGGAAATTAATTTACAAAAAGATTAAACATTAAACCATTGCAGCAATTAATTTAAGAGCAGATTCGCAGCGTACGCACCCAGACCCATGGTCTCAAAAGGAGCTTCCAAAAAACACGTCTACCTAGCTCGATGTTACATGACAATCTCTGCAAAAACACCAAGTCTCTGACGGTATCTCGCTTCAGGTTTTCACGAGTGGCGTAGCTTCTTAGAAATTGTTTTCCAAAACCGGGACCCGGCAGATTAGCGGTGACAGCTGTTCTTACAACAAAACTTTATTACATTCCAGTGACAAAGTCGCATAGAGCTATCGCTAAGAAAGACAGATTTACGACGGTGATGGGAGACGCTTCTGTTTTCCAAACAGTTACCCCCACAGCTTGCTAGAGAAACCGCTATGCCTGGGATTAACTTTCAGGCCAAAAACTCTGGCGGCATTTGTTGGTATCGTTTTCTAATCCCCCACGTGTTCAAAAATTTCGGTGGGAACTTGAATTGGAATACTCGAAAAATATGCAGCTGGTCCGTGGGGCGTGAGAACGCACTCCCGTACAGGCGTGACATCACAGCGAGTTACGAAGTATCTGACAAAAAATTTAAACAAAAGGGAAATAAAATTCATAAGCCATAATTTGTAACTGATTTTTTTATTACTTTTACTTTTGGATATTAGATTACATCATTTTTATCTCTCGTATTCCTGTAATGAGTTCGATAGCAATGAAAATTATTTCAATCACCATATAATTTAAAACTTCTCTTTCAGTTTTTCCTACGCCGAAAAATGCTTATTTCTTAAGCTTTCAAAATCAAGGAATATTGCTACGCATCATTTCACGAATATAATGATAAACATAATTTGTAAGGGAAAAAATACTTTTAAACTGGGCATGCAAAACACAAGAATTTGTCATTTATAAATAGATTAATTAAAAATTTCTTTTCCTCAAATATTACACTGTATGGATTTTTTTAGGTACGGTACGGTTGATTGTGGCTCATATGAAAACCTCGCTTTCTTGTATAATTATTGCGAAAAGAACTCGCCACGTTTCTTCCACCAAGAACATCTGCGCTTGGGGTTCATTACACACATTACTTCTCGGACCTGATATAACTGGAAAATTTAACGCTGAATATTATTACAATTGTTGCTCCTTATCGGTAGGCCGTACCTGCCAGGGTTGTTATTGGGTTGCATTCGCGTTTTGGCCCGTAATACATACGTTGATGCAACCAACATTTATGTACAGCACCGTTTCGACTTGCCGAGTCCAACCATGCCAGCTCAGGTGGCGGTCAGAGTCCTGGAATGAGTTTCTTTCACTTTTGACCGCTCACAGATCCCACTGTAATGCGTCATTTAAGGACATATCACCCGTTTGGAGCGCGTTAGAACTTAATAAGTTAGAAATTGTTACTTTGCGTGGACATTTTCTTCAAAATAATTCCAAAAATTCTTAATTCATCCTAACTACATTGGATGGAACTTTAATGATTGCAACTAGATATGTACAAAGTATACAGAATATATACAGGTGTGAAACTTTTATAGCCCTTCAAAGTAGTAACTGGCATTGTTTAGCACCCGTCGCTAACGTTCTGGAAGCTGCAGGATGTCGTTGGCAGCACCTGATCTGTTGATCCTTCGATTGGAGAGGTCTACAGCCTGCAGAATCTCTGGTAGAATCCACGGAGCTGTTTCTTTATCTTGGGGATGAGATCAAAGTCACAAGAACTGAAGTCTGGGCAATATGGGGATGGTAGAGCACTTCCCAGTCCCAGAGAGCAAACACATCAGCCACAGTACATCGTACAAGCATTTCCCTTCCATCAGTACGATGCAACAAATTATTTCGTACGATAGACTGGTACCTAAAACATGGCTGTGTTCATCCTGTCACTGTGCAGGTGAGTGATGTTTGTGGGGAGAACGTATTCGCTCTGAGGTAAGGCAGGTATGTGACGTACGTGTGGACTAAGCTGCTTTCCTGGGTTCTGCTGCATGGGGGCTCTACAACAGTGTTGCCACTATTGAAGTTCCATCCCTCGAATATCATTTCTTTAACCTAACACTAGGGTAATAGGTCCTTTCCAGGTTTGATTATGAAGGCAACACCTATCAGCTAAAATAAATAATCAGTTAAGATGGGTTACTGGAAAATGTCGATACTGCCTTGTAAAAATATTTTGTTGAAAATATGCTCCATTCAGGAACAAGATTTTCAGATAATGTGCTATCACACACACAAAGTATGCAGTTACAACAAAATACTGGTGGAAAGATGGGGTAGGAGGTGTTGTAAGTGGATAAAAATGATTCTGAAAGATATAGTTCATTCTTTCCTGTTCAGTGGACAGGGCAAGTAATGAAAAAGTTTTAATCAAAGAAAATGAATGCATGGTAAGCAAATAAATTTTTAAAGATTTAAAACGAAGATGCTGTCTGAAGTAAAACTTTATTTGTAAAACATTCGAATGTTAATTCGATTTTTCAACCATCTATTAAACTTTTAAACTTTCAAAAAATTTCATTTCAAATTAACAGAAATACACGGGTCCTTAAAATTTATAAGAAAATATTTTATATTAATTATTTTATTGCAGATTTTAAGAAATTGTCTGTTCCAATAATGAGTCTTTCCCAAGTTTCATTCAAGTCGGATTATTTTATTACCGTTTTTCTTAACTATTGAGGTGAAGCTGTTTTCCATTTCCACTGATTTATGTTTAGAGGCTTCCGGTTTTTCATTTCTTTCGCAGTTCATTCAACTTTACAGGAATCCTAGAGAGTTTGCGCCATGTAGTGACAAGTGGTGTATCTAGGATCCAAAATCTGAGCTATCTCCCCACTCCTCACTTCCAGTACGTAAAAATTGTGAAGTTTATTTTTCATCTATATAAAAGGAAATTTTGGTACATGTTTTTTGTACAAGTTACAGCTAAACCATTTCATTTTAAAATTGAGAACTATGATTTCACCGCTTTCATTTCTAATATTTTATTTGTTCATAAACCCTATTCTTTCCTTTTGCGTACACTCGAGTCTCCGGTTTTCATAAACAGTTTCTCCCAGTGCTTTTTCATATTTAAAAGAATCTCTCTTGACATCAAAATAGCTGCGTCGCTCGACAGTGAATTTATTTCCTTGAGAGACTGTTTGAGATCTGTTTATAAAGCAGTGGACATTTTAATGTGTCCAAGGGATTTTATTTTTTCATATTTTTTTGGTCGCAAAGCGTAACTAAATAAATTAAACGACTGAAACCGGTCCATTTGAAGATCTTGTTTCAGTCGAGAAAAAGCAAACACGCACAACTCAAAAGCTTGGGTCGCTACATCGGGTTAAACGTGAGTATATTCGGGAGCCATTTGCATTGAAACTCTAACACATGATCGGATTTTTTTTCCTAGTGTTGAATTTTAAGTTCTAAACTGTTGGACGAGGCCTTTCTCTGTGAATATTGTATTCATATATAAGTAGATAATTGACTTTTCTTTATCAACTGTCCACCGATATCCCTCAGTTATTTAGATAAGAGAGATAGAACTATAGTAGTGGCAACACCGTTGTAGAGCCCCCACGCAGCAGACCCCATGAAAGCAGGTTACACCACACGTACGTCACATACCTGCCTTACCTCAGGGCGAATGCTCTCTCCCCACAAACATCACACGTCTGCACAATGACAGGATGAACACAGCCATGTTTCAGTTACCGGTCTATCGTACGAAATAATTTGTTGCATCCTACCGATAGAAGGGAAATGCTTGTGCGCCCACTTTGGATAATGTATTTGCTTGCTGGGGCTGGGAAGTACTCTACCATCCCCCATATTGCCCGGATTTAAGTCCCTGTTACTTTGATCTCATCCCCAAGATGAAGGAACCGCTCCGTGGATTCCACCAGAGATTCTGCAGGATGTAGACAGCCACATTCGAAGGACAACAGATCAGGTGCTGCCAACGGCATCCTGCAGCTTCCAGGACGTTAGCAACGGGTGCTAGACAATGCTAGTTACTACTTTGAAGAGCTATAAAAGTTTCACACCTGTATACCTTCTGTATACTTTGTACATACCTAGTTGCCATTATTAAAGTTCCATCCTATGTATTTCTCCCAACGCCTTAAATATTTATTGACATCTCAAACAGCACCCAAATAAAACAGCGAAACTCGAACAATATGAGGATTTCTAAGCCAGGGAATTCAATCAATCTAATATTGGTCTGATCAGTTTTCTCTTTTCTGAATGAACCTATATTACAAGGAGAATGACGCTGTTTGTTTCTCTTCACCCGTTTCTCGTGTAATGCTTGTGTGCAAACGAGTTACAAGTTCTGCAATCAGTCAGACTGGGAATATCAGTTTGCTTGCAAGGGATTTTCTTGTCTGATAAGGATCTATTTCGCAAAGAGGCTTATCTGTAGCTTAACTAGCCTTGTTTACTAATAAGTTAAGTAATACTTAACTTTAATTTTTCCAACAACATAATTTTCTAGGCTATGCAACTACCTTAGTTGATCTGAATATACTCCTGGATTTACGATGATCTGAATAAGCCTGGAAAGCCTCTTAAATAAATGTAACAAGCTCCTAAATAATGTATACCTAAAATAAATATCGTGAAATATTTTTTTAATAATCGCAATAAGCATCTCATAAAAAATTAGCAGTTTACCTTTATAAAAGGTAACTTTTGCCGGCTGTATCACGAAATAAAAAATGGATTTGCTGAAATCATGAAAATCCCAAGGAACTAAAATATATTGATCGGCTTGCGGCAAACAGAAGAATTTGTTGGTCGAGTTAATATTTTGACAGTCTAAATGTCATTACAAAAGACTGAAACAAATATAATTTTCGTCCCCACAAGGGCGAAAGCCCTAACATTTCTCCCCCGAGTAGACTCATCGGTATGTGGGGAGAAAGGAGTCCCCACCCGGAATGAAAAGGGGGGAAGAAGACAAACAGTATAGGTGTAAGTGTAGAAGTCTTTTGTGTTCAGAAATGTAATCTAGTGTGTTGCTGTAACTATGTGGTAACTGTGTGTTCTTGAAGTATGTGATTGTCCGTTGTATCTGCGTTTTGTGCCAAGATGTCCTGTGTAATAAAGTCCATGTCCAGCAAGCTGGCTGTCGTTATTGACTACCATTAGGTCATTTGCCACAAGGCAACTTTTGCAAATTAGATTAAAAAATTTTTTTTTGTTTCAATACATAAAAATGTATAAAAAGTATGCATACTTTCTAGTAATATATGCAAAGTGTATAATACGAAAAAATACCAGAAATTACGAAAATTCAGTTTCTTTTCCGATAATCCGCTATGAAAAAGTTCACTTTCAACTTTAATAAATTTCATTTTTTTTTTAAATTTACGGATGCGTAAGCAAGCGTTGGAATGTATATGTCCCTTTTTTAAAAAAGAACTGATCATTTCATCAGTCTCACACATAAAAAAATCTTGCGCTTATTTTCTCCCATGCTTACATTCCTAGATGAAGGCTTCTCTAATTAGTTTATGACCCCATTAAATAATTTCTTTTGTCCTTAATTTCAACCAAAAAAGTTTCTACCACCACCGCTTTAGGTCATATCCGGCATAACATAATATTTAAATTTCAAGAGCTTTTATATATATATAAGCAAAAGAAACTATCAATAAACTTCTGCCTCGAAAATCACCCAATCTCATTTCTCCAGCGCAAGTCATTAGTTCCACCAAGAAAAACAGATCTTCTAATGACTCGTATTCTTAACTAAAGGGCATGGGGAATGAATTTTAAAACTTATAGTTTTCTTGTGGTTGGTTAGTCTGGGCAAGTTTTTGTACAGTTTGGGATTTATTGAATTACGGTCAAACTCCTTACGAGTTTTAAATAGATGAATAAACATCAATAAAAAACTCTTTAATTTTAAAACTCATTTATTTTGGTTATCTATGGTTTTAAAGAACGACGATTTTAGTAATCATTATAGAGCAGTAGTCCCCAACCTGGAAGTGTTTTCTGGGGGATCGCCAAGGCTTTATAGTGAAAGTATCTGTTTAGCGAATTTAAACCCGAAAAAAAATTTCGATATTTATTTATCACTAGTTGGTACCCGTCGAAACATGGCGGCTAGATAGTAAATAAATGCACTAATACACAAATTATACTCAACACATTGCCAAATGTTGAAAATCATAATGCGCAGAAACAAATTAATGCGTTTAAACGGCCTTGTGCTTTGTATCTAAAGCTAGATTTAAAAAGTCACTGAGCATGCGCAGAAAGCAATTTTTTAATTGTAAATTATCACTAATTAAACTGCACGAAATAAACAATTTCCATCAGGTTTAATCTCATATTTCACAAACATAATTATCATGATCAAAATATAAATGGCAGAGAGAGATCTAGTGAGACGAATCGGAATAAACGTGCTTCTAAAACTTATCTAAATATGAAAGTTTAAAAATGTATGTAAAAGTTTATAATAAGCATTAAAATATGTCACTGAGCATGCGCAGAAACAGGGAGTTTCTAAAGCCAGAGTTAAACATGCCACTGAGCATGCGCAGAAATCAATTTTCAATTGTAAATTGTCACTGATTAATAGAAATTGAGGTTACAAAAACAAAATTTCACAAATCTACAGATTACAATCTTTCGTTTAAGACTAAAATGAAGTAATTTTTTTTTTTCAATGCGGAGGCACTTGTCGCGAAGACATTCGCCTATAATCCATCGCAGTTTTGCTGGCCACTTTATTATGGGGGCGCTATATAGGCGGACCAACAACAGGAATTAAATTGATGCAGTAGTTTTCTCTCACGGACTGCCCAAAAAGTAGGCTTAGCAACTTAAATATATATAGATTGCTGGGTGAGATAACGAATACCTAACAGGTATTAATAATCTGTGCCGGAAAATGGGTAGCGATGGTAAAATTACACTGTTTATTAAAGGCACAAGCACATGACGCTTACGCACACTCTAAGCCTGGCCACACACCGGATGCAACAAAACATTGCGCAACGTTTCTGTTTCGAGCTTTCTGTATCGGACGCATCGTCTGCAATGTAATCAAAGGGGAGTGCCGCACACCGGATGCAACATTGTTTTGATACACGTCGCGTCATCTCGGAAACCGTCGCGTCATTTCGGAAACGTTGCTGCAACAAAAGTGTATGCTTCTTTGACCGATGTTTCTCGACACACAGCTGGTGAAACATTTCATCTGCGCATGTGCGGGAACACTGCACATTTTATTTTCATTATGCTCCGTGTTGAGGATTTTTGATAATACAAAGAGATGGATGTTGATGCTGACAAGTTGATAGTTCTTGTCCAAGCAAGGACAGAAATTTATGATTTTAGAGCGAAGGACCACCACAACCAAGATATAATAAATAAAATTTGGCAAGATATAGCTGAGGAATTGAATATCCCAGGTATGTACCACACCTATTTATCTCATTTAATTGAATAAACCTCGCCCTCAAGTAATCCAGACACCCCCATTTTTTAAGATATTGGTAAGAAAGAAAAATAGGGTTGCGTCACTCAGGACCAGATATGGGGGGCGCAGGCAGGGCATCTGCCCAGAGAGGCAAATTTAAGGGGCGGCAAAATTGGTAGAAGGAGAAACAAATTTTGCTTACGTTATTTTTTTTATTGATTTTTTAAAATATTTTATAAATTATGTTTTTCTTGGATTTAAAAGTAGATACTTAACCATATATTTGTCTTTCTTTTGTTACTGCTTTTATTAATACGTTTACAAAACAAAGAGCTTTTGTTATTCAACAAATACGTACAAAATATTTCACTTACTCCCAAAAATTACATTTTAAAATAATTTAAATATAAAAGGGCGGCAAAAATCATTTTTAACCAGAGCGGCGGAAGAACTAGATCGGGCCCTGGCGTCACTCATTTGGTGTCGAATGAACCACGTATGCCGATATTTTAGAAAAAAAAAAAACCTAGAATTATTCGAGTAAATGAAGTATTTACAATCTTCCCACGTAACTGCCGTTTTATTTTCAACTTTTCTTTGTAAATTTTTTTGTGTGTGAGAGAGGGGAATGGGAGGAGGGAGTCCGAGCTATATACAGTCGAAGCTCCATATATCGAACTTCTCTATATCGAAATTTTCTATATATCGAACTCTTAGCAAATCTCCATGTTCATTACATAGAAAAATTGTTTCTATATATAGAAAAAATCTCTATATATCGAAATTTTTTCAAGACATATTGGGAAATTTTATTCCACTTTAGAATACAATCTCCCAATTTTTGGCATTTGAAACAATATGTCGTGGACTTCGATTCGGGGATAATGTCCCTGATGAAGTTTTTAGTGGACTGAATAAATACGAACATTTCTTTGAACTTTCCGCAAAACTAACTGTTCAGCAATATATTCGTAGTTTTTTTTTTAAAGAATGTAACTGTGATCATTGTAACCACTGTCTGCATTATTATTTTTTTAAAGATATGTAGCAATCAATAAATCTTTTATATTAATTTTTTTTTCATTTAATGGGATTCGCATATAAATTAGAAATGGAGTTTCGTATACGAAAATTAGCTTTAATTTTTTTTAGGAGAATTATGATAAGACTAAGCTCAATTCTATATATCGAAATTTCTATATATTGAATTTTTTTCGCGCAATTTGCTACTTCGATATATGGAGGTTCGACTGTAATTTTCATGCATTTCCGGGGCCATCGTTGTCAAAGCGGTTCCCCAGGACCCTGTGTTTTTTAAAAAGGGAATCCGTTTCTAACAAACTGATGTACATGACTTTCCGTACATATATTTCTATGTTTTTCAACTTATTAATGTGTTTTAACTATTACTTACCCGTTACCAAATATATTTTCGAAGAGCCATATGGGAGCAAAAAAATCGTTTCATTTTCAATTTATGTTGATCAGTAGGGGAGAAATCAAATTTAAATTTTTGATCCGAAAAGCGATTCTCAGGGGTCGCGTAACATTTAAATTTATAGGATCAATTTTCTAAATCCTTGCTATAGTGCGTCCCTTTTCGAATATCAATCTGAATAAGTTTTGTTTGTAATTCACATAAACTATTTTTTTTTTGTGTGTTAAATATTTTAACGTGTCCGGTATCAGTTCAGGAAATCTAAATTTGTGTACAACGAAAAAATTCGAGTGAAAATTAAAAAGAACAGAAAAGGAGACTGTTTTATTTATATAGATGACTCTACTTTTTCAGATATATAGCTATCAGAACAAATCATCAATCAACAAATTGTCACAGATTGTAGAAAATAGAGAACATTACGCGATGTCAAATGATCACATTAGTCACAAAAGCCACTCTTTCTTGCCATGGCACTGAACCACTTGATGAGTTGAAGAACTCAACAAAATGCTCCCGTATTTCATAGGCAACTTTTGAAGCTCTTAATTTATTCGTCTGCATTTCTAAACCATACTCTTCAATAGTCATCATTTCTTCATATATGTCTGCAATTTTCCCCTCTCTTTTCCTGTTCATGTTATGAAGAGCGCAGCACGCTAATGTGATTGTTCTTGATAAATCAGGATGTACGTACATGCAGTTTTCAAGAACACGAAATTTCTTAACCATCATTCCGAAAGCACATTCTACAATTCTACGTGCTCTTGAATGTCGATAATTGTAGATTTTTCTCTCCCTTTTAATTAGTGATGTTCTTGCGAAGGGTTTCATTATATGTTTAGTAAGTGAATATGCCTCATCAGCAACAAACACATAAGGAAATAAAGTAGACTTTAAAGAATTAACTTGTCTAAGCAGTGGGAGATTCAATTTCTGGTCAATAAAATGCCGTCCGAAAGTTGACGATAGGAATACTCCACCGTCATTTTTCTTCCAGTAGCGCCGACATCAACAATTAAAAAATTCCCATCAGCGTCAACGACTGCTTGTAACACGATCGAATGGAAGTTCTTATAATTGTAATAAGCTGACCCACAATTCTAAGGACTTTCAATTCGTATATGTTTCCCATCTATAGCGCCGCAACAGTTAGGATAATTCCACAATTCCTCAAAACGCTCTGCAATTTTCATCCATTTTTCAGGTGTTGGTTCTGTCATGAAGTATATTGGTGATAACACATCCCATATAACTTCACAAGTTTCTGATACTATTTTCCCTGCTGTTGATGCTCCAATACGAAAGTTGTAGTGGAAATATTGGAAACGGTTACCAGTTGCCAGAAATCTGCAATAATGATAAATTTAATTTCTTAAAAATGTGTGACATGCACAAAGTATATGGATTAAAAAGCGAAGTTATCAAATTTATTTACAGAACGTGCACGAAACGTCCCCTTCACATAGAAACACACACCCTCCTATGACCATGACACGACTAACTCATGATTTCTCAAATGAATAAAAAATACAAAATTTGACAAAACAAAAGATTTATTTTAAGAATATTAATGTTGTTTAAGTCATGTATGTGTAATCACTTCCCTTTAACCCATTTATATACCCCAAGTATGGAGGAGTGAGAGATGTAACTTTCTGAACAACCAACATACGTATGTGCCAGTACACTTCACAAAGCGAGTCTATTTTTTTTTCAGTTGCAGATTGCAGAGCGAAGTGGCATTCCCTACGAAGTTCCTATACGAGATATCTTCGAGATCTCAAAAAAACACCGAGTGGGTCTGCTGCAAAAAAGAAAAAATGGTACTTGGCAGATTCTATGAGCTTTCTGCTTCCTTATGTCGGACAGGCTAAGACGACGGTCAGCAACCTGGCTCCAGAGGAACAGGAACTCGTTGAATCAGGGAATGAAACCAGGATCACGGTTGAACCAGAATCCACAGATCTTGGATCACAACCCGCCACAAGTTCGTCATCAATAAATAACATACTTGCAGAGGAAATGAAAAATATAAAAAGAACTGCCGCAGAGATGGTTGCTGAACCAATGGTGGCATACCTGAAAGCAATAACACCGGTACATAAACATCAAGAGGATGATCCGATGCATAATTTTTTAAAAAGCATTCTTCCAGATGCGAAGAAGCTCAACCCGAGAAGGCAACGCTTTTTTAAAACCAAAGTTTTACAGCTAGTTAACGAATTGGTTGAAGACCAGGAGTGTGAAACGGCGGCAAATTCGTCACGGCCGCCTTCAACCCATAGTAGTGTTAGTGAGGTATACACCAGATACTCGGATCCAGAGACCTGATCCCGTTTGTCATATTCCTCAGCATACGATGGCTCCGTCTGAACATGTCTCTCAGCAAACAATGGGTCCACTTGGGCATATTTCTCAGCAGCCAACGTCAGATGTCAACGTTTAGCAGTGTCTATCAGCCACCAATTTGAATTGTATATATTAAACTAATGTAACAATAAACTACTTCATGAGTTAACTAATTAAACTAGAGCTTTATAAATGCTCATTGAGTTGTATGTATAAATTGTGTTTCCATTATTTTTCACCAGTTTTCAACAACTTACATTCTGGGCCACTTAAATTTTTATATCAGTTTAATTTTAGGAATTGGTTCTCAAACTAGAGAGCCTACTAACTTACTGCAGCACAGAGAGAGAGAGAGAATTAGTTAGATACAGACAGAAAGCATTCTAAAAATAATTACACCGATTCTATATACCCTAAAACGTGTAAATCCATTGGATGTCGACAATTTTTACGATTCAATAATTTTTTTAATATTTTGGATGTTGAAGATAGTAAAAAAAATATCTCTGACAGCTTATTCAGTATAGCTAAGCTTCTGAACTTTCTCTAGTGCAGTATACAATCAATTACATAACAAAAACGTAATTAAGTAACAGATTTACGAACTAATTAAATAACAAAGTGAAGAAAATACTGTAATTATTGCGAGAATTTTCATTATTATCATTATCATTATTATTATTATTTTACATGCAATGAACATTATAAAAAATAATTATGTGACTTCAATTACAGTACTTACTGTAAAGTTATTAAAAGCCTTTCTTCTGGAGGTATACTCTTCCGGTAGATGGTGTATTTTTTTCCGAATCTTGTCTTCAACAAGTCCCAAGAGATAATCAAACGTAGGTATGCTTAACCTACAATAATTGTAAAACTTATCTGGGTCATTTCTAAGTTCTTTAATAAAACTGCCAATGTCTCTTTTTTTATTGATTGGATGAATCCAGCAGCTTCTTTCCGGTTTTTCATCCAAAAACTGTATAAATTGCCACAAAAGAATAGCTACTTCTACTTCCTCACTTGCCGTATCACCCACAATTATGACCAAACTACTTTCCCAAAACTGAACACTTCCCTCAACAAAGAACAAAATACTGCAGACATCTTCAACTCCCGTGTTCTTATTTACTACTGAAGAAATATCAAATCAACCTAGCGTTGCGAGTCAAAATGTATCATCATTTTCCACGATAAAACATTTTGGTTGCGCAACGTCTAGCAACAGAAACATTGCGCAATGTTTTGTTGCATTTAGTGTGTGTCCGGGCTAACTGAACAGAATTCAGTATTAGTAGAACGCTAAAAACAGAACCAAAACTAATTTTGATTGCCTGTTGAATAGGTGACTGGGTAGCGCTCCTATCAGTCTTGGAGGCTGCGATCTCCTAATAACTATCAAACTCTAGGGCCGTGATGTTTTTAAAATTTTTGTTCAAACTATTTTCCCAAAACTGAACACTTCCCTCAACAAAGAACAAAATACTGCAGACCTCTTCAACTCCCGTGTTCTTATTTACTACTGAAGAAATATCAAATCAACCTAGCGTTGCGAGTCAAAATGTATCATCATTTTCCACGATAAAACATTTTGGTTGCGCAACGTCTAGCAACAGAAACATTGCGCAATGTTTTGTTGCATTTAGTGTGTGGCCGGGCTAACTGACCAGAATTCAGTATTAGTGGAACGCTAAAAACAGAACCAAAACTAATTTTGATTGCCTGTTGAATAGGTGACTGGGTAGCGCTCCTATCAGTCTTGGAGGCTGCGATCTCCTAATAACTATCAAACTCTAGGGCCGTGATGTTTTTAAAATTTTTGTTGAAACTATTTTCCCAAAACTGAACACTTCCCTCAACAAAGAACAAAATACTGCAGACCTCTTCAACTCCTGTGTTCTTATTTACTACTGAAGAAATATCAAATCAACCTAGCGTTGCGAGTCAAAATGTATCATCATTTTCCACGATAAAACATTTTGGTTGCGCAACGTCTAGCAACAGAAACATTGCGCAATGTTTTGTTGCATTTAGTGTGTGGCCGGGCTAACTGAACAGAATTCAGTATTAGTGGAACGCTAAAAACAGAACCAAAACTAATTTTGATTGCCTGTTGAATAGGTGACTGGGTAGCGCTCCTATCAGTCTTGGAGGCTGCGATCTCCTAATAACTATCAAACTCTAGGGCCGTGATGTTTTTAAAATTTTTGTTGAAACTATTTTCCCAAAACTGAACACTTCCCTCAACAAAGAACAAAATACTGCAGACCTCTTCGACTCCCGTGTTCTTATTTACTACTGAAGAAATATCAAATCAACCTAGCGTTGCCAGTCAAAATGTATCATCATTTTCCACGATAAAACATTTTGGTTGCGCAACGTCTAGCAACAGAAACATTGCGCAATGTTTTGTTGCATTTAGTGTGTGGCCGGGCTAACTGAACAGAATTCAGTATTAGTAGAACGCTAAAAACAGAACCAAAACTAATTTTGATTGCCTGTTGAATAGGTGACTGGGTAGAGCTCCTATCAGTCTTGGAGGCTGCGATCTCCTAATAACTATCAAACTCTAGGGCCGTGATGTTTTTAAAATTTTTGTTCAAACTACTTTCCCAAAACTGAACACTTGCCTCAACAAAGAACAAATTACTGCTCACCTCTTCAATTCCCGTGTTCTTATTTACTACTGAAGAAATATCAAATCAACCTAGCGTTGCGAGTCAAAATGTATCATCATTTTCCACGATAAAACATTTTGGTTGCGCAACGTCTAGCAACAGAAACATTGCGCAATGTTTTGTTGCATTTAGTGTGTGTCCGGGGTAACTGAACAGAATTCAGTATTAGTAGAACGCTAAAAACAGAACCAAAACTAATTTTGATTGCCTGTTGAATAGGTGACTGGGTAGCGCTCCTATCAGTCTTGGAGGCTGCGATCTCCTAATAACTATCAAACTCTAGGGCCGTGTGTTTTTAAAATTTTTGTTCAAACTACTTTCCCAAAACTGAACACTTCCCTCAACAAAGAACAAAATACTGCAGACCTCTTCAACTCCCGTGTTCTTATTTACTACTGAAAAAATATCAAATCAACCTAGCGTTGCCAGTCAAAATGTATCATCATTTTCCACGATAAAACATTTTGGTTGCGCAACGTCTAGCAACAGAAACATTGCGCAATGTTTTGTTGCATTTAGTGTGTGGCCGGGCTAACTGAACAGAATTCAGTATTAGTGGAACGCTAAAAACAGAACCAAAACTAATTTTGATTGCCTGTTGAATAGGTGACTGGGTAGCGCTCCTATCAGTCTTGGAGGCTGCGATCTCCTAATAACTATCAAACTCTAGGGCCGTGATGTTTTTAAAATTTTTGTTCAAACTACTTTCCCAAAACTGAACACTTCCCTCAACAAAGAACAAAATACTGCAGACGTCTTCAACTCCCGTGTTCTTATTTACTACTGAAGAAATATCAAATCAACCTAGCGTTGCGAGTCAAAATGTATCATCATTTTCCACGATAAAACATTTTGGTTGCGCAACGTCTAGCAACAGAAACATTGCGCAATGTTTTATTGCATTTAGTGTGTGGCCGGGCTAACTGAACAGAATTCAATATTAGTAGAACGCTAAAAACAGAACCAAAACTAATTTTTCCTGCGTGCAGTACACACATTCTAAACACCAGTTTGTCGTTCATCAGTCTGTGCTGTCCCTTTCGGCATTATTATTGTAGTTTTCCGAATTAAATAAAGCAATTTTATTTAGGTAAGAGTTTTCACAGTTATATAATTCTGTACCAATTCGGAAGGTGAATTTTTTTTCCCTTGGGGTTACACAGTCGATTCCGGGTTATCGGACCACATCGGGACGCATCCATTTTGACCCTAATATCCGGCTGGGCCGATTAAACGAACATGCCTTATGTTACAAGGTGGGATTCGGTCCGAATAAGTGGCTGGTCCGATTAACCGGTGATCCGATTAACCTGAATCGACTGTACTCTGTTCTTGATTTTACACACCTTTGACTGGAGGTTTTTTAGGGTTTGTCCAGTTCTTAAAAATTGACTCGTCCAGTTTATAACTGAATGGCAACTGCCCCAATTCATATATATTGCATCATATATTACCGCACTATATATATTATGACAAATTTGCTATGATTTGGAATTAATTCTAAATTTATATGTAATGTAGAAGTCTCCGGATGAGTATATGAAATTTTGGTTTACAACCGTAGTCAGCAATGGCATTGAGAAGCCACAGTGTGTTTAGTGTCACGTTGTCCTCAGTGATGAACCTACGAAACCTTCGAAATTGAAACGTCACTCAGTGACAAAGCATTCTGAACATATCAAAGCAGCCTATCGATGCCATGTAGCCGGTCTCAAGCGTTAGAGATTTGCTCCTACAGAAAGTTTTCCTCAACAAAGTGCATCCCTAATAGAAGCATGGTATAAAGTCGCACTGGAAATTGCCAAACAAACAAACAAAAAAAACAGTCCCACACGACTGGAGAAACACTTATCAAACCTTGTTTGCTGAAGACTGTAAAGTTAGTTGTTGGGGAATCTAGTGAGACAAAGATGAGACAAATATCTCTTTCCAACAAAGCCGTTCTGAGACGCATTTCCGATACGCCCGAAGATGTGAAAAAGCATGTGTTGAATGAAATTAAAATTTCTACTCTGTTTTCTTTCCAAGTTGATGAATCAAGGACGTAAGTTCGTATTCTCAGCTGTTTGTTTTCGTCAGATATATTCATTCAGAGGACATCTGTCCTGTTCTCACACTTCACTGAGGTTCTTTTCAATGGCATAGGGACAAATGAGGTAGTGCAATAACGAGTCTCTCTTAATGACACGAACATAAATTTATTTACAGTTGAACATTAATATAACAATTACAAACAACTCTGAGCACGAGGTGGGCAAGCCTACAACATCTTACCAGACCTCGTCTGTACTACACTCCAATCTATTTACCGATTAATTAATTCGCTGGAAGCGAGACGAGCCTGCTTTATCTTGCCAGGCCTCCTGAAACTACTCTCAGAAACGCTCTCTCTGTCCCTATTCTAATCAACGAATAATTACTAACCAGAGGTGAGACGAGTCTGTATTTATCTCGCCAGACCTCTGATTCCTAGCATAGACGCTCTGCTTCTGTCGTCTGTTTCTTACTGATTCCCCGCGATCCCAAGCACCCTCTTGGGTTCAACGCCCCCGCAGCCAATCCTCTGATTGTTAGAGGGGTGGGGAATCACGGGGTACAACATTTTCACTTTATCTAGCGCTCGTTTTCAAACATTACACTACAACATCAAAGACTGTACTTGATTCGGTAATCAAAATTGTTATTTATGTCAAATCTGGAGCTCTTTACACCCGTCTTTTTAAAGAACTTTGCAAAGACATGAAGGCAAATCTTGAAATTCTGCCGTTTTACACATCTATACTGCAATATTAATCTAAATTGCATTATTAATATCGAATTTGTATTATAATTTTATCCGTTGAACTCACCCCCCAACCCCCAAGATTAAATCCTGGGTGCGCTACTGTACTATTGCAGCGCGTTGACGTGGATTGACTCACCGGCTATAAATAGCGCCGGGAGAGAGCGTTTTTAATGTCTTGTAGACAATACTATGTAATTTTGCTACAAAACATAGTTTTTTTATCGTAATAAACCGTAAGTTATTACCCGAATTATCCGGATTGCCTATGGTCCCAGTTAGTCCGGATAAACGAGGTTTTACTGCACTTTTCCATTATTTGTTGCGCACTAACTCCACGAACAAAACCGGGTATTATCTACTTCCATTCGTAAATTCTGTCTGAGAAACGTTTAAACTCGAGCAAAAGTCTTTGTCCTGCCACGTCATTAAAACGTTTGCACGTTTTCTGCGATACACCCGTTCTCCGTAATTAAATTACAATCAATTTTTCCTCGAAATGCCACACTTTTCTTTCGCAATTATATTACGCGCTAATTGAATAATCCGCCTTATCCATCCATCAGTCGCAAATCCCCGTGCAGGCGTCCTCCGAGGTCATAACGTACATTATGTGGCACATTAACTAAGAGACTGAAACTATCAGGGAGGGCTGTTTAATAATTAGTTGTGGGTAGTGAACGGAATGTGTATCCTGACAGAATAAACTCAGCCGAGTCATCCATCACGCCCGATAAACTGTTCTTTTCGTGAATGAAAATAATTCGAATTCCCTTTTTAAAAGATGCGAAGTGAATGAGACATCGTGGAAAAGAAGGGGGAGGGGTCTATGCATCTGTTTTCTAAATCTAAGAACGAAAAGAAAAATTTAAAAGGAGTTTTTTGAGGTTAAATGATTTTTAATGTAGAATTACGTTCCTCAATAACGGTCCTTCGAAGAGAAAAAATTGTCCTGCGTCGCGAGTTATAATTTTGGCAGCTTGCGAAATCCAGTAGCAGTAAAAGGTTAAATAGAAAAGTACTAAAATGAGTATAAAAAAAGAAATAAAAATTAAAAATGAAAGCAAACGATAAGTAATCCTACGTTAATAACCCGCGGTAGTTTCGTTAGAGATTACCTGAAATATTTTTTTTTTCTGTCAGACTATTTTAAATTCCCTTTATCTTTTATTAAGTTATTTTTTTCTGACTACAACAACATACGAATAGCATTCCACCGTAGTTAAAAGTACATTTTATAAAACTTTTAAATCATGTCTTTAACTGAACACACCATGCGAGTGCATATCAAACATGCAGTTCTCATTTCAGAATTTTCTTTGAACGTTTTTAGAGATTTTATATGAAAGTAGCCTCGATTACGTTCAGAGCCTAAACCTAAAATATTTCCTTTTCGTTCTATTTCAGAGCGAAAAAAAAAAGCTATTACCTTTGTTCACGCAGTTTTTTTTTCATACAATGGTCGGCACACGGTTTAAGTAAAGTTTTTTTTTTCCCTTTCACAATGCAATTCCGTAATGACTCATTAAAATGGAAACTTTTTATGCCAGATTTAAAGAACGAGCAATTACATTTTCTGCTTTTTTTCATAATAAATAGCTAAACATATACATCGCAATTTAAGCCCTAAAAGAATTAATTAACGTGTAAAAATGTGCAAGTAAAAATGTAACAATTTAGAAAACTTTCCCGGGTACGGTTCTTTTTCATGGAAAAAATTAAAACACGCAAAATTTTTTCCACGCAGTGGTTTAAAAATTTCTTTGTTTCAAAATTCTTTAAGATTAAAAATAAAAATAATGTTGCTAAAACTTACAGAGCAATGTGTATAAAAAGTTTCCGTAAGAAATGCGTATTTTATTTAAACTGCTCTTTAGTTTATTAAAAAGGTGAAATCTAAAGAATAGCTCCCTTTGAGCGTATGACGTGCTTCTTGAAAATGCTATACCGAGTGTTTTAAATGAAGCTTTCCTTGTTAGCAGGTTCTGGAACATATCCGCTTGGTAATGAACAGGAATTACAAAGTTATCAGTATTTCAAATTATTATGAGAGGTTCGATTAATATGAACCCAACAAGGGCTCTTAAACTCGTGTAATACTGCTATTTGTTTTGTACTTAAGATTTAATGTATACTCTAAGTACTGTAATCATGAAAAATGTCATGCAACGTGATACATTTTAATTTATACGGAGACATTTTGAAACCCTTCAAAATTTCATTCAAATCGTCTTTTGACGCTTTTATATCATACTCTTTACTCTATACTGAAATTCGTTATAAGTAGGGATACGTAATTTTCGTATTTACGAAATAAATGCGAGTAAATGCAAAATTTGCCGATATGAGCGAATAAATGCGAAAATTATTTTTTTACTACTTTTCGATGAAAATTCGGCGATAAATGTCTTTTTAAGCGAAATTAGTTAATAATAATTTTTTTTAACACAATAGCTTATTTAAGACCATCCACGGTCTTTAACTGAGAGATCTCACTCTCGAAGACTTAAGGAAAAGAATGTGGAGACTACTACAATGTTAGCTTTTAACTAAGAATTTTGATACTTACCTAACCAAGTAAGTACATTTGTGATTTTTTTTTAATAAATGCAAAATTTTTGAATTTATATACATAAATATTTATTTTTCCGAATAAATGCGAAATTTTATACTTTGTAAATTTTTTTTGCCAAATTTCGATATTTTTTATGCGAAATTTACGTACCCCTAGTTATAAGATAACAAATTTTAGATGTTCATAATAGTAAGTAATTTATAAACAAATATCTCTAATGCTTTGTTTTTCCCCCCTGTTATTATAATGCTGATTTATGCACATGTTGATTTTTTAAAAAAAGTTTTGGTTTGAAACTGATAAATTTTGCCTCATACGAACAAATCCTTAGAAATATCATTAAAGTTAAGTGTCAAATTTAAAAAAATTATCTTTTTCCTCTTTATAATACTTACCTCTTGAAAAATTTTTTAGTTCATTGCATTATAAAAAAAAAAACTCTCAGAGATCAAGTCATTTGTGATTAAGATATTTTTCACCGAAGGTCAGAACACCCCATTATGAGATAACTAAATTTAAAAGGATTTTATGTAAGTCACTTCCTGATGATATCTCGGGGAGTAATTGGAATATTATGGGGTTTATTTTAAACTAATCTGAAGGTCCAGATTTTAATATTTTTAATTACGTTTTTTCTAAGATTGTAAAAGTGAAATTCGTTAGGCATTATAAATTGTTAAAAATGTAAAATTTTTGCATTCGATTTAAAAGATGGAGCTCCTTGATATTTTTCAGTATGGGGTTACAACAAATTGTCTCTTTCGTTTAAAAAAAATTTTCAGAATTTTCCCTGTCAGCACTATATACCCCATACCTCGCTTTACGGCCTAGATACGTTCCGGAAAAGTTGGCCGTAAAGTGAAAAGTCGTATAACGAATCAATTATTTTGATACAAACCCATACAAATTTAATTGGATCTGTTCCAATTTTTTTATAACTAATATAGTTTAGAGTCCATAAAGCATTTTACTCTTTTTATTTCCTTATAAAAATGCTTGCATAAAAATAAAAGTACAAAACATTGTAATAAAAAACAGAAATTAAAAAATAAACATATAAACAAAAAACAAAAGAAGTGATATGCACATATCTATATATAAAACAGTTCCGTAACTGACTGACTGACATACAACGCACAGACCAAACCGCTGGACTTAAAGGGCTGAAATTTTGCATGGCGATTCTTCTTATAGTGTAGGAGTGCACTAAGAGAGGTTTTTTGAAAAATTCTTCTTAGATTTTTTTAAATTAAATTTTTAAGCTGTTTTTGTAACTTTTTTTAAGTTTGCATTTAAAATAATACTCTGAGGGTTATAAAATTTATATCACGAGAAAGATCATGAAAATTAATTTAAAATGAAATCTTTTTCGAATCTTTACCTCCATTTCCTGATTTTTGGTGCATTTTTAAAGATAAAATTTAAGAATTCAATTTATTAAATGCTGATCACGTGATTTCTTTTTCTGGTGCTTTAAGTAAATTTATCGTCACGTGCATAAAAACTAAACACACAAAAGAAATTTTTTTTTCTTGATAATGCGGCAGACGATTTGACATTATCCAAAAAAATATTAAAATACAGTAAAAGTTCTACAAACTGTATATATATATTAACTGTACTAGATTCTTTAGTATTCTTTATATTAGATTTAATTTGAATATTTTCTTCTACGTTATTTTGTCTATAAAAATATCCCTTACGATTTTTTTATAAATATATATATATATATATATATATATATATATATATATATATATTTACATCAGTTGTATACATTGATCGTCGTATTTATTATATATATATATATATATATATATATTTATTTATTTTTTGGCATTAATTGCATACATTGACCGTTGTATTTACTTTTTATCCACTCCGTAGCGAAGTGTGGGTTTTCAGCTAGTGTATACATATAATAAAAAACATAAAATAAAATGTTTAAAAACTGTTTTAATGTGATGACGAACATTAATATGAAGAATCACTAAGCTATAATATGTTGCCATCATCACTTTTCCTTGTTGTGGCTGTATAACGAAACATTGTGGGTCGTAAATCGAAAAAGTGCCACAATTAAAAAAGGCCGTTATAGCGAAATGCCGTATAAAGAGCGGCCTTATAGCGAGGTATAGGTGTATTTTTACCACTCATCCAATAAAAAAGGATGTCAATATATATCGTAACACAATTTAAAAATACATTTAATTTTTAAAATGGTAAGTAAAACTTCAATATTACTGTTTGTAATAAACGTGGAAATAATTCATTTGAGAAATTTAAAGGGAAGTGGAAAGTCCATATCAAACACTACCATGTTACTCTAGAAATGATATAGAACAAATTGAAAATAGTCTACAGAACGCTTTACATAAATTTACTGTTAAAGCTTTTCTTTTGTAATAGAGAAATTGCTGAAAATCATGCCAGTTAAGTAACTGTGTAATTCGTTTTCATCAGAGAAAACATTTGCTTCTATTATGGAGATTTTTTTTTTACATCAAGTAAATCCGAAAATTCAGTTTTTCATTCTTTCAGCAAAACAAATCAGCTCTAAAAATACCGTTGGCACGAAGAAAAAAACAGTGTAAAACTAGGTAAAACTGGGCCAGGGTCACAAAGTAACGGGTTGTTAAATTTCATAGGATATTTATTAAGTTTAAATTTCAACTTTCATTGCTGTTTTCGTCCTCAGTCGAATGAAAGATAGAGCATTAGTTGACGTCAAAAATATTCTATCTTTTCTCTTTCTACTTTTCGGAAAATAAAGACAAATTTTTTATTGTTTATTTATTCATGGTTCTCACATACGAAAAATGAATAACATATTCAAATATTCGTTAAAGGTGGCAGACTAACTAAAAGTACCCTTTAATGAGCACACACAAAAAAAAACTACTGCTGAAAATAATGAAGAATATTAATTCCGATTCTTTCTTTTTGAACTACTCGAATAAACTATTTAACTATCCCACATGAATCTGTCATCTCTGCAATCTTGAAATGAGCTGAAATTCTTCATAACCTGCAAGTGGGTGACCGAAGTGGTTAAGGGTTGCCTAGTTTTTATTAACGCATAAAATTTCATTAATTCCTTTACTTCAACAGGTAAAGTAAACATTCAACGTCGTTTGGTTTAGTATTTAATGTATTCCAATTTTTTTTAATCGGGCATTAATGAAGAAATCTTGATAAAACGAAAATTCATCTAGGGAATCTATATATTTAAGTTGCTAAGCCGACTTTTTGGGTAGTCTGTGAGAGAAAACTTCATTTTGGTCTTAAATGAAAGATTGTCATCTGTAGATTTGTCAAATTTGGTTTTTGTAACCACAATTTCTTTTAATTAACGATAATTTACAATTTAAATATGATTTCTGCGCATTCTCAGTGGCATGTTGAAATCTGGCTTTAGAAACTCACTGTTTCTGCGTATGCTCAGTGACATGTTTTAATGATAAACACGTCTCTCTCTGCCATTTATATTTTTATGATAACTATGTTTGTGAAATATAAAATTAAACCTGATGGAAATCGTTTATTTCGCGCTGTTTAGTGAGCGATAGTTTACAATTTTAAAAAAAATTGCTTTCTGCGCATGCTCAGTGACATTTTTAAATTTGGCTTTAGATACTCACTAAGCACGAGGCCGCTTAAACACATTAATTTGTTTCTGCGCATTATTATTATCTTCAACATTTGGCAATGATGTATTGAGAATAATTTGTGTATTAGTGCACTTATTTACTATCTAGCCGTCATATTTTGCCGCCAACGAGTATTTTTTGATTCGTTAAACCTAAGGATCGTGGTATATACTGACAAACATTTTTACTAGCCCTTTTCCCTTGCTGACTTTAAATCGAGAGCCAGTCACGACCGCAATGTGAACCCAGGTGTTGGAACATCTTCGCTGAAAATCTATCAACTTAATTATACCGTTGAAAAGCGTGTGAGGGGGAACTTCAGCTCTTCAATTTCAGTTTCTTCCTAAAAAAGCTGATTTTCGCTACTGGAGCAATCTTAAAAAATAAGGTACAAAAGCATTTAAATCAACGGATGCCATAGTCTGGAGAAAAAGCAAGTTTTGACAGATATCTGTTATCTATATTACGAAATCTACATTGCGTTATCCAATTAGCCATTGTAAAATTCCTTCCGTCTCTAAATTACAGTAACTCATCTGCTTTGTTTGGCTCTATACTTAGAATCAGATAATTATCAGATAATCATCAGATAATCATTTTGTTAGCTTCAACGGGTTTACACATAAAATCACTTCTAATGCTGTTAAATCATTAGTCTCCACGTACTCAATATAGGAATTCGATTTCTCCAAATTAGCGTTCAAATACTTACGAAAAATTCACTTGTTGGAGAATTGCCGAATTTATTTAGCTTAAGTGAATTATCTTTTATGATTCTTTACTCGAATAATTAAAGAGTAATTTTCGATTGACTAACTGGAAGCGACTTAGTCTATGCGTTTCGCAGGAAAAAACTCGATTACATTAAGAGGAAGTGTGAGCTTTTTTTAGTTAGTGAGTGTTTGCATTAAGTTAAGTGTTTACATTAAGTGAGTGTTTACAGGCACGCGTTAGTTAATGAAGGATGAATTCAAAGCTACAGTGTGTACATAAATGAATATCTCAAATTTGCAGAGCTATTGAAAGAAAACTAAACAAAGTACAGGTAGCCCTCCTACAGCACGGCATCTTACAACACGGTTTCGCTCTAACACGATAAGATAAATTGCGGGAACCCTCGTATAACACTGCAACCTGTAACACGGTTTCGCTCTAACACGATAAAAAAAATTGCGAAAACCTTTGTACAACACTGTACTGCTATAGAACTAGATAACATGATTTTTGTTTAACACATTTAAAAAATAAATTACCTTAATGAAATAAACAGGTAAGGATTGATGAATTATAGTGGCTTTACATGAAAATGTATAAACGAATTATAATTTATTCATTTATAACTCTATAAAATTACAAGAAAGCCTAAGCTTAGCTGAAAATCTTGAAACATTTTTCCTGAATGCAGACCCTTCCGCTGAAAGAAGCCGAAAATTCAAAAGGGAGCTGCAAAATTGTCTATCTCCATACCGTGAATCTACAATGACACTGTAAGAACCAGCAAATAAATCAAAATTACAGAATTTTTTAAAGAGGATAGAAGGTGCAAAAAATCTAAATAAAGAAAAAGGTTCTGAAAATGAAGGTGATATCGTTCAATTGAAAAAACGTTCTCGTTAGATTGTACTGAGGAGTGAATGATGAGGAAGAAATTTATTAAATTAAGGTCACATTAAATGAAAATAATATTTTTTTGTTTCTTTTCATTTTGTATAATATATACATTTATATTTTTAATAAAAATTAAGTTGATTATATGAAATTTAAAAAAATGTTTGTTTTTAATAAGTTTTCAGAACGTAACCCCCTTTTTTGAACTGTCTCTGGGTCTCATATAACACGGTTTCACACAACACGGCATTTTCTAGGAACCTATCTACCGTGTTATAGGAGGGTTACCTGTACAAACTTGTTGTTCATCAGAAATCTAAATTAATAGTTGAAAGTTCATAAAGATCTACGTTGGTTTCGGAAATTTCGTGATGAAGGGTGCATTTGCAAAGGTAAAATCTCCGGTCGCCCAAGTGTGAGTGAACAAAATGTTGCCCTTGTTCGAAATGCTTTAGTTAACAGTCGGAGCAAATCAACTCGACGTCGCCAAGCAACAACTGCAAATGCCTGTTATGACGGTCTGGAAAGTGTTGTGGAGGAGATTGCATTCAAACCATATAAGTTGCAGCTAGTCCAAGCGGTTACTGAAAACGATAAAGAAGTAAGAAAACAGTTTTGTGAGTTTGTTTTTCATAAGCTCGATAACGACGATTCCTTCCTGTCCAAGATTGTGTTCAGTGACGAAGCGACATTTCCCATAAACGGTAGAGTTGAACCGCCACAATGTGCGCATCTGGGGAACATCTAATCCACATGCCACCATTGAAGTGGAACGCGATTCACCAAAGGCGAATGTGTTTTGTGCTATGTCGCATGACAAAATCTTCTGCCCGTTCTTTTTCCACGAGGAGACTGTTAATGGGATTATTTATTTGGATATGTTAGAGATTTTGTTGTTGCCCCAGTTAGAAGAAGAATCGAATGATTTCATTCTACAGCAGGATGGTGCACCATCCCATTGGCACTTATCTGTTCATGGGGTTTTAAATGACAAATTGCCACACCGGTGGATTGGTCGCCGAGTACCCCAGGACCTTGCTCTTTATCAATGGCCTCTTCGCAGCCCTGACATCACTCCGTGCGATTGTTTTTCTGGGGCTACATCAAACATCGGGTGTTTGTTCCACCGCTACCAAATGACGTTGACGAACTTAAGACACGCATATCTGCAGCTTTTCAAACCGTTACACCAGACATGCTGAAAAGAGTGTGGGGTGAGTTATCATACCACCTCGATATCATTCGTGTTACTAAAGGGGTTCACATTGAACACTTATAACTGTGTCGAATTTAAACTTTCAACTGTTATTTTTGATTTCCGATGAATAAGTTTGTACTTTGCAGGGCTATTGAAAGAAAACCAAACAAAGTTGAGATATTTGTTTATGTACACACTGTAGTATATGACATGAAATTAACTGGGAATAGACTCCGAATATAAAAGTAAATGACACGTTTAGGAACATATTACTCAATGCCTCCGACATAAAGCATTGCAGTCACGTTCATTTTGAGTCTCAGAAAAGGGTGTCATGACTGATTGACTATGGTACTATATTTTAGAATTTTGTCATGAAAGTATCAGATCTTAGCTTCAACACATGAAAGGTATTCACATGGTACAAGAATTTTGAAATGTTAAACGCAAGTTTTTTTTCATCGTACCATAGAAATAGGTATATTTAACGAATCATTCTGTCGTAGCTTCTGTCCCATAAACTACCTTTAAGAGAATATCAGAATGAACATAATTTAGTGACATTCTTGCTTTTAATCGTTTGTTCTCCTATTAAAGCTTCCTTTTTAAAACGTATCAGTACTTTTTTATGACTAAGATAAACTATAATACCTTTTTGCTCCGTTTTAATTACATTGATTACAGTAAAAAAATATTTTAAATTGGTAAAGATTCCACGATCCCCACACAACTAGTTCAGAAACTACTATATCTCAAATTATAACAACTTAAATTTTCAGGAAATATAATCATTTTCCAAGAGAAAGGCTTTTCACCCATATAAACTTGGTTCTTTTCAACAAAATTGATTAATAATTGTTTAATTGTTAAGCACATTGTTTATAAACCTCGTAATAATGTGATCATACACTTACCCAACTGTTTTAGACAAAATAGCAACTTCATAATAATATATTTATGTCCTTAACCAGTCACTTTAATTAGCTACTTAAGCACATGGAAATTTTATAATGTGCTAATAAAATTACCATAAAGATACTTTATTACATAGAAATTAAACAATTGATGCGCTGATTCTTCTTACTGCTGAAGGTTTAAGACGCGCACACTTTTATGAGAAAGTAAATAAACTTACATTTAAAGGGGAAAAAATCTCAACAAAATTAAAATTACATAGTTACTTTATTTAGATATAGATATGTGTGTGAATTTATGCTAGTTTTTGTTTTTATATAAACAAGTCAAGATACGATCCTGCAGCGTCGCAATAGAAACATTTACATTATTTTTTTTAAACTAGAAGCAGTATACGAGGGGTGATCAAAAAGTAAGGTTACAAAGCCTGCAAGGAAACGTGTACATTTTATTTCATAAAACCAATATAGACAACTGATATTACATACATTAGGTTATTTTTCGACATAGTCTCCATATCGGTTTAGGCACTTGTCGCTTCGTGGGATGAGTTTGAATATTCCCTCTTGGTAAAAATTCTGTCATGGGGTGTTCAGCCACGTTGTGGTGAAGTGTTTTATCTCCTCGTCTGAAGCGAATCGTCGGCCCCCTAGGTCCTCCTTACAGTGAGGAAAGAGATGGAAGTCGCTTGGAGCGAGGTCCTGGCTGTAGGAAGGGTGGTCGATGATGTGCCAGCCAAATTTCTTCAAAAGCGTGGTGATCTTCTGGGCTGTATGAGGTCGCGCGTTGTCGCGAAGGAAGATGAAAGTCGCGAAGGAAGCTGCCGGTGAATTTCAGCCGCGCTTACATGTTTCGCCCACA
Source organism: Dolomedes plantarius (assembly GCA_907164885.2). NCBI lineage: Eukaryota > Metazoa > Arthropoda > Arachnida > Araneae > Dolomedidae > Dolomedes > Dolomedes plantarius. Next base: position 27,542,900 of record OU015495.1, on the reverse strand, counting down.
GAAATCGAATAACAGAGCGGATTTCTTCGCGAGACCAGTTTTCCAAACGAGTCGCCATTTCTGTTAACCTTCAACTAGCGCTGTAGGTCGCGGGTAGGTGAAACTCTCCACAGTTAGCGACCTCATGTATTAGAATTACCGCACACAACTAATTTCTGTATAACAGACGAAACTCGAGGAATAACCTTGTAACCTTAGTTTTTGATTACCCCTCGTGCCCTGCGTTACAAATACATGCCGAATTAATTTCGGTGATATCTGTAATATCTTTAGCTATAACTTTTGCCTATAAGCGTGTGACAGCTGTTGATATACTGTTTTGAAAATCTTCATCATGGTGCGTGAATGTGTTTATTATGAAGCTTTGGTCGGCAGACCTCAAGATCTGAGACAGGTAACAGTCTGCGTGCGCTCAAAAGGTGATCTTATCTCCTGAACCTCTGAACGACAAAACCTGAACCCCTTAGGTTTTCGAAGCCCCTTTGCGTTTGAGAACATTTCGCTCTCTCCTTTCAACAACGTCATATCTCAAAAAACAAGATTTTTCAGGAGAGTGATTTGAAAGTTTAAAAGTACATTGAAATATATTGAAAATAAATTTTAATTCTGCTCTCTAGCGGCTAAATATTGAGTGGTGAGATAGGGCAATCTTTCAGGGATATACTTCTCTTTCAGGGCATTCTGAAAGCAAGCATAACTAAAAATCGCCGATTTTGAAGGTATGACGTTGTTGAAAGAAATGAGCGATTTGTTGGGACCGTGTTAAAATCATTTCCTCAATATTTAATACTAGAAATATTTAATACCAGTTTGGCAAAAATGCGCTATTTCATCTCAGCAGCCATGGACAACAGCAGATTCAGATTTTTTCTTCCGATGGCAATGCTTAACTTTCATTTTTGTACACAACATAAAATTACAGTTACAGTTTACAAGTCAGTAAATTGGCATGCAAAAAAAAAACTAATACAACAAAAAATTCCGAAATACATATATCAACAATGTTCACTGAATTAAAAAAAAAAACTTGTCAAAAGATGAACCACATCAAAGCCGTTACTTCTTTCAAGTTGTTTTGAAAGAGAGAGCTTCATGTTTGGTTAACTCTTACTTCGTTGCTGGACATAAGATATTGAACGTGAGAAGTTTAGAATAATACGGTAAAATACATAGATTGATTTTAACAGAAACTTCATCCATTGCCTAACTACTGTAAAAAATAGTCCCGTATACCTATAAAATAATTCTTTTATAGACTTTGGAAAATTGAATATTTTGTAGCAATATTATAACTCTTGTGCAAAGAAACTATTATAAATTAAAAATGATCTTTTTGTTTACTTCGGGCTAAAAACTTACCTCTGATAGTTGTTGTCCCAATACCAAAGGGTCCTAAGGAATCTAAAATTTTGGATACTCTTGCCTGATCATCGCATATGAAAAGATGAACGTTCTCTCTCGTTATTTCTAAATAAAAAGGAACAATCAGCTTGTGTCTGCGCCGATGACACTGCTAAATAAATTTTTATACTGTACTATCTGTCCACATCCTGATTTACATCTGTATTTTCTATTGGTCACCGGATGGGATTTTTCATTATTTACCTTCTTTAAGAGAATACATCTAAAATTCTTTATAAGATATACTATACAAGGAATAATATCCATACTAGTTGATACCCGTCAAAACATGACGGCTAGATAGTAAATAAATGTACAAATACACAAATTAAACTCAACATCATTGCCAAATGTTGAAAATCACAATAATGCGCAGCAACAATTTAATGTGTTTAAGCTGCCATGTGCTTAGTGAGTATCTAAAGCCAGATTTAAAAATGTCACTGAGCATGCGCAGAAAGCAATTTTTTTTTTTTTTAAATTGTAAATTATCGCTAATTAAAGAGCGCGAAATAAACAATTTCCATCAGGTTTAATCTTGTATTTCACAAACATAAAAATAAAAATAGCACAGAGAGATCTTGAGAGAGTCCGCGGAATAAACGTGTTTAATATTAAAACATGAACATTGTCACTGAGCATGCGCAGAAATAGCGTTTCTAAATCCAGATTTAAACATGCCACTGAGCATGCGCAGAAAGCAATTTTTAATCGTAAATTATCGCTAATTAATAGAAATTGCGGTTACAAAAAACAAATTTGACAAATCTACAGATTACAATCTTTCGTTCAACACCAAAATGAAGTAATCTGATGCAGTAGTTTTCTTTCACGGACTGCCCAAAAAGTCGGCTTAGCAACTTAAATATATAGATAATGGACGTGCGTACGTAAATACACGTTTGTACTGAAAGTATGTTAGCAACCCTATTAAATATGGCAAATCTTCAAGCAAGGTTAAAATTATTCTTTACGATCAGATTGAATTTTTAATCTTCTTACGGAATTAAAATCAAAGAAAAGGTGGAATGAAATACACGAAGTAAAAAAACAACAACTAACGAGTTTTCGTATGCATTAGGGCCAAGTAAAGAAAGTGAGCCGTAACCTTTTCCATTCTGATTAGATCTTGACTTATTTAATTAAATGAAACGCCTAGCGTGCAGGAGTAATAAATTTTTATACTGTACTATCTGTCCACATCCTGATTTACATCTGTATTTTCTATTGGTCACCGGATGGGATTTTTCCTTATTTACCTTCTTTAAGAGAATACATCTAAAATTATTTATAAGATATACTATACAAGGAATAATATCCATATAATGGGCGTGCGTACGTAAATACACGTTTGTACTGAAAGTATGTTAGCAACCCTCTTAAATATGGCAAATACACGGAGTAAAAAAAACAACAACTAACGAGTTTTCGTATGCATTAGAGCCAAGTAAAGAAAGTGAGCCGTAACCTTTTCCATTCTGATTAGATCTTGACTTATTTAATTAAATGAAACGCCTAGCATGCAGGAGTAAATTAATTTAGCTTTGCCCGCAGTACAAATATATTCGGAATATTTCATCTGTTCGCACACATTTAGAAATTTACAAACGCCAAACAGCATTATGTGATGTAGGGCAAACAGATTTGCATCTAATTAACGTTTAATCAGCAAATATTAAACTTGACGCTTATTTTAATGAATGTATGCGCCAAAATGACGCAATGGAAAACGGGAAAAATGAGTTTAGCTGATAAGTTAAAGAAATTAGCTTTTAATCCCCTCTTATTTATACCTTTAATTAGGAAATTAATCCTTTTATGGAAGAAACTAATTTATATGTGATATTTACTCATTTTGTCAGAGTTGTATGTGTGCTTAATGCAACGTACCTTTGATTCTATTATACATGAATTATCACGACAGTGCGCAAGTGGTCGTTAAACAGAAGTGTCTAGATTGCCTTTCATATTTATATCCACGGTTTGGTATTAGCTGCTGGGAATAATCACGACTTATAACACAGACTTTCAATTTCATATCCAGAGATTTGCCGAAAATACTGTTAAATGGATTACTTTATAACTACGCGATGACATCTAGATGCACAGTATATTGCATCTAATTAAGTTATTTAATATAGATGTTGCTATTGCAACGGTGTAAGATCGTAGCTAGACTTGTTTATATATATATATATATATATATATATATATATATATATATATATATATATATATATATATATATATATATATATATATATATATATATATAAATATACATACATACATACATAACAATTAAGTATCTATGTATTTTTAATTTTGTTTGTTGAGATTTTTCGAACGGGAATGCTCGTATTGCAAGGGCTAAACATCGAGCACTTATCAGATAACATAAACAAGAGACATTAAGATAAGCAAATGCCAACAAACCAAAGGCGAAAAACACTGCTATGTTTAGGTATTAGGAAACATAAAAACCCTATGATTCAAGCAGATCTATATTTAGCTCGGTGTAAGAGACTCGTATGTCGCGTTTCACACATCGCATATCAAAAGTTTTTTCCTTTTTTTTCTTTAGAGGAGGGGGGGGGGGAGATTAATAGATTTCTAGGAGCTCTAAGTTAGGGAGTCAGATCGCCCTATCTCATTAAATTCTATAATCTCTTTCTATCTCATTAAATTAGGGGGGGAAAGGAGCCGTAATTTCGCCAACCACGCTGGAGAGATCTTATACCGTGGATCTAACTCGATTTATCAAGAACATGTGCGTTATAAAGACACACTGGGTAAAAGTATTTGAAAAAAATGTTTTTACCCTTTCTCTTACGTCCAAAAATTGTTAATATCTGGACAGTGGCCTGACGTTTAGGCCTCTGGGTTTACTCTAGACTAGGAGACAGAAACGAAATCTAGCAGACTGCCTCTCTCATATCAAAAACAGTATCTCAGATGACTTTGGTTCAAAATATACCATGACCTCCCCCCCCCCCGAAAAAAAATCCTGATTAATGCTTATACGCTTGCTAAAGGAACCATGAATCAAGAGTTTATTAGTACTATACATTTGTTATCAGTACGTAGATCGGCACCTTTTCATTTTTCAACAAGAACCAAATAGCCTCACCTGTCTTAGAAAGGTCCCTAAAAATGTTGCCACGTTTGCTGCCAGGGCAAATAGAGGCCCTACGGACCCAGGCATAGTATTTGAAATGATCCCACTTTCCGATTCTGAGGAATACCTTATGTGAATGCAGAGAGTAGTTGGATCACATCTTGTTTATCTATACTGGGGAGAATCGTTCTAATGATATTTTGGCTGTACGGTACTATGTGACTCGGTACATTGTTCCTATTTTTTTAAATTCTCTTGTTACGTATATTATTTTAATGCATATAGATGACATCGGTGCCAATTCACCCGAGACATATATTAAGATGTAATGTAATGCTATACATTTGATTATTCTCCGTTCTACTTAGGTTTAAAAAATGTGAAGCTAATGACAGAGGTTTAGACATGTGATAGTGCGGTGCACATTTCCTTAAGTGGAAAAAGTCTTTCTAAATACGGTTTGGTTTGTTTTGGAGCACTACGGTCAATTTTTGCTACACGAGGGCTAATTAGACCTACTGCTTAAGGCCGATTCCGAACGGCTACAAACATCCATGCCAGGAGTTGGGTTCGAACCCACAGACATTGATACCAAATGCCAGTGCCCTAGCCATTTGGCCATCATCCGGCCGTTTCTAAATACGACCATTCTTAAGTGAGATTGACAGGGTCGTTAACAACTCCGCAAGGCCGGCACAGGTAACGAACCTGGACACATCCCTTAATTGGAAAAAGCCTTACTAAAGACGATCATTCTTAAGTGAGATTGACAGGGTCGTTTTTAACTCGTTAGGCAAAGTCGTTTGAAGTGTCTAATTGAAGGTAATCACAGCCTCAGGGAGACCAGCTGATGAAAACCGTAGTCACCGCAGGCGCCACCAGATGAGCTAACGAGAAACCGCAGAGACCTTAGGGGGCCAGTTGCCGATTAAAAACAACAAGGTTTGTTTCCCACGAGTGAGGACCAGGCCACTAGAAGCTTCTAGAAACTATTCTGGAAGAATAGGTATAAAAGGAAGAAGGGATCATTATGAGAAAGGATTATAGACTGAGAGATCATTGTTTTGAGCTACGGACGGAGAGGCGAGAAACGGTGAGACGGCTTGCGATCCCGAGACGGGACATTCGATATAACTGAATGAGGACTCCCCCCCTCTCTCTCTGGTCTTAGAGTGACGGTTGTTCTCATGAATGGTAATGTTCATCCATTCATGAGTTAAACTGATTCACAAGCAACAGTAAAGGAACTCCACTGTAAAAATAATTTGTTTTTATTTGAATCTGAAATGCTTTACGAAATGCACTCGATACAAAATCAGTTACATTTCATCATTAATTCCTCTTGTCTGTGACTCGTAACATAAAATGCAATAATCATTAATATTTATGAAATCACGCATAGCTCAAATAATGCATTAAAATAGGCATTAGTTGTTAGGCAGATTCCCAGGCTAAATGTAAACTAATACTTAGTGCATTTGTGTTAATATACTTAATGTTAATACTGTCGTGACTAATACCCACTCTCTGGTAGGAACATTCTAGATCGGGTCCATACATGTCTGCGGGAGGAGGAATGCGACTCAGCTTTTTGCTGGCACCACAAGGGTGCGAGTCCGACCTAGCTGGGTGCCACCACAATTTTAACCGAACATACGCAGGAACGAAATCTGGCGGGCTCGTACCCTCCTCCTACTTGGAAAGGCTTTCCGACGTACGGATTTAGCGTGCCTATACCCGGCGTAGACACAAAGGCATTCTGTGGCGCTCGTCGAGATTCGAACAGAGCTCCCTCGGTCCGAAGTCAAACGATCTACCATTAGGCTACACACTTATTTTAAAAGGCGTAGGATATCAGTTTCAGAATTTTTTTTCATATTTGAAAATTTTAAATTTAATTTTGACTTTATTTTTTTATAATGACTTGTCAGTTAAAAATTTGGAAAAATATATAAAGTAAATTATATGTTACATTAAAATAATTTACTGACAAGGAGAAAACTGGGGGAAAACATGAGTGAAAATTTGGTACTCCCGCAAAACATAACTGAAAAACAAATATATTACCATTGTAGAGTATTGCATTTCAACCTCTCCGTTAACAAAAGAATTTCTTCTATCTCGGCCTGAGACCCATCAAAAGATTTTCGACTTGGGTGGCAATATGCTGACGGCAATTTTCCTTTTGTTCATCCGATAGACTTGTTCCACAGGACCTTAGGGGACGTGGTCATTTTTCTTGATTTAGTCATCGCCACCGGGTGACGCCGCTGATATTAATTATAAATGACAGGAGACCCCCAGGTGCTTCCATTCATGAACTATCAATTGTTAAGCAGCATCCTGGAGGCGTCGCGTGCCTAAACAAAAGGACTCGTGCCTTTCGCATTTTACCGAAGCGGCCCTTTTGAGACTCTTTGAAGTGGCTTGGAGGACAAACTAAAAAGGCGGCCGCTTTAGACCCGGGGAAAATATTTCATTATCGCCCCAGGAAACCCATTTCCGTTGCTCACTTGTTCTAGATCGTTCGACTTTCTGGAGAGTGATGCAATATCCGGTGGAGGTCTTCTATAAAAAGAGAATGGACCCCTCAGTCGTGGCTTGCGTCTTTTTAGTTCCTGACACGTAGCGGATCCAGTTCTAAGAGCAGCCGGGTTTGCCGCCCTTACCGGTTCAGAGTCCCTTGTGACTGTTTGCAGCGACGATCTAGTTCCTGCAGGAGTAAACATACTCCACTAATTTGTCGGAGACCAGTCTTCGTGGAAGGAGCCTTTGCTACCTTATTTTCCAGTGAGGAGTCCTTTCTCCTTAATTTAACATTTTCATCGCTACCGGGTGTGTGCAGTGGTCACCGCCGTTGATATTATTGGGGAGCCCTTTCCCGTCAGGAGAAGTGCCGTTTTTTCATCATTGAAGTAGAGCCAGTTCTGCTAGCTTAGCGGACTTCTGTGTTCTTACTCCGCCCCACGCCGATTAAATCGAGTGTGATCACTTAAGTTACGAAGTTCATCTTACATCTGTGCAGTGTACATATCTCATCATCATCAATTTTATTAATAAATTGCATTTGTTTTGTTTATGAAATGAGTGATGTATACCTGGTGTGTTTAAATCATCTTCTGGTTGACACTACGAACCTCAGTTCGCTACAGAAGGTATATATTCATTCATAATTTTGGTGGCAGCGTTTAGACGAAAAAAAAAAAGCCACAGTATGAACATTTTGTTTTCCTTAGTGACAGTCGCGTGTGTTCAGAACTGTGACTGTGCGAAAGTGCTATTGCTGGTGTGTATCCTGTGAAGTAGTGTAGAGCGGCTGACGTTCTTGTGAAATCTGCTAAACTGCTGCAGTGTTAATTTCCTTAGTGACATTCGCGCGTGTTTCAGAACTGAGACTGTGTGAAAGTGCTATCGCGGGTGTGTGTATCCTGTGAATTAGAGTAGAACGTTTGACGTTCTTGTGCCATCTGATAAACTTGCTGCAGTGCCAACTAGATGCCAGTCTTCACATCAAATTGTGAGTACCATTCTGTTTCTCTTTTGTGCTGGTATCCAACAGTAGTTTAGTAAATAATTTTGGTTGTTTTCTCAGAAGTAGGAGAATTAAATTGTTGAATTTAATAACCGTAATTAATAGCTTGATCTGAACTTAAAAGGTGTTAAAAATTTTTTTAATTTGAGGTAAAATAAGAACTAGTGTTATTGTGTAAAGTAGAATTGTTATTGAAATAGTAGTGTGTTAAATTAGTTCTCAGAAATTAAGGAATGTAACTGTGCTCAAAAAGAAATAGTGTAACTACATTGTGTTTAACTATTTTGCATTGTGTATTGTTGTGATATGTTAAAAGCAAAGTGATTTATCTTTTATGAACCTTAAAATAGTAACATCGCAAGCGGAATTTTAAAAGTAATTTAGTTCATATTTGTTAATACATTGCATGTGTACGTTAATTGATTGTGTTGTGTAGTTGCATTTTGTGTTCAGGTTTTAATGTAATTACTACCTCAGGGTTTATAATAGTGTGTAGTATTCTGTGTAGTATTGTAATAGCTTTGTATTCTGTCAAACATGGGTTCCCTTGTTCCTGCAAAGAAAGAGGACTTAGTTAACCTCGCTATAGAAATGAGTTGTGAGGTAGATTTGGGAATGCTGAAGCTTGAGATGATCAAAAAAATTGAAAGTTCAGCAGATTACAATGTAAAATTGGCTGAAGGGTTGTTAGCTGAAATTATGGAGACCCGTATAGAAAATGAGCAACGAGAGCGGGAAGAACGGTTAGCCCGGCAAAAACGGGAAGATGAATTAGCTCAACAAGAACGGGAGGATAGGTTAGCTCAACAAGAGCGAGAGTTTGAGCTAGCCAAATTAAGACTGAGTAGGGAAGCCCCCCAAGAAAGCCCGTCTGTTAGTCCTCCGAGACCTGCGGGACACTCATTAAGGCACATAATGCAAAAATTCGACCCGGAAGAAACTGATATAAGTCTATACCTTTGCCTTTTTGAACGGCAGGCACAGCATTTAAAAATACCGGAAGCTGAATGGTCAGGCAGTTTAATTAGCCTGTTACCATTATCAGTAGCGGCCATTGTGTTACGGGAAAAAGTCGAGGACACACAAAAATATTCCCATGTTAAGAGCGTGCTTCTCGAGCGATTCAGGCTCAGTCCTGAAGCTTTTCGTCAGAAGTTTGTTAGACACCAGCGTAAGCCAGGAACCCTATGGAAAGATTATCTTTTCGAAATAAAGACGTATTTCGAAGGTTGGATAGAGGGTCTCGGTGTTACAACTTTTGAATCGTTAAAAGATATCTTTCTGGTCGACCAATTAAAACGGAAAATGGGAAGTGAAATCCGGGAGCAAAATATAAGGGATTGGGAGAATTACACGTCCCCTGAAACCTTGGTCCAAGACGCGGATCAGTTTGAGCTTATCAGAAAAACAGGTAAGCCCCCCAACCAGCCGAAGAAATTCGAGGGACGCGCGCCCGACCAACGGAAAATGTTTGGGGCTGTAAAAACGGGAGAGAAAGTTGAAAAACCCCCCGAACAACACGAACCCGAACGAAATTTAGATAAGGTGAGCTCCCCTCGCCCAAAGGAAAACCGCCGTAAAGAATGGAACCATAAAGAGTTCGACAAAAGGCGTGTGACAGACATTAAGTGCTATTTTTGCCACGAGGTCGGTCATATTAAGCCCCAGTGTCCGTTATTAACAAAAAAAGAAGAGGTTAACTCCATAGGTGCCGATTTGGAAATCACAGATCCCTTAACACCATATGTGAGTATAGGGACTGTGAACGGCCAGGTATGTGAGATACTTAGAGATACGGGTAGTACGATTGATCTGGTTTGTAAAAGATTTATTTCGCCCGACGACTACCTCGGCGAAACAGTCTGGCTCACTCAGCCGTTAGACACTCGTGCCATTAACGTGCCCCTAGCGCGCGTAATTCTGAACTCCCAGTATGGAAATATAACAACAAAGGCCTGTGTCATTAGCGACAGGTCAAATCAACAAAGATACATACTGGGAAATCAAACGGCAGCTCTTCTAAGACAGGGTCAACAAAACTCTAAGAGCATGCAAATCAATGCAATAACGCGCTCGCGTTCCAAATGTCAAGAGAGCTGTACACAGACGCTTCAGTCAAACGATTCTCTTCGAGAGCGTTCGGACAATAGTCCCTCAGATGGGGAGTCAATCGTTTTGACACAACTGGAAAGGGAGGAACAGGCGAATTTGTTAGTTTTACCCCCCCTCGACCGCGAAGACCCAGCGTTGAGTCTATTAAATGTTTCCCCAGAGAAATTCGCAGACGCACAGCGGGAATGTGTAGAATTGGCCGCATTGTTAAAAAAAGTCGAAAGTCCAAGTCAAACCGGCGAGAAGGGTTATGTAGTGATAAACGGGTTATTGTGTAAACAACAGAGGGACCACTTTGGGGATACACGAAGTCTTTTAGTTGTCCCACAGGTATTCAGAAAAAAACTGTTAGCAGTATGCCATGAGTCAACAAACGCTCATTTAGGTGCGACGAAATCGAAACAGAGGCTAGCCAAATCGTTTTTTTTGGCCCCGATGTTACCAAGAAATGGAGGAATACGTGAGGTCGTGCGACGCATGTCAGCGCATAGGAAATGCTCAAGATACTAAGAGATTCCCCATGCGATTAACGCCTATAATCAGCGAGCCATTTGTCAAAATAAACATCGATGCTTGCGGACCTCTGCCCGAATCTGAGAATGGAAATAAGTACCTAATCACCGCTATATGTTTAGCTTCAAAGTTCCCGGAAGCAATTCCCGTGAAAAACCTAAGGTCATTATCTGTCACGGATGCTTTGTTGCAGGTATTCAGTAGAACCGGGTTCCCGAAAGAGGTGCAATGCGACAATGGCACGTCGTTTACGAGCGAGTTAACGTGCGAATTTTTTGAGAAATTCGGCATCAAGGTGACGCATAGTTCAGTGGGGCATCCACAAAGCAACCCTGTAGAGAGATTCCACCGAACACTTAAGAGACTGTTAAAGGTCCTGTGTTTGGAAAACGGGGAGAGTTGGGAACGTCATTTACCAGCCTCGCTCCTCGCGATTCGGACTGTAACGCATAATAGTACGGGATTCTCACCGGCCGAACTGTTGTATGGAAAAAACCTACGAACACCCGAAGTATTATTGTACGAAGGTTGGATGGGAGGTTGTGAGGAAGAGAGACCCGTGACAGAGCACGTCCTTACCCTAGTGAATAGATTAAAAAGAGCGCGAGAATTAGCTGCTCAGAAAATGGGTGAAGAACAATCTAAGCGTAAGGAAGCGTATGATAAGAGCGCAGTTAAAAGGCATTTCGAGGTTGGAGATTTAGTTCTGATTTTCTCTTTATCTCGACCTAGCAAAATGGCGCCGAAGTGGATAGGCCCAGCGAAAATTGAAGCTCGCATATCCGAGACGAATTATCGAGTGCAAACTCCCGGACCTAGACAGAAATCCAGCATTTACCATATTAATATGCTGAAGCCCTATATCAGGCGTCCCGAAACTATAAATTGGGTTTATGAAGGTAAAGTCGAAATTGGTACTGAGGATGATTTCGCAATCCACGTTTTTGAAACCGGTGCTACCGATTTCGATTACGAGGAGATTGTGCGCGAGAGCGAACTTGACGCTCGTCTAAATCTCACTCAAAAAAGGGAATTAAAGAAATTATTGTGTAGCCATGCAAATATTTTTTCTAATAACCCAGGAAAAACCGAGAAAGTTACGCATGACATAGAGCTGATCTCGGATAAGGTCGTTAGGTCTAGACCATACAAAACGTCACACCGACAGAACGAAATCTTGAAGTTGGAGATTGACAAAATGTTAAAATTAGGAGTGATAGAAGTAGGTGAGTCTGATTATACCTCGCCTATCATTTTGGTAGAAACCGATGGTCGTGAGCCGAGACCCTGTATTGATTACCGTACGTTGAACGAAATAATTCGCACCGAATATTACCCCCTCCCCAACATAGAGGAAAGGGTTGAGCAGGTTGCAGGATCTGATTTCATAACAATACTCGATCTTGCAAAGGGGTATTGGCAAATCCCCTTGACAGAAAGGGCCCAACGCATTGCGGCTTTTGTCACCTCATTCGGGACATTCAGGCCTTTGCGGATGCCTTTCGGGCTTAAAAACGCACCTTTCTTTTTCAGTAAGCTCATGGCTGACGTCCTAAATGGGTGTGAGGAGTATGCCGTTCCATATATCGACGACATCGCGATATTTTCTAAGACCTGGGACGAGCATCTGAAGCATTTAGATATCGTGTTAAGTCGTGTAGCGCAAGCGCAGCTCACAATCAAATCATCGAAATGTCGGTTCGCCCAAAACCATGTAAAATACTTGGGGCACATGGTCGGCGGAGGTTATCGAAATCCCGCCGAATTAAAGGTAAAATGCATTAGGGAATTTCCCCGGCCAGAGACAAAGACGAGTATTCGGGCATTTCTGGGTCTCACTGGGTATTACGCGCACTATATTCCAAATTATTCTATGATAGCGGCCCCCTTAACCGATGCGTTAAAAGGACGGGAGAAACGCGCGGCGGTTGTGTGGGACGAAGCTTGCGAGGCAGCGTTCACCACTTTGAAAGACGCTCTTATAAAAACACCTGTGCTACGAGCTCCTGATTTTTCTGTTCCATTTATTGTCCAAACGGACGCATCCGATCTGGGAGCCGGGGTAGTGTTGGCCCAACAAATAGGTGATAAGGAACATCCTATCCTGTACCTGAGTAGGAAGTTCTCTGAGCCCGAAAGGAAATACAGCACCACAGAAAAAGAGTGCTTGGCGATCATATTCGCGTTAAAAAAACTTCACTACTATCTGGACGGAAGCGAATTCAAAATCGTGACCGACCATAACCCATTGGTATGGCTCAAGAAGAATGCCAGTTCAAATGGCCGTCTTTTTCGGTGGCAACTTATGTTGCAGCAATTTTCAACACAAGCCGGGAAGACAGAATACAAACGCTGACACTTTAAGCAGATACATTCCTTAAACGTCCGCGAATTACCTAGATTTGTAAATGTAGTAACCTAGAGAATTAATTGTTAGTACCATGAATTTATTTGTGTTTGTATTTAGTAATCCAGTTAGTGCATGTGTACGTACTTGTTAGAATTGTGTATTTTTTTTTTGTGTAGTAGAAAAAAAAACTGTTGGAACTGGTACATTAGATAGCAGAATTGGGAACCACCCACACGAAACGTTGGTTTTCAATATGCAACCACATTGAAAACTTTAACGGCAGGGGGGTTATGTAGAGTATTGCATTTCAACCTCTCCGTTAACAAAAGAAATTCTTCTATCTCGGCCTGAGACCCATCAAAAGATTTTCGACTTGGGTGGCAATATGCTGACGGCAATTTTCCTTTTGTTCATCCGATAGACTTGTTCCACAGGACCTTAGGGGACGTGGTCATTTTTCTTGATTTAGTCATCGCCACCGGGTGACGCCGCTGATATTAATTATAAATGACAGGAGACCCCCAGGTGCTTTCATTCATGAACTATCAATTGTTAAGCAGCATCCTGGAGGCGTCGCGTGCCTAAACAAAAGGACTCGTGCCTTTCGCATTTTACCGAAGCGGCCCTTTTGAGACTCTTTGAAGTGGCTTGGAGGACAAACTAAACAGGCGGCCGCTTTAGACCCGGGGAAAATATTTCATTATCGCCCCAGGAAACCCATTTCCGTTGCTCACTTGTTCTAGATCGTTCGACTTTCTGGAGAGTGATGCAATATCCGGTGGAGGTCTTCTATAAAAAGAGAATGGACCCCTCAGTCGTGGCTTGCGTCTTTTTAGTTCCTGACACGTAGCGGATCCAGTTCTAAGAGCAGCCGGGTTTGCCGCCCTTACCGGTTCAGAGTCCCTTGTGACTGTTTGCAGCGACGATCTAGTTCCTGCAGGAGTAAACATACTCCACTAATTTGTCGGAGACCAGTCTTCGTGGAAGGAGCCTTTGCTACCTTATTTTCCAGTGAGGAGTCCTTTCTCCTTAATTTAACATTTTCATCGCTACCGGGTGTGTGCAGTGGTCACCGCCGTTGATATTATTGGGGAGCCCTTTCCCGTCAGGAGAAGTGCCGTTTTTTCATCATTGAAGCAGAGCCAGTTCTGCTAGCTTAGCGGACTTCTGTGTTCTTACTCCGCCCCACGCCGATTAAATCGAGTGTGATCACTTAAGTTACGAAGTTCATCTTACATCTGTGCAGTGTACATATCTCATCATCATCAATTTTATTAATAAATTGCATTTGTTTTGTTTATGAAATGAGTGATGTATACCTGGTGTGTTTAAATCATCTTCTGGTTGACACTACGAACCTCAGTTCGCTACACCATTTTATAAATTGGAGAAGGAAGATAGTTTTTGCTAGGAAACAGAGTATTCTCAGGATTATGCTGCTTATTTCAGAGTGTGTTGCAGTTAAAGTACTGATGTACGGAAAAATTCATCGTCACTTGAAATCCATATCTATGTAAACAAAAAAAACTAATGAATCTGTAATCATGAGGCTAGTCTATTCCCTTTATAAACATTTATTGATAAGTATGCAAAATTTTAAGGCAATTTAGGAGTCACTTTTTGTTTATAAGAAGTACTGCGTAAAGAGAAAAGACGAAAAAAAATTTGAATAAAAGCTAAAAATAATTTTATAACACTATTCTTGCTTAAAAAGAATTATTTTCGTTCTAAAACCCACGAGATTTTTTAAAATTCAAACAGAATTAGAAAGAAAAAAGATGAAGCTTTAATATTATTGGGGGGGGGGGATCGATATTTTCATCGAAAATGCCGTTTTAAAGATCTACGGATACTTAAAGCAGAGTTAAAAAGTCAGAGAGCTCTGATTTCAAAAGAAATATCAATTTCTTTCGTTCTGAACTAGCCTCTACTACATCTCATTTGAACTCAATGGAATTGGACGTTTTCGCTCTTAAAGATTCATAATTTTAATTAGAATGGGGATATTCTAATGCCCAGTTGTCACGCAATGAAATCAAATTGTTAAAACTTGTGATCGACACTTTACGTTTCCGACAAATCTACTTTGGAACGGAATTAATTCGAATTGATTGCGCCTAAATAAGTTTTTATTTTTTGGTGGAAGGAATTAAATCTGAGTAAGGAATGAATATTTGCAGTAATCTTCATGAATAAATTATCTTGCCGAGGAAAGAAAAGTCCAACAAAATTTTAATCTTTCCTTATCTATCTGTAACGAGTGCGATAATTTTTTACCATGTTTTTATTAACTCGCTTTCTTGTTTGTGTGTTTGTGTGTTTGTACAGTACAAATCTTGCAATCAATTTTTAAATAACTTCCTTACTAGCTAGACATTTGATACTTTTAGAATCGCTCAGAACACGATGACAATGCATTATTTTAATACTTTTAGCCATCTTTAAGCAGATTTGAATTCCTTTCCAGTTAATTGTGTTGTTTAGAATGGTGCAGCCATCTATCGGCCGGGGCGGGAACGAAAAGTTAAACGCAAGTTAACTTCCAATTCTCGAGCTAAACGATTGATTACGCATTTGATCATTTTCTTTTAAGTTGATGGGATAATTCATCAAAAATTTTTTTGCAAAGTATTTATTAATACATAGAATTGTCAAGTTTATATGATTCAACAGAAAATTTAAAAACATGGTATATAAAAAGTTCTTTTTATCTTGTAATTATGATATAATTAGATAACGAATGTAATAAATCAACTGCACTCAGTTATTCAACGTGAATATTCATGAAAATAACTCTTAACTAATTTAGAAGAGAAAATAAAAATTTTGTAAGCATTTAGACTTCAGAATAACGACGAGTACAATGTTAATATTAATTATAATTATGATAACAGTAACGCTAAGAGCTCATTCTAATTTACTTTCTCGTGCATCAGCATAATTGAGATGAACAAATGCCATTAGCCTACAATGGGAAGAAAACAGACAATTTATTACGAGTTTTACGCTTAAAAAGGACTTTATTAAGAGTGTAGACCATCTCAATGGGTAAACAATATTAAGTTCTGGGTATATACGATAGTGACACCCTAAAGTATAATGAAGTGAGTGAGATAACGTGAGATAAAGCTGTTAAATTTCTGCCGCAGTTATGGTAATTAATGTAAAGGTAGGAATAAAGTAGTGACGCTTTCGTCGGACGTATTCCGAGGTAAATATAGTAGAATATTTGTGCATGGTGAAAAGGTAAGAACTTTTTTTTTGAAGAAGTCAAATTCCCCAGTCCTACAAGAGGATTTTTGAGGTTGGATTTTAAACAAGTTGTACGAAAACGTCGTTGTAAATAATTACACGAAACGGAATATAGTATTTCAATACGTTATAAGGGCCGTATAAAAATTTGTTTTATATTATATTTTCAACTAAGTTTCGTCAGTTTATAGAAGAGTTTAAGGGAATAATTTATAGCTGTGACGATTGCATAACTCAATGAATTTACCTTATTTTAAGCAGACATGTGTTGATTACTTAAACAACAATTGTTAAGATTCGCTATCTCCTTGAATTCTCAAATTCTTCCGTCACACTATACTTCATTAGGGGAGAGAGATACTTTTTTTAGTTATTTTTCTGTCTTTTATTAATGCTGTTATACCGAAAACTAAACAATTTAACTTTTTTCAGTATATTATACATGCAAAGAAATGGTGATTTTATGTGAGAGGGGGAGGGGGGGGGGTTCATCTCACCGAGCTCCAATTATATATATTTCAAAGGGGGCGTCCCCCCTGGCCGCTTTCGGCTACTCAGCCCACGTTGTCGGATCACTCACCCCCTTTTCTATCTGTTTGTTGTGCGTATGAATGAAATAAAATATTGGAGATAAAATTAATCGTTCTAAAAAAATAACAGAAAAACGTTCAGTTTCAGCTCATTCTAATACATGTGCATTTAAAGGAAGTGAAGAAGCTGATTCTCAGTAATTCTATACGTCTTTGTGCAATTCGTGTTGCACTATCGCCGAAATGCAGCTAAATGTATATATTTAAAATTATCATCCCACCTTTGGATCCCTCTGTATAACCAAAGTTTCATTCCCCGTGAAAGTTAAGTTCAAGAAAACTAAGATAAATCCTGTTGCAAACCAGCTTCTCGTTAAGTTAGTGCTTTTTTAATTATTATTATTCTTGATGATCCCGCAAACTTCGCAAAATTCACTTTCAGAACGGGAGAAGCTGTAAGCTATATGGAGAATAGAAAATGCTGATTTTAAGAGTTCCTCCACTGTTGAGGCTGATGAGTATTGCGTGTTGGAATACGTTATTGACAAAATAGTAAGTGGTGTGATAGGTTCTTAGTAAACGTTTATTTATTATCGTGTTATGAACTCGTGGTAGGAGTACGTTTGTTTTCCAGTTGTTATTTGATATATTTTTATTCATTCAACCGTTTGTTGTTCGTCCTCAACAAGTGACAATAAATCATTTCCATCTTGCAGTAAGCTGTAGTTTCTTAAAACGGAATCTTCGAAGAACAAAGTTAGTAGATACAAAGAATAATTTACAAAATTTCACCTTTTATTTTGAAGTCCTCCTATTTGTAAATTGGCTATATATGGTGCATTAGGAGTATATCATCCAGCTGTAAACTGTTAAAATAGATTGTATAGACGTATATGAGTTGTATGTTGGCCGCTCGCAGTATTAGGTGAAGTCTTCTGGCTCTAGATCGTGGTCGGCCTTAACCTTCCCTCCCTAAAAGCCTACTTCATAGGCCAACGTCCAGGAGTTTTTCTAATGTCGTCACAGAGTTGCTGACTGTTTTGATTCTTTTCGTCTCCCCCGTTTCAATCTGCCGGGGTTTTCAGAAACATCTAAAGTAGGTTCGTTCTTTTCAGACGAATGCCACAATTGTTCGCTATAACTCTTGTGTCAGGCTCAGAACCCCGCAGACATCAGAAGTGGCCAGGTGTGACTAAAAACTGTAAGGGTTCTTGTATCACACATGAGGCGATGGAATTTTCGAGATGTTTCTAGAACTTTCTGAAGAAAAAGATATTTGAAGTGAAGACTATTAGACAGACCATTACAGACTGGACCTTGATGAGGTATTGACGTATGGAGAGAGCGCGGGAAAATCTAATGGTGCATCCACATATAAACAGTGCGCATATGCAGTAAGCACCCCCCGACTCCTCTTGACACATTTTGGGGTCGATTAGTCAGGCTCCTTCCCCCTACTAGTCCGATGTGTGAATGAACACTACAGTCCGACCACAGAAGCGAGGTCCCTGGAAGCTGTTACGCATGCGCGAGAAAAGCTAGTCTACTTAGGGGAAAAAATCATATTTTCGGATGTGTTTGTTTATGAAATACGGAATGTATTTCAGACTGCTTTTTGTCCGCAATTTTAAAGTTATTTTTAAAACTTTATTTTTGAATATGTGAATACTTTCAAAATAATAAAAAGAAAGAAGCAAATCTATTTAAAAAATAGGAGTGTTATAGGAGTGGATATTTTCGGGTGTGTTTGTTTAAGAACTGCGAAAGAATGTTTCCAACCAACTTTCTTTTTCAGAATTTTTCTTTTGATTGAATGTATAAATAAAAACCGAAAAACATATTAAAATGAGGGTTTGAAAAATTCCATTTTTAAGTGATATATTGTAATAATATAAATATATATATATATATATAATGCAATAAAAATAATATATTTGATTCACAGTTTTACAATTTGCAGAAATAATTAGGATATACAACTCAAAAATTTCAATCTTTTGTGATTAGCAATAAAAAATAAAATGAATTTAAGATCTTTCTCATAATTTTATAAATAATCGAAGTGTGAATATGAGATACAAATTTATAATTTCAGTCTTCTATGATAATTAAAAATCTAGATATACAAAATGCATTTTATTGTAAATTAAATTAATTTAAAAAATGGTATATTTACATTCACTGTGATATTTATAAGAGCTGCAGAAAAAATACATCAGTGATCGGTAAAAAAAATTTTTTTTAAATTTTTGTATCAAAAACTATCAAATAAAATGAATGAAAAATCTAATATTCATCTGATGAAATATCCGAATCACTGTCCGTGTCTGAAATATCTATTTGCAGAGGATCAACCAAATATTCAATCACACCATCCCTTTTCCAATACATATTTTCTAATGAAACAACATGAGAGCTATTGTTGATACTATTGAATTGTTGGTACTATTTTATGGACAGCATAAAATTCATGAATTGTTCTTCGAATTACATCGCAATCAAAATTATCTAAAGCTATGTTTTCGGTGGTTCTTTTTTCCTGACGTTTCCTCGGAGATTCAAATTTTGGAGTTTCTTCACCCTTTGCTTCTCTGCGTATTCTTTTTACACTGGACATTGATATCTCGGTCATTTCACATTTCCTTCTAAGTGCCGTTTACATGTGCCAAAAACCCGGGTAAAAGCAGGGTCGTTTCTTACTTTTTCCCTACGATAGGGAAAAATGCAGGGTTGATTTTCGACCCTGCTTCGACCCAGGATAAAACCCGCTAATTACCCATGATGCATTTCGAAGCTGGGAGTAAATAACATGGCGGGTTTGAACTTGTGTGAATCCATGAAAATGCAGCTAAATGATCGATGGAAGGATCTGGAACCCCTTAACGATCGCATAATTTTCAAGAAAACAGTAGAAAAGTGTCTATTTTTTTCCGGAGGATTTCATTTATTTCTTGATCTGACCATCTAGTTTGAGAACTGTGAAGGGATGAACTGTGAAAACCGCTCTGAGGAGAGATCGCCGGAGAGCGATGCAGTTGACGTCCCTTGCCCCATAAATAACTGTTTTCCCCGCAGAATTCTCTGCAGTTCTCGATGTGTGTGGACGCCTTATTAGAGACGGGAGGGTCTCGTTTGGACTGCATTTTATGAACCCCGCTCTCCCTAATCGATGTTACCAAAGTTCTTCGGAACAAACTCATGTACATTATTATTGTATATATCTTATATTAAACGAAATGTAAGTAGAGCCATTTACCCGTTTCTACATTAATATTACGAATTATTTACACATCGGGTCACGGCGACACGGTTTACATCTTGTATAGGAGAGTGCACTGCGGCAAAAAAGTAACTTAACTTCATCACTGTTTTTCAAGGAATCTAAATCAGCCTGCCTTATTATTTTGTAACGAAATCGATGGAATTTGCGCAAGGTTATAGATAAAATTGTTTACAAGGTTAGATATTAGATATACTAATTGTAAAGAATCATAAATATTTCTTACCCTCTTCCGCGATGATGATCTGCTTTTATATCAACAAACTATCTCCCACTAGAAACTCAAAAGAAATCGATTTATAAACTGATACGTTTGAAAGAATGTTTACCCGGGATAAAATTCTAAATGTATGCTAATTTCTAAACCAAGTGATAGGTTTCTTTTAATTCTATAATATCGTTTTATTTCCCTTACAGCGTGAAATTATTACTAGAATCAATCCCAAGTGGGTTGAAAGAATTTTATTGACTTTAAGATAGTATAGAATGTCGATATTAAATTTATTTGCTCGGGTCTGTCTGCGATATTTATTGACAGGCGGATATTCTGTCGCAGTAAAGTACGGTCGTGCCGCAGGCGATGAGACATTTTTACGACAAAAGATCTCGAGGAAAAATAAATCTATGGTTTTATTAAATCTGTTACATATTATAAAACAGATAAAATCTGAAATTCTTTAAAGTTAAAATAATGACAAGCTTGCACTGAGTTTCGTATATCGACAGTGTATATAAACTGCATTGATTAAAACTCTTCTTATATCATCTCATTGTTGTAAAATGTTTAGGGAAAACTGAATTAGGGAGGGACTCTTTATTCTTATATCATTATTTCATATTTGAAAAACTAATTGAAAAGCCCGAAGATAGTAGAATTTATAACATGTCTTCTGCAGTCATTATATTATAAGTAATTTGAATGTCTCAATATGTACATGAAAACGAAATTAAATATCCTAACCGGGCATTAAGTTGTATCTGGTTGTGAATTAATTCTCTCGTCTGTAATTAATTCCGCCTCATATGAGATTCACATTTCATCTTCTCTCAAAAACTTCCTAAAATCTAATTAGTCTCAAAACTACGAGAAAAGTCAATTTTTTTTCATTATCTTCTCCTCTCATTCATTTGGTACATTTCTTGTTATTTAATTATATTATCTGATGTTTACTTTCTTGTTTCTCTTGTGTCTCTATTTATGATGACTTTATATCATTCCTAATGACCCAATACACTATTGTTTTTGCGTTATTTGATGTTTAAACATTTGTCTTGTCTTGTCCAGATAATAAGCTTCTTTCTATGTTTCTGCACTAATATCCTGAGCTTTAATTTAGAAAATGAAATTAAATAAGAAAAATGTCTTTGCCATACAGAACGAAAATTAGTATTTATCTATATGGAAGGGCATGTTCTGTTGGATTACACTAGTCATTGCCTCTTTTTTAAAACCTTTTTATGTTTTTTTTTCAAAACACAGAAGAAATAATGTAGAAGAATTCATAGAAGAAATAATATTTGTATCAATGTTTTCTTCAAAACATAGATACAAATATTTACCAAGGCTAATGTTTGAGCGGCGCCGAGATCATTAAATTACATTTTGTTTCTTAGGTTATTAGCGTTGGTTAATATATTAATGATGGATTAAATGCCTAATGGAAAGAAATTTTCAGAATAACTTACACGTTGATAATTAGGCTTCCAATTATCGGAGCTAATGAATGCAAGGGAGAACACGGAAAACCAAAAAATACATAATTTAAAATGATATGCATATTACGCAGCTATTCTCGGAGATTTTGAGTGAAGGATAAAAAATGATTCAAATAAAGAAGGAATTGAAATAAAACTTGCATAGCGATTGTTTATCTTCAAGAGAATGTCCTATAAGAGTCATGCAGAGTATCTTCTGGAAAATTAGCATTTTATAATCAAACTTTTCCTTTTATGTTGTGCGGGATATCCAACCATGAACATTCGGGAACAGAGTTTATCACAAAATCATGTGCAATGAGTCATTCCATTCTGTTCGTTTTAACTACGATCAAAGGTAACTGACTAGCATCTGAATACTTTATAAGCAATTATTCATTTAGTGAGATGCATAAATGGGCTCCATTTCATTCATATTGAAATATTTTTAATATGTATTTCCTTTCCCTTCATGGTCGGGAAAAAGATCAATGCTTGAAATACTGCAGTTGGGGCAAAATAAATCAAAACTTCGTAATCTTTAGAGAAAATTAATCTTTATTCTCTTCGAAACATATTCAATATCGTTCTGATAAGGAATTTAAGGCCATGTCGTTCCATTCCTTCTTAAGAAGTGTAGTACAGTCGAACTCCGTTATAGCGAACCCGACATATAACGAACTCATGGATATAACGAACGAAAATTTTGGTCCCGCAGTTTTCCTATTGTACGTAATTTAATTAGTATTGTGACAGTTTAATGTAATCGATTTTAGTCGATTTAATTGATTAATGATCATTTTTAATAGATTGTATCATTTTTTAATACATCATTATTGAATACATATTGCAACTAATGAATTATACATTTTGTGAAATCTAGCATTTTTCTTAACGGTTCGGATATAGCAAGCCACCGGATAAAGCGAACAAAATCTTTAGTCCCTTGAAGTTCGTTATAACGGGGTTCGACTGTATATATGACAAGTCATTCATTTAGAAAGATTTGGATCTTCAAACCCTACACCCCCTCCTAAGCCTGACACAAACTTGCATAAATTTTGAAACATAAAAATGTGTGAGTTGAGAACGGCAAAGGCGCTTGTGCTTCTTGCAAGTTTCAGAACGGAATGCAATAGTGTCCCGGGCAGCCAAACGAAGGCCCGGATTGCTGTAGTAAGCGCCGACTATGAGTACGTCAACAATAAACAACACGACAACTCTATGACGTTTATGTCACTATCCCCTTGCAAACATAATATAATACACTGGTGAAATAAATTAAGAGAATTTGCACATTTTATCGAATTTCATGAAAAGAACTGAACTGAATGTAAAACCACTGCTTCTAGACAAAAATGCAAATCTTGTACGTCAAATACGTAAGCGTACACGTGTGTGTAGGCGAAGCTAGTAGAGAAACAGGCTTTATAAGCGCGAGTAAGTTAAGACGCATTTCGTTCGCTAGCACACCTCGGCGAATTTCTTGGTGTTATTTTGCAGCAATCAGTTAATTTCAAATTGTAGCAGTAAAAATGAGTAACCACCAACGTTTAGATGATGGAATCAGGTGGCGAACTATGGGGCGGCTAGAAGCAGGCCAATCTCAAATTCAAATTTGTAGACAGTGCAATTTAACGCCCAGCGTCGTGTGTAACTTATGGAAACAGTTCCAGGATACCGGATACGTCGAGAGAAAGCCTGAGCAAGGTCGTCCAAGAGCCACGACGGCCAGAGAATATTGTCATTTGTCTCGATTATAGCGAGGCGTAACAGAAGTGCTACAGCTTCTCAGCTCTCTCGTGACTTGTATGCAGCCACAGGAACCCGTGTATCAAGGGTGACTGTTTCCAAAAGACTTCATGAGAGAGGGTTGTTTGCAAGAAGACCTGCTGTTTGCGTCCCGCTCACTTCTACGAACAGGAGAATCCGTTTATCATGGTGCAGAGAGCATAGAGATTGGAGTATGGATCAATGGGCGACCGTTCTCTTCACTGATGAGTCCCGGTTCAGCCTAAACACCGATTCTCGCCGTACGTTCATATGGAGAGAACCAGGGACCCACTACCTACCCTCCAATGTCCGCGAAATCGACCATTATGGCGGAGGCGGTTTAATGGTCTGGGCAGGCATCATGTTGGATGGCCGCACACCTCTCCATGTCTTTGAAAGAGGCACTGTGACTGGTGTGAAGTATAGGGATGAGGTCTTGGAGCCCTATGTTCGCCTTTTCAGGGGAGCAGTTGGCCCTGAGTTCATTTTAATGGACGATATCGCGAGGCCACATAGGGCTCTTCTGGTCGACGAATTTCTAGAGAGTGAGGATATTCGCCGGATGGATTGGCCAGCCAGATCTCCAGACCTTAACCCTATAGAGCATGTCTGGGACGCTCTTGGGAGGGCAATTGCAACTCGCAACCCCCCTCCTAGAACCATCCAGGGAATGAAAACAGCGTTGCAGTACGAGTGGGACCAATTGCCACAGGAAATGATAAACTGCCTTATTTCTAGCATGAAATCACGCTGCGAAACCTGTATATCTGTAAGAGGGGACCATACCCCCCTATTAACCCATCTATTAACCCATTTTTTGTTTATTCTGCAACCGCTGTTTCATACCTTACGACTCCAACGAGTGTTACGCACGATCATGCGTGTGTATTACAATTATTGAATGGTTATTTATTTTGTATTGTATCAATGTATGTACTTATCAAATTTCATTAAAATCGGTACAGTAGTTCTAGAGAAAATCGACCAAGTCTGCAAATTATCTTAATTTCTTACACCAGTGTATATCAAGAAATAACAAAAACACGGTAACTATTGTATGCCTAATCTCTGAAATCGGGAGGAAAAATCCGAAATGAAATCTGAAATTTTGCAAAACTCCAAGATGCGTCGGCAAGTCTTATATATGACAGGAAAAATTCCCGATTTCCATCACAGCCATGAAAAAGTTGACCTTGAATAAGGTAAACAAGACAAACATTCATTATATTAGAGGAAAAATGTAGGATGATGCATCAAGTCATGATTCTTTATGGACAAATTTCTTGAGTGTTAATTTTGTTTAAAGCAAAAATTCACTTAAATTTCAGAAATTCTAATTTCCTGTGGTAGTTCCTAACAAAGTGTCATTTCTATTTATTCTACGTTACTGTTCACATTTTTATTAAAAATATCATTCACATTTATTTCTTTTGCTTTAGAAAAATAGCTTAAATTCTATTAAAATTGTATTTAATAGAATATTTTTATATTCTATTAAATATAAATATAAAAATAGAATATTATAAATAGAATAAGTAGGATAAATAGAATATTTAATAAGAAATAATAGAAAGAAATATAGAATAATAAGAAATTATATATAATAGGATAAACAGAATATTTTTTATATTCTATTTATCCTGTGATTAATTACATCAAGATATTTAAATTTTTTTTCCATTTATTGGTTGCATGTATAATAATGGAAAAAAATACATAGTTATTTTTATCTGTATCCGTGACAACCTTACTTATTTCAACTCCAGAAAAATGAACAGCTCTAAATATGAATACACAAGCGTACCGAAAAAAAACTTCCCAAAACGATCAACTTTGGTCTGATCTGTTGAGAAAAGTCGAAAATGCTGTGATTTTAGTATTTTTAATCTCCATTTGGGATATAATGGCCTGTCGTGTCCAAGTTTACACTTGGATAAAAAGCAATTGGAAAGAAATATCAGACCTCTGAACTAAATGCATATAGATAAATACATTAACTAAATGCATTACCTGAATACTCGTGCTTCACTACGGAGTACATAGAAATTAAATACAACGGTCAATGTATGCAGTTAATGCCAAAAAAATATTTATAAAAAATCGTAACGGATATTTTTATAGAAAAAATAATGTAGAAGAAAATATTCAAATTAAATATAGTGGTCAATGTATGCAATTAATTTGTATATGTAATATCCATAAAACATACTAATTTGAATTAAATTCTTAAAAAGCTTCCATCTCAATGAGTCTAGTGGTTAAATTTTATCTTTTACCGTATTTCAATAATTTTTTGGTCAATATATTTCGTTGCTATGCACGTGACTATAAATTAATTTGAAGTATCACAAAAAGAAAAGAAACCACGGGATCGGCATTTAATAAATTAAATTCTAAAAATTAATGTTTAAAAATTCACCGAAAATCAGAAAATGGAGGTAAAGATTCGAAAAAGATTTCATTTTGAAGGAAGTTTTATGATCTTTCTCGTGATTTGAATTTTATAACCTTCAAATTATTATTTAAAATGCAAACTTTAAAGAATGTCACAAAAAAGCTTAAAAAATTAATTTAAAAAAATCTTTCTTAGTACACCCCTATACTATAAGAAGAATCACCATGCAAAATTTCAGCTCTTTAGGTCCAGTGGTTTGGTCTGTGTGTTATCTGTTGATCT
The DNA here is from genome assembly GCA_907164885.2 of Dolomedes plantarius. NCBI lineage: Eukaryota > Metazoa > Arthropoda > Arachnida > Araneae > Dolomedidae > Dolomedes > Dolomedes plantarius. The sequence continues at coordinate 27,516,667 of OU015495.1, read as the reverse complement.
TATATATATATAGATAGATATATTACTAAAACTAATTACAAGACACAAGACGCAACCTTACGCAGGAATGAAAAATAATCGGTATTCACAAGGATTTGCACAAATTGTAGAAACTGTCCTGAAACTAAACTCAATCGGTCATGTTTGCACCTGCCCTGCACGACTCGCAGATCTGCAGGCTGCTATTGGTAGATATCCCTCAGATGAAGCCGTACACAATCATGTGTCTTCAAATAACTAAGGCACTGCTAACGGCTCATCTTTCAATTTGACCTCTAGATCGGACACGGAACTATCCAACTAATCTATCAAAATTACGAATATTTACAATTATTCGTCATGTACCGTTATACAATTTTATATATTTTTACCATTACGCATCATTCATCATATATGTCCTTAAGAATGGATAAATTAGCTTTTTTTTGCAGCGAACTGGGTGTAAAAACACAGCTGAAAAACTGAGAAACAGTAGGGGAGACTGGGGCTAGTTGGCATAGATTTTGGTTTTTGATTTTTCTATTTTTTTATGCAATACTTGGAGATATTCTGGTGAATGCAGCGGATAGCTTGACTCTTTGACTACAAAATCATGTAGTATCCAATAATTAAATCCGTGTTTAGGTAACCCCAAAAACACTTTTCCTAAAAGCTTCCAACTATGCCAACTAACCTCGGGTGCGGGGTTAGTTGGCATAGCGTGATATGGATATGGATACTTAAGCAAAACATGGCAATTTTCGAGAAAAAAGACATTTTATTTTATCAAAACTTGGGGTAACATGGCTTTTTCTTAATCGCTCTTTCAACCGCTATTCTATTTTTGGTAGGAGTGTCTGTTAAAATAGCAGAAAACCTCCTTTTTCGGCCACGGTTGGATTGCTGTAGCGGCCTGGCTTTGGGGAAAAGGCGAATTTCCTCTGGAGTGATGTGTCGGGAAGATGATGGAGTGACCACCAATGCCGGTGTACCTGGAAGGTCATTTGTCGTTAGAGCGGGTTCTTTGAGTTCCCTTATCTCTGATTCATCGGCAGTTTCTGTAGCCTCTGGAGCAGGGCGATCGATGACGGATGATGACAAAAAGTATGAGTACTCAAATATGTCTGGGTTGAATGGACAGATCCCACTCACTTGAAATCCAGATGTAATGTTGGACGGAATCACAGCTGATTGAAAGGCAGTTTTCACAATTGCTGGGATATCGTATATGGTTAAAGTTTTACCTGGATGACTGGTCATCCAAACGTCACAAGCCGTGTTGACGTATTTTTTAAGGGGTCCAAATAGAGTTCTGTCCAATAGTTGCAATTTATGGCTGCAGTGTGGAGGAAACGATAGGACAGTAACCTCATTTCCTTTGAACAAATCGAGGGCCTCGATGGACAAATGCGAGTCATGGTTATCGAGGAGAAGCAGCACAGGTCGCGCTTGTGAACATCTGGTAAAGTGGATAAAATGTTGGGCAAACTTCACAAAATTGCGTTCGACCATCCAACCTGTCTTGTTGGCATCGCTGCTGGAGCCCTCTCATTCGGATCGCACGAAATGTTAATTGAATTTGGCTCGTGGAAAAATGAAAAATGGAGGAATAACACTTCCTCTGGCCGAGACGCAAATAGCCAAATTAACAAGGGTACCTCTTTCAACAGAGGTGATCTGTCCAATTTGCTTAAACCCCTTCCGTGTTATTACCTTGTCTGGCTTTTGAACGGTTGTAATCTCAGTCTCGTCCATATTGTAGATGTCCTGTGGCTCGAATCCATGCGTGTTCAGTACTGTTTGGAGTAAAGTGAAAAAGTTTCCGACGTTAGTCGTTGAAACTGATGGCTTGAGCTAGGCTAGTGGCCTCAGGTGTTCGAATAGATAAGGATTTGTTTCTGTTCATAAAATCGCATAGGAATTCGAAAGTCAATCAGGTCCAGCCATCATGTTGAGCCAAGCTTTTGCCTTCAACATTGTGAGCTTGAACGGCCTCAGTCACCCTCTCCATTGGTCGATTTGCTCGGTCTGTTTTATCTCTTGTATATAGCTATGCCAACTGACCCCATACCTAACTATGCCAAGTAGCCCCACAGGGAAATCCAAAACAAGATGGATACCACACAATCCCAAACATCAGAAACAAAAGATTATGATACATGCATGTAACCACAGTTAACCGCTCTTTCGAAAACCGTCATCCGCAGCACATCAATTTGATCTACAAGTTCACCAGATAAAAAAAAATTACGATGAAAAAATTTACTCACCAGTCAGAAAATCGATAAAACAGGGGTCCTTCCTTTGTAATGCTTTCAAGCAGACTGAAATTTCGGTGGATGGTGCACGTTTACATACACTCCCTACTAGCAAGATGGCAGCGCTCTAGCTCCACGGTGGCAGGAAATAAAAGCAGTGTGCCAACTAGCCCCTTATGCCAACTAACCCCGTCTCCCCTATTGAAATCATCTATATACGTATATAAAACAGTTCCGTAACTAATTGAATGACTGACTGACTGACAGACACATAACGCACACACCAAACCGCTGACCCTAAAGGGTTGAAATTTTGCATGGCGATTCTTCTTATAGTGTAGGGGTGCAATAAGAAAGGTTTTTGAAAAACTCATATTAGATATTTTTAAAATTAAATTTTTAAGTTGTTTTTGTAACATTCTTTAAAGTTTGTATTTAAAATAATAATCCGAGGGTTATAAATTTTATATCACGAGAAAGATCCTTTAAATTAAAATCTTTTTCGAATCTTTGCCTCCATTTTCTGATTTTTGATGAATTTTCAAAGATTAATTTTTAGAATTAAATTTATTAAATGCTGATCACGTGGTTTCTTTTCTTTTTGTGATACTTTAATTTTGAATCACGTGCATAATAACGAAATACACACAAAAAAAATTCTTGCTAATGCGGCAGACGATTGGACATTATCCAAAAAAATATTAAAATACAGGAAGTGAAATGTTCCTCAAAATGTACTATATTCTTTAGTATGTTCTATTAGATTTAATTTGAATGTTTTCTTCTACATTATTTTGTGTATAAAAATATCCGTTACGATTTTTTATAAATGTATATAGGGATGCGACATCGATGTCGATGTTTTCAAAACATCGATTTATTGAAGCCGATGTTTCTTTAACATCGATGTTTTGTGCTCGATGTTTTACGTTGCCTCGATGTTTTTTTTAATGAAAAAGTACCGTAATAAAAAAAATTAATCACGTAGCATAATTTTCACACTCAGTAAATGTAAGTCTGAATTCTGAAAAGGACGAATACAAAAGGGGGAATGACTCCTTAGCAAACAGACAAATGGCAATTAACAACCAATGAACCAATCAGAGGGCTTGGAATGTTCCTGACACTCCAGAACCTTCCATGGGGTTTTATTTTACAAATAGTATATACATGAGTGCATCCATTTAAGTTTTTGTTTTGTTCTGGTTTTATATAAGTTGACGTTAATATTACTAGTAAGATGCCTCCCAAAAGTACCGTTTGGAAATATTTTTACAAAACCACTGACAAATTGGCAAAATGCAATATTTGCCTGAAGTCCTTCAAAACTTCTGGCAATACCGCGAATTTATCTGGACATTTGAAGGCAAAACATGGCGGTATTTACAACCAGAATTTTGAGTCATCAATGTAGCCCAAAGCAACCAAGTTTTTGTCATTTGTGCCTGCCCAATCAGAGAGTAAAATTGAATCACCCCCTCCCCCCACGACTAACGGAAGTAACATTAATGTTAGAGATTACTAAACCAGTTTTAAAAAATGGATGTTCTAAAACATCGATGTTTAAAAACATCGATGGTTTTTGGGCGATGTTTTATTAGCATCGATGTTTTAATATTGAATATCGATGTTTCAAAACATCGATGTTTTGTTATCGATGTCGCATCACTAAATGTATATATATTTTTCTTTTTTTTTGGGGGGGGGGGCATTAACTGCATACATTGACCGTTGTATTTAATTTGAATGTACTCCGTAGCGAAGCACGGGTATTCAGCTAATTACGAGATAAAAAGAAACAATAAAAAATTACTCATTATTATCTAAACAAATACGACAGAACGTCAAATAATATGGAAGACCCGAAAATAAACCTGTGATAACAGTAAAAACCAAGTTTTAGATAAAAATGGGTGATTTTATTTTTTAAAAAAACAGAAGAAAAAGGCTATGCGACTCCAGATGAATGATATAATGATGGCAGAAGGAAAATTCATTAAAGTGTATCTTCTTTCCCAATGAATAAAAGCGTACATTTAATTGATCTCCGAATTATTGTCGTCATCGACGATGATATTAATTAGGAGAATGGAAAATTTAATATGGAAAGTCGTTATTGTAAAAATACTTTTGAAGCTAGGAAAAATAAAAAGTTTATAAAACCTCTTCATAAAATGATCATGTTTTTTTTTTTTTTAAACTGCCCCGAGTATGAAAAGTACAAAAAAGAAAAATCAGTTACACATCCATCATATTACGTTTAAATTCCTTTCACCGGTTTTTGTCAGCTAAGAAATATTTCTGCAATATATGTAAATAAATATAAATTATATCATCGGAATAAATCTCGAACCAAAAAAATGCATATGTGTAAGTAAAAAGAAAATATACTTTCCCTACTGACAAAGTTTGGTAATAATAGAAGAAATATACCTCAATGAGAGATGTTTTATACTAAAAAAGCATTTTATATGACAGCATAATTAGGGAAAGAATGTATTTGAATGCGTAAGTGATATTAAAGAGAAGCAAACTCAATAAATTATATATTCAGTCTCCATTTTTTTCGGCTTTATTCTACTTCTCCTCCCATAACCTTTATAAATTATGATTTATTCCTCTTCGGCCATTTCCATTAATATTTCGAGAAGTTTTTATGTGCAAAAAGAACTAAAATATCATAAATCACATTTCTACGAGGGTTTTTTTTGTGTGTGAGAAACTTGAATTATCTAAGAATGGTTCAAAGATTTTCTTTTGTCATAATTCATCATGCTGTTTCATATTTGCAGACGTTAAATTAAAAAACAATTTTCTCAATGAAACCCTAAAGTATTCTTTGCGAATTAATAAAGTTTAGAGATGTGTATCTATTCATACTAAAGTTTAGGAATAAACTGGTCAAAGAAAATTAAAGTTTGCAAAAATAGTTTTACAAAAAAATAATATTCAAAGCCTTAATTTAGTCTTATACGCTTTAATTTACTAGAAAGTACTAGTACATGAAATGTACTTGTTCTATATTCAAATCTGTGGCTATAGACCTCAACGGGAATATGAAGCATAGCGTATTAGTGTTGTATATATACATACACACACACACACTATCTGGCCAAAAGTATCCGGATACCCCCCTAAAGAAGGAGATCTGGCAGGTGACGTAATTTGATGCGTAACCGAAATCCATAAAAGTCTTGTTAATGGTTTGTCAGGTCATATGTATGCGTTTGTGAGACAATATATATATATATATATATATATATATCTTGGAGGACATTGTAACCACGCCCTATTTTACGTGCCCCGGCCAACATTAGTGAACACGGGGGTGGATTTTTATCAGCGACTGGCCTCGAACCTGCAACCCTCAGATCACTGGTTCGACGCCTTTGCCAACCGGGCCACCGCGTCCTGTTTGACAAAAACATCTTTTGGTAAATTTGTAACTCTTCAAAACGGACTTTTTTTTTCTTTCTCTTCGTTCTCGGTTTAAAACTACATAGTCACAGTCACATTACCGAGTTGGTAAAAATCCAGCAATAGATGATACTAATGGTATGTATGGAGAAGGAGCTAGCTCGTCATCTCTTTCCTACAATTAATAAACAATTTACTAAAAAATAGCGAGACCCTGCATTTCATACTGAGCTGTAAATGTCGTTTTAGCGCGGTAATGCGGGGTACGGTCCGAACAGAAATTGATTTCCTGAGTCAAACTTATTTCAGAGGTTACCTATACATAGAAATATGACGTTATTGTCCTTGAATGTTGGCCGTTTCGCCTATTCCTTGCTGAAGGGTAACCAGGACGAAACCTACGTCCAAGGTTCTCTAGGTACGCTGGGGTTGTATGAGTCGTAGGCGAATTGACAAATGCGGCTTATTGCAAACAGCACCGTCATTTTGCAATGCGCCAGGCTCATTGGAAAAGGATCGACAATTTTTTAATCAGCCTGATATTTTTTAGGCTTATTGTAATGAGCCCATACACCTAAAGGATGGTTAAAAAATTTCGCAATAGTTTGTTCAAACAGCCTGATTTCATCCGGGCTTATTGCAATATGCCCAAAGTAGTAACTGCTTATTAAATATGACAGATAAAGAGACTGTTACTTCAGTACTTCCTATAGTGAACACATAAATTAGGGAAGAGTTACTTAGGTTAAAAAGAGGTCACTAAAAATTGTACAACAGTCATCAGTGTTTGAAAATTTTAAATTACTATTATTAAACAATTGCATTATTATTATTATTGAATAATTGGAACAAACAAATTATTTAAATGACAAACTTTGAGACTTTGAATCTGACTTTCTCCCCCATCATACTTTTAGCTTTATTTCCACAGGGTGAACTTGTAGGTGTCATACCAAAAAATCGCAACAACACCGTAACAGTGTTGTGCGACCGATCACTACAAAAGATTTTTATTCGTTGAAATCAAGCTGATTTGGTTGATTTTCAATCAACTCCCTGTGGATATTACAAATGGTTAATGAACTACCAAGATCATGCAACGAAATTTTGTCTTCGTGCTTTGAAAACAAAGCGTGCTGCTTAAGTTGCGGTGGAATTGCTGAAAATATTTTTGGTGCATGCACCTTACATCTTACAGAGTGACAACAGGCGGGAATTTACCACTAACGTGATCAAGGAACTTTCAGCTATGTGGCCTGATTGTAAAATGATACATGGAAGACCATGACATCCGCAATCACAGGAAAGTGCGGAGCGCTGCAATCAGGATATTGAAAATATGTTACGGGCTTGGATGAACGATAATGGAAGTACTGATTGGGTAATAGGCTGCTGTTTTGTTCATTGGTTTAAAAAAAAAAAAAAACCTCAAAGCACAGAGTTATAAAACGAAATCCGTGCACCGCACTTCTTAGAACAGAACCAAAATTTGGATTAGGCTCAACGAATATTCCTCCAACAGTATTTGAAAATATTGTCAGTGAAGATTTGGAACGGTTTAAAGAGGGTTAAAAGGAAAGAGAAATGGCAAAAGGAGGAGGAGAAAATCAAGTCTCTAACTTGGAACAAGATGTGTCTTCCATTAGATCCCGCAATTTGAATGAAACATCTTTTGTATCGTTCTCTTCGTGCTCTATGAAGATTCACATAACTTGTTGCCAATGCGTTGCCTTGAGCTCTAGAGAATAATTTCGTTTATCACTGTGGCATTTGCAATGGAAGAGAAAAAAATGGTAACGGGAGCGTCAAAAAGCACGCTAAGGCCACGAAAACAGATGAAAAAATGATTGAAACTAGTGGAAATCGGTTGCGGTTGTGAAGACTTCATTCTGTTAAATGGCCCGAAAGTAGACCGTGGCCCTTTTGACTGTCCGAATTTATTTGGGGAAAATCCTTAAGGTGGAAAATGTTTACCAGGTAGGAACAAAAAGTATCATTATTTAAACTTGGTTTGCTAGATGTGACTTCCAGATTTCTGACGTACTTCCTTGAAGACGGCCCAGAAAATATATATAACTGTTCGTGAAGCTGTAGCGAATGAGTTGAAATTTTGAGGCCAGGGGTATAGCAGCTGCAAACGCTCAGTGTCAAAAATTCGGTGTCAAAAAAAAAAGTCCATGTGTCAGAAGGCAAATCAATTGTGTTCATCGAAGTGTCACAAAAGTTCACCCTGTGGAAATAAATTTAAAATGCATGATGTGGGAGAATATCCAATTCAAAGTCCAAAAGTTTGTCATTTTAATAATTTATTAGTATTATTTAATAATACAATTGTTTAATAATGAAAAAATTTCAAACAATGATGATTGTTGCTCAGTTTTCAAGTGACCTTTTTTGACCTAAGTAATTCTCAACTCATTCATATGTTCTTTAAAGGAAATACTTAAGTAGCAATCTCTTCATCCGTCATTTTTAATAAGCCTTTACTACTTTGGACTTATTGCAATATACCTGTATGAGACAAGGCTGTTCGAGCATTCTATTGCAAATTTTCTAACTAGACTAAAGGTGTATGGGCTCATTACAATAAGCCTGGAAAATATCAGTCTCATTAGAAAGTTGTCGATCATCTTACAATTAGCCTGGCGCATTGTAAAATGACGGCACTGTCTGCAATAAGCTGGATTTGTCAATTCGCTTATGACATACATATTTGCCATTCTCCTTTCATTTGTTAAACACCACCGTTTCCCAGCTATATTAAATAACTTTGAGTAAACGAAAGATTGTTTTTCCAGGCGATAGTTGAGAGCAATGACATTAGAAGTGAATCAGCTTTCTTGTAAACTTAGTGTTGAACATGACATAAAATATAAAAATACCAAAACCTCCAAAACTAGTGACTCCGGTTTTAAAAAAAAAGCTTGCCTTATTCCGTCTCTGTTCATCCGTATATTTATAAATAGGGTGCTGTCGAGGGGCCATTTTTACCGAGTTAAGTGACAGAGCCACAAATTCGGAGTTTCAAAATTCGAGAGACTCTAAATAACGAAAGTATCACTATATGAGATATCCGTTATTCTACTTAACACTAGAAAGACGGGAAATTTTTTTCTGAAAGACTGAACCCCATCATTTTGACAGTTAAAAGTAAAATCAAGAATTTAAAATAATTTTTTTAATCGTTAAATACTGAACTATTTTATACCAATACGTAATAAATTAGTATATATTTAGATATATTTTTATGCAGGTATGCCGAGCTGACAACCTGGTATGGTTTATCTGTAAAAATATAGGCATGGTTTGTGCAGTCCTTATTTTTCAACACCAATATTTTCCGAAGAGCCAATATTTCTGTTATTTGTAAAAGGGCGAAGAGACGAAAAGTGACTAACATTTTTCTGGTATTATTTTAAATATTTCTGCCTGTTTTCTATATTGCCGTCAAATTGACGGCTTTCAGTCTCAGTAGGTATACAACACATTTTCTCCCTGTCTTTACTATCGAATATAATTTTGTAAATGTGTACGCATATTTCGCGTAAAATTAGAAAAAGTCATAAAATTTCAGAAGCCTGAGGACATAAATACAGACATAGCGCTCAATAGTATGTCCGAAACCGTCAAAATGACGGCAGCCGTATTTGTACAATAACGGACATTTTGAGAAAAATGTGTATTAAATAAGGAGTTATTTATTTTTTTTTAAATTGGGTTACTGAACTTAAAACTAAAGAAGTTACTGAACTCGATAAATGTGAATATAAATTATGCAATAAAAATAATTACTAAATCATTTTTAGAGCCTTCATTACAGCAGACTGCTTGAGATTGCATCGCTGTTATTTAAGATACCGTCAAAATTTTGTATTTTTTCCTGTCTCATTTTGGCGCCTATTTCAATTCACCACCTCACCTATGGGGCCCGGCTCTGCTGATACACTGATAAATGGGGATGTCTCCTACGGCTCATTTCCTTTTCCTCTGATATAAACAAAGTGAAGTATCCTGTTTTCTCAAAGTGCGCTTTCAATAAAACTTTACCTACTGAATTGGTCTTTCACAAACAGGAAGTGAAGCCGTGCTCTTGAGCCGTCACTTTTGAAATTTTTGCTCTGCTTTCATCCTCGGCTGGAAGTTTGATGGATAGGCGACGGCTTATGAAATTGAACGTCACTCGCTGACGTTTCCTATTTGATATTTCTTTTTTCGTGAAGGACAGTCGGGCTCTTTCGTCTGAAAAATGCGACTCGTATTCAGATCTGTCCTTTCATAAGTTTCAACCCCTGTATAATACGGCACACTTGTATCGAAAAATTCCTCATCCACGGAAATATCTCGTTCAAGACTCGATGGTCGGCAAAGCGAGATTAAGGATAAATAATAAATTATTTGCATATATCACTACTTGGTGGCAGCATTCGATCAAATTCATAGTTTGAATTGGAGGATACTTTACGTAACGCATTAATCGTAATAAATATATCTTTTTGAAATTTGTAATATTCAATTCACATAAACATAGCTAATGTGAATTTTTTTTTTATAGTTAGCTCCTTAGAACAAAACTCCCATTTTTGTGTCTCCCATATTTTTTTTATTACTAGCATATCTAACATGCATAAATTTTTTTAATTGTTAGCATTTTTTATTGTTCACTTCCTTCTCAATATCAAAACTTTATTTCTGTCTTTTGTGTTTCATCTTTTATCCCCCATTAGCATCACTAATCTGAATAATATCGCTCCCTCGAAGCAGCTTCGTTCGCTCTCTCAGCTTTAACACCAAAACTTCCATCTTTGACAATTTTTTATTAAAAAGTTTAAAAGTATAATTTATGCAAATAATTTTCCCTTGCTCCTCCATAATCTTGCTCCCCCCCCCAAAGTTTTCTTGCTCCTCTAAAGAGATAGAGGGATAGGAAACCTGCCTTCTCAAAAACTGATGTACTTGAATTTGAGGCATTTCGAGTACAAACGAATTTTTTCAATAGATTGTTTTCCCTTCTAGCTTTATTTTTTTTTAAGTACCGAAATCCAGTGTTGCAGTTGAGGTGAACGAACGAACGAACGAACACATATGCACATGTATATATGAATGTATATTACCGAGAGCGGTGGCCCAGTCAGCAAAGGCGTCGAGTCAGTGATCTGCAAGTTGCTGGTTCGACACCCGACGTCGACAAAATTTGCGACTTGTACAATAATAGAGGGAAAAAAAATCTGTCGTAGCTGCAATGTCCTCCAAGTTCCCAAAACATTAGCTCTGGAGGTGCTGTGGTGAAGTGTTCCGGTCTCGCCACTTGACTCGGTTCAAAATTACGGGACTGGTACGTTTCAAACGGGTGTAACGTGGATACCCCCCCCCCCCCTGTGCTACACCAGGGGCAACGCATGCAATGCATGCTGCGAAGTGGTCACACACTTCTGGCTTCTCCCAGGGAAAAGAGTATCGCTCAATAACTGATTGGCTTCTGAAAAATGTGACGATGGCCCCAAAAAATTTTTGTCATTAAAGGGTGTTAATCGTCATTATTTTGGAAATTTGCTATGCATGTTAAAAGTTAGTGTCAAGCACTTGATGGACTCCTATAACTTCAAAAAGTGGACTTTACTGATTTAGCTCGTGAATGGCTCAAATCTCACTCAGACGATTTCCTGTAGCCCGCGATCTCATCTGACGCTTACTGAGTCAACTACGAGCAGGCTTGCACCATATTTCCTGGAACAACGAAGTTTTCTCGGTTACATTTTATAGCGAGGCTACAGCCAAACGATTTGTAGCATCTATATCTTTGCTTGTACGCTGTTAGGAGTAAAGAGACTGCAGGATTTTCATCACGATTTATTAAATCAATTTCGAAAAGATCTCGCTTATGCAAGATTATTCATTCGGAGAATTTCCCCCTCTAACGCGAATTGCGATTTACTAACGATTGTGTCGCGGGAAAAGGCCCGGAAGCGTGATACCGCCATGATTTGAAAACCGAGGTTCGATTTGAGTTACAGTTTAAATCAGGGGTGCCTTATTCTTGCAAACAGGCGCTATTATGCGCTCGTTTATACTGCTTTGGAATTATTCGTAAACTCAGATTGATTAAAATTGCACTCAACGGAAAACCTCTTTAACCGTTCATTCTTTACATTATACCGAGTAATGCATGCTTTGAAATGAAGTAACTAATAAACTATGCGAGGCTGAAATGTATATTAATTTTTTTTGTACCTGAGGGATTGAGAAATATCTGCAATTATATAACTGCAGAACACAGGTAGGTTGCTACAGAGTTTTTTCTTTCTTTTTTTATGTTATTCTGTTCTTGTACAAAGAACGGAAGTGACGAGATTAAAATTACATATCTAAACTTAACAACGCTTTTCAATTTTTGAGCATGCGCGACATTTTGAAACGTATCAAGAACTGACGTATTGAAGAACTTCCTGTTTATACAGCGGTTCAGAACAATGCTAACCTTTCAACGTCTTCTAGCGCAACTATTATGCATAATCCTATTCAATGTGACTTGTATTTTACTCTAATGAACTGAATTCTTCAATCTCCGAGTTCATTTGCATGAAAACGTGCTTTCATTGGAGAAGAAAAAATACTGGGTTGTTTTCAGATTTAAGAAAGTTCCATGGTATGTCAGCAGGAAAAATATTTCTGTTGATGAACTATCACCGTGGTACGCACACTTTTTTTTTTTTTGGACCGCGACCCATTCCTTTTTTCTTTAAGGTATCCGTACACATTCGGAGGTGATTTTTGAAAAATTCTTTAATTTTGTCTTTTTTTTTAATCTGTTTTGATAATGAGATGTCAGTTAGAACTTGGACAAAAGTACAAAAAATTGAGCAGTTACATTAAAATAATTTTTTTCATAGGGAAAAACGGGAAAAACTGGGTGTCAATTTGACATTTCTGCAAAACATAACTCAACAATAAATAAACATTATCTATATACATATAAAACAGTTCCGTGACTGACTGACTGACAGATAACTCACAGACCAAACCGCTGGACCTAAAGGGCTGAAATTTTGCATGGCGATTCTTCTAACGGTGTAGGAGTGTACTAAGAAAGATTTTTGAAAAATTCTTCTTAGATTTTTTTTAATTAAATTTTTAAACTGTTTTCGTAACATTCTTTAAAGTTTGCATTTACAATAATAATCTGAGGGTTATAAAATTTATATCACGAGAAAGATCATAAAAATTCCTTTAAAATGAAATTCTTTTCGAATCTTCACCTTCATTTTCTGATTTTTGATGAATTTTTAAAGGTTAATTTTTAGAGTTTAATTTATTAAATGATGATCACGTGGTTTCTTTTCTTTTTGTGTTACTTTAAATTAATTTTGCGTCACGTACATAACAGCGAAATAAATTGACAAAAAAATATATTGAAATTCGGTAAAAGATAAAATTGAACCACTAGACTCATTGAGATGGAAGTTATTTAAGAATTTAATTAAAATTAGTATGTTTTATGGATAACATACAAATTAATTGCATACATTGACCGTTGTATTTAATTTGAATATTTTCTTCTACATTATTTTGTCTATAAAAATATCCGTTACGATTTTATTATAATTATTTGTTTGTAATTAATTGCATTCATTGACCGTTGTATTTAATTTGAATATACGCCGTAGCGAAACACGGATATTCAGCTTATAGTCATTTTATAAATTGGAGAATGCAGATAATCACTTTCTCTAGGGAATAGTTTTCTCGAGATAACATTCCGTTTATCTCAGATGCTGTAGCAGTTTTAAGTACTGATGTTCAGAAAAATTGCTTAACATTCATCATTTGCAATTCATACCAACGAAACAAAAATAACTAATGAGTCTAAAATGAGGAGTGCAGCCTATTTCCTTTTGTAAACATCTGGAGAGCAACTCTTCAAAATTTTAAGGCATTTCGTGCATTACTTTTTACTGTAGGATGTTTTACGTCAAGAGAATTGATGAAAAAATTCATTTTCAGAAAAAGTAACTTACTCTTAGTTACTTAGCTCTTAGTTAAGATAGAAACACAAATCAAACAGAATTATAAAGATAAAACATGAAGCATTGATATTATTGTGTAAGTGATAATCGATTTTTTGATCGAAGAGGCTGTTTCAAAGGTGTACGGATACCCTAAATAAAAGAAAACCTCGACCCCAAATGAAAATATTTTGGTAGAAACACAATTATTTTTTTTTAAATTGACAATTATATCAAAAAATGGAATTGTGAAATGTACATTTTGGGTTTAGAGTTATTTTCATAATGTTAATAAATATATCTTGTTTACCATGTGCACTTGATTTTGATAAAACTGTTTGACACCTTATTTAACGATGTCATATTTTTTAAAACGAAAAATTAAAAATATATAATGTTAAGAAATTTAAAGCATTTTTAAAAAATAAAGGATTCAATATGACATAAATTTCCTTCAAACTATCCACGACCCACTGTTTTCGCACCACTGATAGTCCAGTCAATTTGTGCTCAAAAGGGGCCCTCGAGGGAAAATTTTGGGGTAGTTTTGATTTCTTCTATTTTATATGTTTTTTGGGGTGCTGAATCCGAATCTGAGGTTTGTTAACAAAATTTCGTGACGCAACATTGAAAAAAATGCAAGAGAAGGTGAAAATTTTTATTTTTTGGCTGTTTTTTGCTTATAACTCGGAAACTATCAATTTTTCGCATATAACCTTATTTATCAAAATTAAAGTACATAAAATTTCCTACAAATTTCACTATTTAGGTTTTTTTCTCCGACGGACCGTTTGGGCTCAAGCGCTATTTGAAAATTGGCGTATTTCGGCTGGCTCCGCAAAAACCCACTTTTTACACTCCAAAACTTATCATTAAAGGCTGTCATTTAATTCCTCCTTCCAATACAATGTAGGATTTTCAAAATCACATTGTATTTAAATTCTGTGCAAATATTATTTCGTCTTGTACGTCTTTTCATGTAATTTATTCTCGGCTAGCCTCAGCAAATGATTTTATAACTGCCCCGTTCGGTTTAAAAGCCCTCTTTCCTTCCATTCGATTCCTTCACAGACGATTCAAGGCCAACTACGTCACCGTGTACATGCGTACCCAATCAACACCCCCTATATCCGATATAGGGGTGTTGACCCAGTTTCAAGTCCCTTCATATTGTTCACGAGGTTTCCTCCCCTCCCCCCTCAAAAAAAAAAAAAAAAAAAAAAAAAAAACCGGCCATTCTATTCCTACCAGTGGCAGTGCGAAGGAAAGTAGTTCAGTGTTAGAATCCAACGACAACACGATTCAAAAGTTATATTTACGCGTAGTGTTAAAAATGGCTTCAAATGTGTGTTTTATTTGTGATGAAGTGCTGGATAATAACGTAGAGAAGGTGATAACGGTGCGGCAAAGAGGTTTGAAAACGTTTATCGAGTCAAGAAAGAAGAGGAAGGATTGTCAGCATGTTCAGCTACGTAAAAAATCTGCAGTTGATGTTCATGAGCGATGTCGTACAAACTGCATTAATAAAAGAATGATTGCAGCTCATTTGAAGAAGGCGGAACAGGGTAGAGAGTAAGTCAAAAGACGTTCTACTGAAGCGCATTTCAATTTCAAAACTCATTGTTTTATGTGTGGCCTCATCATAACACCTGACTTTATAGAACAACAAAGAAAAAAGAAAACCAATCGTAATATTGTGTATCAGGTTCGAATTTTGAAAGTCAAGGAAACTATCATAAAAAGGGCAGAAGAACGTGGTGATGAGTATTGACAAGCCATAATCAAACGTCTTTTGCCTGTCTCAGACTTGGTGGTTTCTGATTGTCAGTATCATAGTTTATGCATGAGAAAATTGTACAATCGTCCAAAAATTCAAGAGAAGAGAAAAAGGGGCCCATTCGCCAATCATGTTGAAGCAGCAATGGAATATGTCTACACTTATCTTGAGAATAGTGATGGAGAATGTCAGTTTACGCTAGACGAGTTGGTGGACCAAATCAAGGGTGATTATCGTCCTGACATAAAGACAGTTAAAGCTCATCTACTCAAAAAATATGGAAGCGATATAATAATGACCTTTTCTCCAAACAAGAAGCTGGTAGTGTGTTTCAAAAACACAGGGTATAAAATTTTAAATGATGCTTGGTACCAGCAGGCGTTAAAAATGAACAAGAGGAAAGACTCCGGATTATTAAGACGGCTGCTGCAATTGTTGTTGAGGATATCCGGAGCCAGGTTTATGAGACCGCACAGTACCCCTCACCTGATAAATTTTTGGAAGGAAATGAGGAACTCATTCCTGAAAGTATCCGTACATTTATGGAAACAGTTGTACTAAACAAAAAACGTGGGGACCATGATATGTGGAAGAAGAAGAACACAGCACTGGCTCATAGTCTTGTAGCAGTAGTGAGGCCCAGATCATTCGTTTCACCAGTCCTCGTAGGGTTGGCAGTGTTTCTGTACAAGAAGTGCGGCTCAAGGAAATTAGTCGATGTGGTTTCCTCATTGGGATTTTGTTGACTTACACAGAGGCTGTTCGCCTGGAAGCATCAGCTGTCAGCAGCGATCCGCTGAAAGTTAACCAGTCATGCTTTTCACAGCAGGTGTACGATAATGCTGATTTTAATGTACATACAATCGACGGATACAGCACCTTTCACGTCATGGGTACAGACTGAAGAAATACGCTTACATGATGCGGAAGGTATGTCTAATCTCACAATCTATTTCGTAATCACTCATCTCTCCTTAAGATATGATCACAAGTTGTTGTTTTCGCACCACCTCTTTCATTTTCCAGATGAACAAGCCCCGACTCTGACGACAGAACAACCCGAACCTGTGCCAGGACTCGCCGCCTTCGAAGAACCTCAGCCAGGACCCTCTAAACGACAACGGCTCATATAATAATGTAATATATGATCATGTGTATTGTAATACAATATAATAAAATGTAATAATTTTTCAAGATTTTTCTTTGGAATTTCAACTTTTTTGTAACAATTACAACTAATTTGTACAATTTCGGACTTCTTTAAATAACTTGAACATTATTTTATTTTTGAAAAAATTACCTGTACCTCTACATATACGATCTAAATAAGGTATGTGCAGAGAACTGGGAGGAATTCACTAATTGACAGCCATTAATAATAAATTAGAATTTCGGAGTGGAAAAAGTGGGTTTTTGTGGAGACAGCCGAAATACGCCAATTTTCAAATAGGGCTTGAGCCCAAACGGTCCGTCGGAGAAAAAAAACCTAAATAGTGAAATTTGTAGGAAATTTTATGTACTTTAATTTTGATAAATGGAGTTATATACGAAAAGTTGATAGTTTCCGAGTTATAAGCAAAAAACCGCCAAAAAATGGAAATTTTTACCTTTTTTTGCATTTTCTTCAATGTTGCGTCACGAAATTTTGTTAACAAACCTCAGATTCGGATTCAGCACCCCAAAAAACATATAAAATGGAAGAAATCAAAACTACCCCAAAATTTTCCTCCGAAAAACACAATTTGACTGGACTATGAACTATCATATTATTTCCTCGTCTCAATTATTAAGTAGCAGTGACATAGAATAGTGGCTCAATTAACGCTGAAATAAAAAAAAGCTTTGTATACATAACAAAAAAAAATGCTATGGAGTACAGATTTTTTATATATAATTTAATAGTGAATTCTGTGAATAGACATCCGCGTTTAGTGACTTTTCTAAACATACAAAGCTGCAAAACTTTGAATTTTCTTTTTCAAAGTTGTCAAAGTAGGTCAGTACTGTATATCAAATAGGCTTAACAGTTCGAGGTTAGATGTTATTCAAAAAGTTATCTTCAACGTAAAGGAAACAAGTTTTGGGAATTTTATTCGGCGACGTTCAGAATAGGTTTTATTTCCAAAAATCTCAGTGACATCGGATTACCTTAGAAAAATAGTGTAATACAACCTGTGATAATTGGTTCTGTTCAGTAGAAGCTGGTCAAGAATTAAGGAGAAATGGTTTGATGATTGTTATGAATTACTCATTGCTTATTTCAATGAAGTCGTATGCTCTGGCGGGCCACAGGTACGTCGAATAATTTGCAAAGAAAACACGTTCAGTAGTAATGTATCTTGCCCTTTTTAAAGCGGAGAAAATAAATAGCACTTACTGAATTTTTTTATTTGTAATATTGTACATAATGGATTCAACGAAACCGACTGCCAGACCCGAAATGGCGTGAGGCGAGGAAGAGTGTTTATCATAAACTAGTGTATGAAAAATTTAACTTTCCGAGACGCCAAAATAACCGATCAAATAACGTTTAAAATCTGAAAACCCGTAGCGTAGTAAGAAAAATACACAATCTGTACTAAATTGTTTCATAAAGGCAGTACACAAACCTAAAATGTTGGAGGGTGGGTTAGATGATTTTGTGTCAGGATTAGCATGTGAGAGGTAAGGGACAGAGGAACAGACATCTTCGAACAACTCGTAGTCGCCAACTTCATATGGAAAAGCAGGTCAAACATTCGATGCAAGCATTTGGTGTCTAAAACAATAATGTAATTGCTCGATATACTGCTGCCCTCGTTGTCCAGTGTTCATCTTAAAACAGTCTCCAGCACTAGTTAATGATTTGTTTTCATAAACAAAAGATCTTAAAAACAGTAAAACGGGGGAAAGTCTAGCAACATGTTGTACTCTTAGGCCGTCTGCACACGGATCAACTGAAAAGAAACTGATAACCGACTGCAATCACAAACCAGTCCGTGATGAGTCGTAACCTATGTAATTGAATGGAGCCACGCACACGGCGCAACTGGTTACAAACCAGTCCGTGATGAGTCGTAACCTATGTAATTGAATGGAGCCACGCACACGGCGCAACTGGTTACAAACCAGTCGGACGGGTTTATAACCAGTTGCGCCGTGTGCGTGGCTCCCTTCAATTACATAGGTTACGACTCATCACGGACTGGTTTGTGATTGAGTCAGTTATCAGTTTCTTTTGAGTTGCTCCGTGTGCGGACGGCCTTAGTCACCGTAAGTACCTTGCCTATTTAAGTATTCGAGGCCCAAGGGACTTTATAGATCGCACTCTTCTTTTAATTCGCTTTTTTGTATATTTGAAAAATGAAAAATCGGTTTCAAACCCCCAGAATATTTTGCAATGTACAGATATTTAGCAGTTTTCTACTTATTCTTTCTGTGCGAAATGAATAGAATTTGGGAAGCAACGAAGTGAAATTATTATATCGGTAAGGCCCAATCTAAATCAACTTCACACCATTAAAGCGATCAAATATTTATTTTTATAATTTCAAAATATTGGTCTCGAAAAACATCTCATTGGGTCTTTGCATTTCTTTTAACAATTATAACGAGTTCGTCTTTCCCAATTTCGTCGGCGAAACTGCTAAATTGACGCTACGAAATTGCGCCTCGTTCTCCATATTTGACCCAGTATATCTACTACTTGTTCTCACATATGATAAAAATATTCTTGCAGGACAAAAATTTGCTTCAGATTCGGAAGTGATTACTGTAAGGACTTTGTCTTAAATAAAGGACTGCCAGCCTTTTTGTATATAATGCTTTAATAGCATTTCTAGACTAAATACAGGCTATTTACAATATCTATAAAAATATTAAATTCGTGGGTTCACGGCATCGACGAGGAAGGTCAGACTTGAGTTGTCGCTGCGCTCATTCAAGTCTATCTAGGCCCGACAGTATCTCCTTGCCTCCGGCTCCAGCGTCACTATGAATAACCTAATCTCTGAATCCCTGATTTCTTTTTTAACTCGCGTTCGGCGACTTAATATACCTTCGCCGAACGTTCTCGAAAGGTCTGGAAAACGCCGCCTTTCTTTATTCAGTTATTGTTCCCAGACGACTAGGCGCCTCCGGTCGGCAACTTCCGTTTTGTAGCTGACGAACTGTTCCGCGAGTTGACGGTAGCACTTCCGGTCTTTATGTAGCCAAGATTGTCTGTCTCCAGCCGTCAAAATCAATTACGTGCACAAACCGCCCGTTGGTTGGTCTTCCCGGAATTTCCACGCATAAAATATTCGCTATTGTACGGGAATCGTTACATTAATTAAACGAACACATATTTTGCAGAGTTGAACACATCTCACTTTATGGAGGGGATAACAAAAAGCTTGAAAATCGTTGGACCGAATGTTTCGACCCTAAAGGAGATTGTGTAGAAAATTATAAAGTTTTTTTATAAATGTTTTCATTGTCTTTACATGAATTTAAAATCCTCGTATGCAAGATCTTTAATTAGGTGCATTGGCTCCTTCATCTTCAGCCGCGAAGACCATCACTCTTCTTGTCTATTCATATTTCTAAGTATGCACTGTACGAGCATCATCTTTTGTAACCAGCGGAAGAATTTGCAACTTTTTTCTCCCGGCAATGTTCGCTTCCATGATAACCTGGCAAATGGAGTTCAGTATAAATATTAAGTATTTTATAATACACTTGCACAACGTTTGTAATCAAGCACGTGGCTATATGAGAAAATACTACCTAAAAAATGGCAATTTTGAGGTTATGTCATTGAAAAATAGGTATTGTAACGACTACCGTACAATAGCGAATATTTTGAGCGTGGAAATTCCGGGAAGACCAACCAACGTGCGGTTTGTGCACATAATTGATTTAGACGGCTGGAGACAGACAGTCTTGGCGACATAAAGCCCGAAAGTGCTACCGACAGCTCGCGTAACAGTCAGTGGCGTACCTAGACCATCTGGGGCCCGGGGCGGATTTATTTTTGGGCCCCAAAAAAGGTAATTTTTAACTTTTTCTAATGACAGATAGCCTTTTCTTTGCCGTAATCAGACAGTCTCCTCAGGCTATTGACCTGTGCTGGCAGTGGCGTGCTAAGGATTTTGTTCTGGGGGGTCAAGGCCTTCATGTGCTAGGGGTCGTCCATTTCCCTGACGCTCTATTATCAGGGTGGACTAGAAGGGGGTGTCTTCCGGGGGGTCTGGGGGGTATGGAATACCCCCCAGCCAAAGTGGGGGGGGTCAGGGGGTCCTCCCCCGGAAAATTTTGAAAAATAGGTGTTAAATAATGCCATTTTAGGCTATCTAGAGTACTAGATGCCACTTCTTAAAAATCATATATCTATGAATTCGGATAAAATATTTAAAGCGACGCCCCCGTCATTATTGGAATGAAAATCTAACAAGAAGAGCTTTTTAAAGCAGATACGCGACGAAACAGTGCGTGCGTGCCCAGTTGAAAAAAAGACGCCTTCAATACTTTGATAGGCAAGGGTTCGGTTCGCGGATAGTACTGTAGAAGTGTATAAACAGCACTCGGCACTTGGCTTTAGAAATACTGTTTCTGGCACTGTATAGCGCTAAAATTATAACAATAAAGATCGCTAAAAATGTAAGTGCAATAGAGATCGTAATGGTAAAGAAAAAATAACACAATTACTATTAGGCCTATACGAAATATTTTTGCATTATTTTGTAAATTTAAAAAATTTATTTTAGCTCTGTGGGGGGCTGGGGGGGGGGGTCCTGTCCTGTTACCCCCCCCCCCCCCGTCGGCAAGCCCCTGTGTGCAGAGAAAAAAGTTGACAGAATAAGGGAGCGAACTCGTGCAGTACGAGGTGAGCAATGATCATTACTGTTTAAGCGTTAAATTAATAAAAAAGGTCTTATGTCAAGGCCTGGGTTCGAGCAATCAAACCAATGATGTAACGCACGGCACAGCTCCGAAACCAACGTTCTAACCGCCTGAGCCATGAGCTCGCTAACTTACTGTTCGGTACAAGGTTAAAATCAATTGTACGGCGCTGGTTTTCGTTGTATGAATTTTTCGTCGGGCCAAGGTGAATGGTAAAAGGCTTGGCCGTTTGATTAATAAAAGCGATAATAGTAAAAGATAAAATTCATATAAAAAATAGGAGCCATTTTGGCGCCAATACTTACTTATAATATTCAGGTAGCTTTAAGGAAAACCAAAGAAATACCTCACTTTGATCTACGTTAACTTTATTGGTAATTCAACTTTAAAAATTTTTACTTTTCACAAGGCAATACACATTCACAGTATCAGTATAAAAAAAATAGAATGGGAATACATCACCTAGAAAATGCCGTGTTGTGTGAAACCATGTTATATGAGACCCAGGGGCATTTCCAAAAAGGGGGGTTCCAAAAAGTGCGTTCTGAAAACTTATTAAAAACAAACACTTTTTAAAAATTCCATATAAGCAAGTTAAATTAAGAATTCTGTATTAATTTCAAATAGGTAAAAGCCTCCTTTTAAAATTGTCTTTTTCTAACTTTTGGATCAGAAAATTGTCTAATTGTCTCATGAAAGTTTGTTTTCATAGCCAACTTGTTCTCGATGGATAACATTGCTAGGCCATTTAGTATGATTTGGCTCATTGTTGAGCGCAAATAGTTTTTGATGACTTTCAATTTCGAAAAACTGCTTTCACAAGTTGCGACTGAAATGCAAATCGTCAAAAACAACTTTAGTGCTAAACACAAGTTTGGTACTGACTCTTGAAATTCCATACCAACAATGAACTGCAAAACTTGAAGAGCTGACCACTTTTTGACTCCCTCTGTATTAATATTTGAAGGTTATCATTATGGAATGGAATAATATATCTCCTAATGAAACATTCAAACTGGTTCAATCTATGCAGAAACGATTGATGGATGTCCTTAGACGTAAGAGCTATCCGACCAATTACGTCTTAGTCTTTTCATTTCTGGCAAAACCTCGTCCTTAGAAAATTTGTCGTAACTTTCAGTTAGACGAGAAATAAGTTCTGGCAATTTCTCATCTGGAGCTTTGATCAAATTAACCGACTGCAAGACTTCAAATTTGTTATGAATGTGCTCCATGGATTTTGTCCTTGTTTGGAGTTCCAAATACAACCTATCTACACACTGGAACATGGTAGGGCCACCCAGAGGGGGGGGGGGGGCACAACTGGGGCACTTTGCCCCAAGTCCCCAACTGCCGGAGGGGCCCCCAAAAAATTTTTTTTAATTATTTATTAGATTTCCTCAGAAAATATAACAAGAGAGCAGTGCAATGAAATATAATAATTATGTTAATCATTCATACAAAAAATTTTTAAGTATGGATAACTAAATTTGAATGTGTGTTTTCGTCTCTTTGCAATTTTTATTTTTCTTGGGACCCTCAACAGAATTTTCCCCAGGCCCCGTAAAGTCTCTGGGCGGCCCTGGAACATGGACCTCCTTAGTTCTTCTTGTAAAGATATACCCTCATCTTTAGCTTTTTCACCCGGCATCATCTCTTTTTTTCTTTTTCTGCCTCTCTTTTGAATAGCAATTCCCATTTCTTCACATTTCTGGGAAGTGAAGTCCAAAGCATCACTAACTAAAGATTCTCTGCTTTACTTAATAAAAAGCTCCAATGCTCTTAGTTTATTTAAAGCCTTGTCCAAGTAAATCCCCTGAATTTGCAGGTAGTGTTGAGTGTGGTTGATTTCCTCCAAAATGTCTGACCACAGGCGTAGAAACGCTATAAACTTAAAATCGCAAACATTTGCCATTATAATCTGAGCTGATCCTCTTGTATCTAGGTTTTCAGACTCGTCGCACAGCTTCTCCACAGCATCGATCAATTTTCCAAATTTTCCAAAACACACAACATTATTAAAATTTTTTAGGCCAAAGCCAGAATCTGACACAAAGAATCGGTTTACCTGTAATTTCAGGCTCATCGTCATCATCCGTCAGTCTTTCCTCAACCTAATGCTTAATTCAGGACTTCTGACACCAGAAAACTAACCAGTCTATAACAGGGCCCGATGTAGAAAATTCTTTAGGCACAACTCGGGATGGGGCGATGGGGGCCCCCTAACAGTGATGTGGGCGTAAAATTTCCAAAATTGACACACACAAAAAATAATCAAGAATCATTGTGAAAGTATCATTTTACCGAGAATTGGCAATTTGAAACGTAGAAGCCTAGAGCATTATCAAATAACAAAAAGCAATACAACATTTTAACTTCTTCATTAAATTAAAACACCAATACAATGCAACCAGAAAAACTTATTAATCCCTTATATACACTATAACATACATATGAACTATACATATAACTATACATATGATGAACCAATCAATCAAATTTGAAAGGATATATAATAAAAATTGATATTGAAAAAGGTAAAATAAAAAAAACTGAATTGGAAATTTTCTTTTTTTTTTCTTCTTTTAAAATAAAAGTTTTTTGGGCCCCCAACATTCGGGGGCCCAAAAAAACTTACGAGTTCCGGGCCTAATGGAAAATCAGGGATAATGGAATAAATATAATATTAATAAAATCAGAAAAAAATATAGCATCGAATTTATGCTATGGATCATATCACTGTTAAAATCTATGTTAAGGCTAAAGACATAATCGGAATCTTCAGTTTCACAGTTTGAAAAGGCGGCAAAAAACCCAGCTTTCTTAAAAGTTTTCTACAATTTTATGGTTTTAACTGAACTTCTATTAGCATTTTAATTTATTTCAAGTTAAGTTGGGGGGGGGGGCACGTGAAATGTTGGAAGTCGCTAAAATATGCAAGTGTAATATTTTATAAAAACAATAACGTTATTGTCTGATTTTTGAAGAAAAATTAAAAATGTAATTTTTTGTAGTAAAGTTATCATTTAATTTTAGAAAAGGCCCCTGTCGTGGGGCCCCCTTAGTAAGTGAGGCCCGGGGCGGACCGCCCCGGGCCTCACTTACTCATTCATAACTCATTCATTCTATTAAATTCTATTTCACTTACTCATTCATTTTAAATTAATTAAAATTGTTTTGAAATGAATACATTTATGGAAACTGAATGTATTTTATGCAGTTGGTGGTTTACCTATAAAAAATAGTAACGGAATTCTGATAAATTAAAACTTATCAAAAGCAAGAATGCAATGTTTCGACTCTACTGTCAGTCAAATAAAATGTTGTCAGAACTACTGCATTAGATATTTACTTTTCTTGTTGACAAATTCAGTAGTGAGAGGTTCTGACTTGAACTATTTTCATTTTTTCCCTCTGAATATGATTTTAATAAAAAAAATACTATCCATGGTAATTTTTTAGTTTTCGTAAAGATGTGAAGTGTGGGGTCAATAATTTTATTAATATAATTTTATATCTTAGTGGACTGTATAAGAATCCATTAACAAAAATATTTAATGTTCTTGTTTAAGTGCAACTAATCAATCTTCTTATTTCTTTTAATAAAGGTAATACTGGAATGGCTCACCCTTAACATCATCTGAATAATACTTGAATAATAAGTCAACACTAAAATATTTAGTTCCATGCACATATCCTTAAAATGCATTAAATAATAGACTTCATTTTAACACATAACTGTTGAATTTCTGACACACTGAATAACCCTTCGGCATTAGGTTTTACAAAATGAATAATTGACTTCAAAATGTCAACAGCTTGAACAATAATCTGCACATGATCTTTAACAAAAAAAGAATAAACGGAATCGCATCGAACATAGCGATTTTTTAATTCTTACATGACATTGCTTAGAATAGAATATACACCACAACAGAATAATCATTTCTTAGCCATTTTCTTGCCATTACTCAGAATCGAATGTGCAACAACAACAGAATGCAAAAAAAATTTAGCTT
The DNA here is from genome assembly GCA_907164885.2 of Dolomedes plantarius. Classification (NCBI taxonomy): domain Eukaryota; kingdom Metazoa; phylum Arthropoda; class Arachnida; order Araneae; family Dolomedidae; genus Dolomedes; species Dolomedes plantarius. Next base: position 27,491,355 of record OU015495.1, on the reverse strand, counting down.
GAAGTAAGAAAAAAAGTTACATAGTGATGCCATCCATTGACCAGAAACACAATTAGAATACCAATTACAAATAATATGATGAATAAAATGAAAAAAAATATTCTAATGAATTATTTTAAAATAAAAATAAAAATAGTTAGTCTTTTTATGAAGACTGTACATGAAGAGATCTCTTCTTTTATTTTCTTTCGAAATACAACGATTCCATATCGTGAGAACGAGCGGTAACTGTTTTCTCAAGAAAAGAAAATTTTTAATTACCATTGTTCAAGAGTGTACCAAGGTTTTGTTGATGAGTCTTCATTGATTTAGTTGTCCGCAAGAATGAGCCCGTAGAAAACAAAACACCGGAAGTTAAAATACATCCCATAACTACTTCTAACAAACTAAATCGATATTTCGAGGGATTGCCGATATTATGAGCAACATTTATTACAAATTCCGGCTGTATAAGCCATCAATACGGAATTTTATCCGCCAAAAACGTCCATAATCGCACTAAAAAGGTTGTAACTTCTGTTTCATTTATTAATATCGAAGTATTTTGATCACGTCAGAAAGGTTGATTACTTTTACATCTTACTTGTACTTAAGGAAGCGTCCTTTTTTATGAACCAATAAATTTCACCCCGCTGCACCCGGTTTTATTGGCTCCGCCACATTTATTTTATTGCGGACGCGCGGGAATTCTGTACGAGGCATTAATGACGTCGAGTTAAACAGGCAAAGGGGCAAGATTTGCTCGAACTCTATTATGACCCTGAAATTTTCCTTTTACGACTTGGATTGCTAATTGCGGACATATTCGAGGTTCATTTACTTTGCGTGTAATTTACTAGACGATGATTTGATCCTCGTGAAAGAGGAATTATGTTACTGGTCAGTGAATTAAGGCTTAAAATAAATGACGGAAGCTGGGCCAAAAGCCCTCCCTCCCTCCCATGTACGTCTTTAGGGATCGGATATCTAAAGGCATTGCAGTTTTGCCGGAAATTTCTCCTTTATATTAGACCTGGAATTCCCAACCGGGTCCAGGTCCCTTGGGGTTCCTTGGGGGTCGATGGAAGCTTAAAAAGGGTCTATAGTATTCCAGGGGTCTATCGGGGGTCTATGATAAATTTTTCTGTTTTAAAATTTGGTTTAATTTTTTAGGACTGTAATTATTAGATAAAAATATCCGTTTTAATATGTATAAATATAGATTTGCATAAAGTGGAGTGATCCATGCATCTAAAGTCGAATGTCATGACGCTTTTGTATATGCCTCGAATGCCACCGTCGGCTTTTATTTGTGTACCAATACTAGGCTGAACTGAAGAAATCCACTGGACCTTAAACAGCACATGGGTCCTCCCGATGCAACCAATCAGAAGCAGTTTCGTTTTTATATTGGCGATGTTTATGCAATTACATTGTGTGTTTCTGAAATCTTGTTTATATTTGGGAAATTAAAAATGAAAATAGTACAAATATAATAAAACATAAACCCAATGAACCACTTTTTCTAATTTTTCGTTCATATTCTTAGTCAAATTGTTATTTTTAATGTTTTATGTGCAATTATTAGCATTATAATTATGTTGTATGCTGTATATTATAGAGAAAAATGTGAGGGGGTCGATGAAGGAAAAAGGTTGGGAACCCCTGTGTTAGACTATGTGACTCCATAGTAACCTGCGGTTTCCACCCTTTTTATCTCACGTTCGTGGTCAAGAGGGAAATTGGATCGTATTGGAAGATCGACTCAATAAACCGAAATTTTCTTGTCAGCAGACAGTGACTGATATTCTGCATGGAGATGCCAAAAAAGGAAGGGACATACATACAAATGGATAAATTAATGTCGGAAGAAAACGTGTTATTCAATGACAATGACCTCATAAACTTTGAATAACGTGGTCCTTTCTCAGTCGTCTACCATAAATTCTGACAGTAAAATAATCTTTTAAAAAATATACGGTTCTCTGCCGTTAATACACATTGCATTCCAGGGGTAGTGCAACTAAGACCTATTTCCATAAGTGATAGTCAAATGAAAAACAAAAGAATATTCGCATAATAATCCTTCAATTGAATAACATTTCTCCGCGACTTTTCTTTTTCCTTTCCTGAGAAGGATGGATGAAGTGCTAACCCACCCTTCTCATGACTGCCTAATCCGCAAAACTCCTTTGTTTGATTTCCAGAACTCATGCCCTTAGCAATCTTTAAGCTAAGAAAATGCAATATTTTGTCCGAGAGATATTTATCTGCGTTGTAAACTGACGATTAGAGATGTTGCAAGCCTCGTTGATAGACATTGAAGGGAGAGTTGATTGTCTGACCAACCCACCCATCCCCCCGCCCCTCTCCTTAATTTGGATCTTCCATATTATTAACAAAAAACGGACATGTAAGTTTTCTGGCTACGTCGTTAACTAGCTCCATTACTTTTGCGGTTTTACTACTCAAACAACAATAAAATGCACTAACTCCCAAACATCAGCTTTGATTTTCTTTTTCTAGTTTGCTGGACATTATTTCCCTATGAAACTAACTCTCCTTTTCCAGCGTTACCGTGACGCCCAAATCCAAATAATATGCGTCGATTTCGCAAATACATAAAACATATTTGTTCGCCGCTGGCAAAGAAAACGTTCTCCCATTCCAAGCGACCGGGTCAATTGGCCTCCTCTGGCAATCAGCATCGAAACAATGCCTTGACATTTAGACGTCTCATAACGCTAAATGCCGAGAAGCAGTTCAAACTTCCGGTTGTGGGTGGGATGTGTCCAACTGTTCTAACACAGCCTCGCGGATGCCAAAAATAAAAGCCTCCCTGTGAAGGACATTTCCTGTTTGATATGACGCTCGCACAGACGGATGTGACACGAGTCAAAGAAAATAAAAAGTCCTGCCCTTTTGAATCACGTTTCCTGCTTTTGCCTCATTTTCGCCACCGAGAGCATCTTTTACAGCAGAATTTAAGCGTTTGTGGTGTTGATTCAGAGCAAAATTTTACTGCACCAGACGTTTGAAAACGTGACGGAGGATGTGAAACCGCATTTTTATATGCAAATGCGGAGAGGGATTTCACTACTCTGATGAAATTCGGAACTGAGTCACAGTCATACGCGGAAATAGATGTTTGGGCCAATTTTCAAATACAAGGAAATTAAGTTTTTTTTTTTTTTCCTAAGTTGAAAAATGTTTCTAAAATCTTAGAAAATGCATTTTCTAGAAATAATGGTTATTTTATAGATAATTTACAAATATGGCCTTACATTTAATATTTTGTTTACTTTTTGAGTGCTGGCAAAAATTTAAATATGTATTTTCTGAAACCTATAAATGGTTTCTGAGTTGTTGCTAAAACTGCCATGAAAGACTTCAAGTAAGCTATAATTCCTTTTCTCGAGAAAGTCATTTTTATTTTGTTCAATTCCCTCATAAAATGTTACCTGAAAATCTAAGGGAACAATTCATTAAGATTGGCCTGTTGAATTAAATTCGACTGCCTGTTATGTTGGGCAAATGAACACAAATGTACTTACTCATAGATTAATTCTGGACTCAAGAGAAAAGTAACTCAGACAGTCAGTTGGTATTAAGAAGTTTTAAAATTTGTACATAGTTGTAGTGAAACTCTCGGCAATCCAACGTTTTCCGTCTTTAGCCTTGGCCGAATGACTAGCCGTCGGTACCAGAGTCTGAGGGTTCGAGTCCCACTGTTGGTACGGACGTTTGTAGCCGTTCGGAATTGACTGTAAGGAGTAGGTTCCGGTCTAATGAGTCCTCGTGTAACAAACAAATGACCAAGCGTCCAAACCAGACCAACCATCTTTAGCCAAATTTCATATCGTATTTTATATTTCATATTAGCGGCCTGTCCCGACTTTGTCCGGATTGAACAATTATCTATCTTAAGTACATATTAGGTAGGTATAATTTATTTTAAAACTTAATGGTATACCACACTTTTGTTTCGTTTTTCTGAGGTTTTAAAATAGATTCTCCGTATTTCCTGACCTAGAGAGACCAACATGTAATTATCCTTGAGTAAAGCAATCTTCCCGTAAGTCAAGTCCAATATATTTGTATGTTTGACCTTTGGATTTATTGATGGTGATGGCAAAGGAAATTTTTATTGGAAACTGTAACGTCAGGGGTTTCCAATAAAAATTCCAACACAATTCCACTGAATTGCGTCCGAGGCGCATATTTTGAAAGACTAGCAATCTCGGCACTCGCTTGCCGGTTTGACGAAAGCATCAGTTTCACCATCTGTTGATTTATATAGGAATCTTTTTATTATAAGTTTTTTTTACTTCTACGTAATTTAGTATGTTTTAAAATCTGAGTTACATATATAACACAGGATTTAAAGAGATTTTAACAAAATAAATAAATGAATAATTTGAAATAAGTATATTATTGAATTTTAAATTTACTTTCTTCAAATATCCACAATAATTTTTACTTATTTATTAATTAATAATTTGAAAATGCTAAATTTGTTACTTCATATTTTGCAAAGCCAACGAAAAAAGGAAAGATGATTCAATTATAAACCTATGTTATTAGTTTATTTTTCCAGTAGATAGCGTCACTAAAATTAAAGAAAATCAGATTAAAAAATCATACAAATTACTCAAGTGCAAAAAATTTTTGCAGTCTATTTCAATAAATAAGAATAAATTCAAATTTAACAATCAAATTCAATCTATTTCAATTTAATATAAATATATTATATATTCATGTATTACGCTATATACATGTATAAATATGCTATGTATAAATATATTTACATCCAAATATAATCATTCAGGCATTACGAAATGACATTACGAAATCAAATACATTCAGAAGTGAAAGAATGTTTTCACTTCTTCGTTACCGCACTCCTTGTGTTTTAATTCAATTATCCAAAAAAATTTCAACAATAAGAGCTAGAGAGCTAAGATTGGTGGCATTTTAAAGCAATTTTGAAGACCTTTTTCTATGATATATAACACAATTAGGGCTTAGAAAAATTTATTTTATTTGAATTTAAAATTTGAATTTTTCAAAATGCGCCGCTTCAAAAATTTTCAATTTTTTTTAATAATACTTTATATAGTATTGAAATGATTGTATAAGTTTGAAAGTGGGATCTGTATGGGTTCATGTTAAAATATTGCATTGAATACAGTATTCCTGATTTGAAAACACGAAATTACTTAATACAATATGTTTTAAAGCCTAGAAAATTAGAAAAAAAATTTAAGATGTGTAAGTAATCGTACTGGTTTTGTATAATTGAAGGTAATCATATTTGTTTTGAAAATTATATATCATATTTAGAACCATTTTTATCAGATTGTATATACTTCAGCACATACAGTACTAGACTTTGTCATTCACTTTCTTTCAGTGCAAGATTTTCAAATGCTCTTATTTTCAATTAAATTCTGAAAATAAAAAAAAAATAAAAAAAATCTACAGCAAAGAAAGATCAAAAGATCAAAAACACTAAATACAAAGTTGGTGAGTAGGTGATGATAAATTATGATAAAACACTGTATCCTGGAGAGATCCTATTAGTAGACATTGAAAATTTCACTATAAATGTAATGGTTTCAACAGGAAACTACAGATATGCATGACCCTCAACAAAGGAGTCATGCTTACAGCTTGATAGGTATAAAATATGAACTGCCCCAGCCTACACCTTGTAATAGCAGAGAAAGCCAATATAAATTTCTTGATAAATAATTTTACATGTGCCTATTTATGGATAAAATTTTTACTATAATTAAATAAACCATTATTAAAATAATGTATTATTCTTGCCTACTAATAATTACATCAAAACTAGTTTGTTATATGAAAATAGTCAACTTTAATAGTGATTTGTCATTCCTTCATACTCAGCATCATTCCCTCATTTATTCAATAATTTAGCATAAAAATGTAACCAAATTAAAATAAATTTTTATATTTTAAAAATTTGATTAATTTAAAATTTGATTTTTAAAAAATTATATGTTAAAATAAATTTAAATTATTGGAATTTAAAACTTGAATTTTTTTAATTTATGCAACTTAATTTTTTTAATTAAAGCTTATTAAATACATTTATTTTCTAATTAACATTAAAATTTTAAAAATTAAAATTATTGTGGATATTTGAAGAAAGTAAATTTAAAATTCAATAATATACTTATTTCAATTTATTCATGTATTTATTTTGTTAAAATCTCTTTAAATCCTGTGTTATATATGTAATTCAGATTTTAAAACATACTAAATTACGTAGAAGTAAAAAAAAACTTATAATAAAAAGATTCCTATATAAATCAACAGATGGTGAAACTGATGCTTTCATCAAACCGGCAAGCGAGTGCCGAGATCGCTAGTCTTTCAAAATATGCGTTCGGGGCCATCCGCATGCCGATTTTGATACGATTCGACCCCATAGCCTATCCGCTACAGAGTCCACACAAAAAATGTAATAACTTTTTGTTTAATTAAAAATTCAAAAAGTACGGCTACGTCAGGCACTGAATCGCGTCCGGGGCCACCTGCGTGCCGATTTTGGTACGATTCGGCCCCATAGTCTCGCTGTCAGCGAGGACAGTCACGGAAGCTGTCGAAATAAGCAACTTTTAGGGGCAAAATCATTAAAACCTTAATAAAAAAACTCCTGGGCCCGATTTTCAAAAAATAGTATGCCTATGTTTTAATATGAACTATCAACTATACCTATACAAAATTTCAGCTCAATTGAAGCAATACTTTTTCACTTGTAAAGGAACAAACATAGGCCTATCCGAAATAATCAATAAATTTCACAGTTTCAAGATCGATTTAATCAAATTGTGCATAAAACTGTACATAAATTCAAAAACATAAAGTTTATAAGTTAAATAAAGTTCTGTAATATTATACCAATAAATTTCCAGTTGATAGCCAATAAATTGTAAACCTTTTTTACCTTAAATGTCCAATAAAAAGCGTAGTTCCAAATGTAATTTTCTTCAATAAACCCTTAAACGTTGCCAATTTCAAAAATCCTTTTTGTATTTATCAATACCTCCTCCACTTGAATCTTTAAAATATTAAATGTTTTACTGATAATAAATGAAAATGTAGTTTGATGTGTTGCTATGGTTACTTGACTATGATTTACAAAGAAAATTCAAATGTTAAATATTTTACTGATAATAAATTAAAATATCATTTGATGTGTTGCTATGGTTACTTGACTATGGTTGACAAAGGAAAACTTGTAAAGGTGAAGCATCAGTTCAACATTTTGGCCCCTTTTAACAAAAAGGTTTAAAGGGATTTAATAATTTACATTTCAAACACTTATTTTTTTTTAAAGGAATATAGATAACCGCTTGAAATATGAAATAGTCTCATGTGTATTTAAAAGAAGTTCAGGAATCCATGGTGGGTCCTTCAAAATGCGTAAAAGACTAATTAATTTATTTTTATCTCTTATTGTAACACTGTTTTGTTTTCTTTCCATTTGCTATCTTATAAAATGTTTAAGAGTATATTATTTATAAATAAATATAAAATAGATACAAAAATTAAATTACTTCATTTTATATAATTTTTCTTTCATATTTAACTTGCTCCATTTATTTCATTTCAGGCGTTTCATTGATTTGATACAATTCCTTTTACTTATAGAAAGCCGATTGGCTAGTGCACTGGCTTTCGGTACCAGAGTCTGTGGGTTCGAATCCCACTCTTGGCATGGACGTTTGTAGCCGTTCGGAATCGGCTTTAGCAGTAGTTCCCGGTCTAATATGAGCCCTTTCGTAGAAAAAATGAACCGCAGCGATCTAAACCAAGCCTTTTACTTATTTTTTTTCATGCCCTTACAAAAGTTATTTACTAATTCCCCTTTCTTTCTACCTTTGCTTTGTCTCAGTTATCTAATTTATTTCCATTTTAATTTCATTCAAATTTTAACGTGTCTTGTTTTATTTTAATTTTTCAATCAATTTTCAACATTTAAACTGACCCGTCCTCCAATAATTCCCCATTAGCAGCTAATATTGAGATTGTTTCCATGATTTTTAGTTAACTGTTTAGTTACTTCATGAAAGTGCCCTGTACCATTAAACGCTATCCGCCGCAATCAGAGTGCAATACTATTCGCATATTTAATGTGAATAAAATTTATCTCCGTATCTGACCTTAACATAATTTTCTCTCCAGACAGAAACGGGGGGAAAAGCAAATCCCCCCCGCTTAATCTGATGAGTCATTCCCGTTATTCAGGTCGGAAAAGTGAAGTCGAGAGGGAAGGGGGATGCCGAAATGAAGAAAATAAACGAGTGGGGCAGAGTGAACAGCTTAATTGTCCAGAAATAGATCTGAGCTCTTTCTTCCAGCTATTTCTTTCAATTGACGGCTGATTTCGTTGCCATTCCGAGAAGAGAAGGAATAAAAATCTGTTATAAAGAGGGAATTAACCTTTTTTGTTTAAAATAAAAATGAGCGTAATAGAATTAAAATGTCACGGATGAAAGGCGAAAATAACATGTCTGAGATTTAGTTCGATGTCACTTTTATACGTCGAGGAAATTGTACAACTTCTTTAATTTAATTAATTTGACACATTCCAGATGAAGTGTTTTGGAGCAGTGACGCACCCAGGATTTAATCTTGGGGGAGGGGCGAGTTGAACGAATAAAAATATTTATAATACAAATTCAATATTCATAATGCAATTTCTATTTTTTTTGGGGGGGGGGGCACAGGGCCCCTTGTCCCACCCCCTGGGTGCGCCACTGTTTTGGAGCGTGTGTTCATTTAGGTCTAAAGATTAAAAACCCATAGGACCCGGGAGCTGACAGCCTCTTCGGCCTACGCCACTCAGTGTCAACCCCCTTGGATCAGCCGATTTCGAAATATCGAACTTAAAACATCGGTCACTGCCAAAGCAAGATCTCGTACCTTCCTCCCAGCCTTAAAAAAACTCAACGAAAATACTTTATGGATTACAGATTTAACTTGCTCATGCCCGGCGTAGACACGGTAGCGTTCATTGGGGAATCGAAAGGCAGAACCCTCAGCACTGACTCCTGCTAACTACTAGCGCGCTCCTAGCACCTAACTCAGTAGTTCAGGAGCGCAGGTCATCAAAGTTGGTTTTGAAAAAAAAAGCCTCATGGTTTCAATTCTTTAGTTTGATTCAATAGCGCGAGACGCCCTTCTGTTTGACTTCCTGGATCTTCTAAAAGTTGCGGAATTTCCTCCTCGCACAGAATCGGGAACATGCGCCCTTAGCACTGACGTTGGAAGGCGATCATAACTGCTTGTTTTCACAATATTCTCTAGTCACACGAAAAATCGGGAGCCCTCGAGGGAGGGTCCTCCGCGAACCAAAAAAATCCTTTCAACTACGGCTGAAAACTTTATTTTCAGTGATCCAAACGGACATTGTCCTTACCCGCTGCACCGCTGAAAGTTGCATTTCTCAGACGGTGAAACGTATCCCGCTGAATGTCAGTATATGGTTTAAAAAATCACGTGACCGAAAGTCGATGTGTTACATTGACTTTTAAGTTATTTTCTATATTTTTAGCGACATTTTTTTAATATTCTCTCTCTATATATATATATATTTACACACGGAGACGTGCAACCAATCAGCGTAAGGTGATGCAGTCAGTAGTGCCTATATAAGACACCAAGTGTCTGACGGCGCCGTTAGATCGGTACCTGCTGCTACAAAGGCAGGTTATTACGATTCATGGGACTTTGAACGTGGCGTCTTAGTCGGCGCACGAGAAACGGGACATAGCATCTCTGAGGTAACGGCAATTTGCATTTTCGTGCACGACCATTTCACGAGTGTACCGTGAATATCAGGTATCCTGTGAAACATCCAATATCCGACAGAGGTCCGACATTTTGAGTCTCCGACAGCAAAAAGACTTTGAAAGAACTGTACCGTCGACGACTGACGAGAATCCTTAAAAGAGATAGACGTGCAACACTTCCTCAAATTGCTGCGGATTTCCATGCTGGGTCATCAACAAGTGTAAGCGTGCGAACTGTTCAACGGGCCATCATTGATATGAGCTTTCGGATCCGCAGGCCCACTCGTGTACCGTTGTTGACTGCACGGCACAAAGTTTTATACCTCGCCTGGGCCCGTTAACACCTCCATTGGACTGTTGATGACTGGAAATACGTTGCCTGTTCTGACGAGTCTCGTTTCCAGTTGTATCGGGCGGATGGACGTGTACGGGTATGGAGACAACCTCATGAATCCATGGACCGTACATATCAACAGGGGACTGATCAAGGTGGTAGAGCCTCTGTGATGGTATGGGGCGTAAGCAGTTGGCGTGATATGGGACCCCTGATACATCTAGAGACTACTCTGACAGGTGATGGGTGCATAAGCACCCTGTCCGATCATCTACATCCATTCATGTCCATTGTGCATTCCGCCGGATTTGTGCAATTCCAGCAGGACAATGCGACACCCCACACGTCAAGAATTGCTACCGAGTGGCTCCAGGATCACTCTTCTGACTTTAGACACTTCCATTGGTCACCTAAATCCCCAGACATGAACATTATTGAACATATCTGGGATGCCTTGAAAGTGCTGTCCAGAGGAGATCTCCACTCCCCTCGCACTACTATGGCTTTCTGGACCACCCTGCAGGATTCATAGTGTGAGTTGCCTCCAGGATACCTTCAGACATTAGCCGAGTCCATGCCACGTCGTATTGCGGCACTTCTGCGTGCTCGTGGGGGCGTGCCCCCCCCCCTGCGTACCCTACACGATATTAGGCAAGTGTACCAGTTTTCCTGGCTTTTCAATGTACATCAGGGATGGGCATTAAGTCGATCGCGATCGTCCGGTGGACCACCAAGACATTTTGGGGTGACCGCCTTTACTAAGACCTAAGACGCGCATACTAAAAGAAACATATTTATGGAACACCAACGGTATTTGCTTTAAACGCGGTTTTAAAAGAGTAAGTTTTTTTCTTGTACTTATGTAGGTAAGTACATATTCCGTATTTATTATTAAGTTATAATAAATATTGCAGACTGCGATTTTAGCTCACCACACCTACGTCACTGGGTGGACCGCAACACCTTGAAAAAATTAGAAGTAGCCCGTACCCTGGAAAAGTCTGCCCACCCCTGGTGTACATGCATATATAGAATTAAATAGATGCATAATGTGTGTGTGGGGGAGAGAGGGAAAGAGAGACTCTATATTAGGAGGTTTTATTAAGATAACATGGGCAAGCTATATTTTATAGTGTGCAAAACGTTTGCGTACACGTTTGGGAAAAAGCTTTTGCTATAATGTTTTAATATATTTTTAGAGTTATAACCCTATGATTATTGTTATTGTATAAGAGACTACATTGTTAAAAATATTTATCTTTTTCTCTTGCTAAGCATTTTTCAAACATGGTAGTGAAATAGAAAGTGGAAAATTTAAAATACAATTATTAAAAATATGTATTTAAAATCTTATTAAGCGTGTACAAGCTTACTATAAAGACTTAGCTACTTCCTTTGACGGTGTGAAATTTTTTTAACTAAAGAATAAATACCTCGAGATTAGCTCTAAATGAATGGAACGAAGCAAACACTAATTTCACAAAGAAACTTCTCAAATAAGAATTTAATTAAACTCTAATCTTATAATAAGTTAGACAAACACCATTCAGGACTAATGAACTTACTTTATAACTAACAGCATAAGGAACATTTATTCCCTTGCTTTAAAAAGAATGTTTGCATAATAACTGGACATTCTCTGCAAATTCTTTTATATGTATGCAATATGATTAACTCTGAAATGTCTCTTTGTTAAATTTCTTTTTGTTGCATTTCAACAAAACTTCCACATTTACTTTTTATAGATTAAGTAATTCCATAAAGTTTTTACGAATACACTGAATTTTAGTTACCTAGCTAGAAGATTTTGAAGGTGAGAAAGAAAGAACTCAAAGGCTTAAAGTAAACTGACAACTCAGCGACTTCATGTAGTCGATTATAATGTCTAAATTTAGTGAAAACAAAATCAAGTAACTATTGGCATTATCTAGAACCTTCTAAAAACAGTTTAGAAAAGAGCGTGGAGATTTATAACAATCTTATAGAAAGATGATTTTCTGGTATCGTATGACTTTAAACTTTAAGATGAGGGATAAATGACTGGGATTTGCAAAGCAATGTTTTTGCCGGTTTCTTCCTTTATTATTAGCTATTTTGAAAATTAGTGATATAAAGGCGTCTTTCAGTAAGACCGTAATTTTTGTGCATGCCTGACGAAAAAAAATGCATCCGATACAAATCTGAATTCCAACGCATACTGAAACCCAAGAAAATTTTGCACCTGGATTTTTCCGTTCGAGAATCATCCTACGCAGGTAGAACCTGCGCGAACCCCGTAGTAAACATTTGAGAAAGCAGTTCTGGTGTACCTTATATCTTGGATCAAGTGTTTAAATAGAAACACTGCAAACATCTCAGCTTGAATTTATTCAGATAAAAGTATTCAGACGTATTCACATTCCTATATTCTCTACCTTTTCGATGAAAAAATGGGGGGAAAATCTATTAATACGATTCGAAGAAAATTCAGGTCAGCGGACATATTTCTGTTTGAAATCATTTATCACGGACGTCAGATGAAGAGAGAGCTTATACGCGTAGGAGATAACTGATGATCCTTTTCTCGAGATGTCTTCATGCAGACAGAAGGCTTTTATCACAAAAGGTCAAGAGGCGTCAAAATTTTTTCGAGATTCTTGAATTTATGAAATAATTATTTACAGCCGCGGCTGGGAAATTTTCAAAACGTGATGATAGGCAGACAGTGTTATTTAAGCCTTGTTTTTTTTTTATTGCCACCCACATTGTGTGTTGAATAGGTTTGCAAGCAGCCACGTTGCATGGGTTCGAATTCCGGCCAAGGCAAAGATGTTTCTGTCTTCCTTTCTCAGGAAGCTACGTTGCTTCACCTACCGAGTGCTCACATAAAAAAGGAAGGAAACGGTGTTGCGGTGTGTATAGGCGAATGTCCTCAAGTTAAAGGCTTGCCATTTTCCAAAAATACTTTCAAGAATATTGGCAGTGTTAACCTCGATAATCGTGATCCGATGTATAATCCACTCGTAATATTAATGTGGACATTAATATAGGTCTATTTACATCTGGTTTATTATAAAATCAATATCTAGACTAATATTAATATATATATATATATATATATATATATATATGTGTGTGTGTGTGTGTGTGTGTGCACGTTTGTTCCGAAGAACGCTGATAACATTCATGAGAGAGGGATTCATAATTAAAGTTCAAAAGAGACCCTGTCTCTCTCTATTCTGTCCGCTCGCACGCCGTCGTTTCGGCAAAGTCTAAGGGCCTGTTCACATAGGAGTCCGTTGCGTAGCGTTAAGGAAAAGATGACGTTGAGACGAAAATAAACCAATCATAGGCGTTAAAAATTTCATTGCTAATCGTTTGGAGGCCTCTGATTGGTTTATTTTCGTCTCAACGTCATCTTTTCCTTAACGCAACGCAACGGACTCCTATGTGAACAGGCCCTAAGTCTAGTCTAAAAAGAAGCCCTATCTAATCGTTTTTTCATTTATACCTTTTTCTGTCTTTCTCGAACAATCTAGGTCTTTCCACATCTCGAACCCCCGATCTTCCGGTTCCATTCTTTCATGTGTTTGATGCCATCCTATACAGGAGTTCGTCAGCTGGTCACCTCCAGGCTGCGTTCCTTTTTGTCAGCCCGCCACCCCGAGCCTTTTCATTGTCTCTTTGTGGTCTTTTCCTAACGAAGGACCCTTTTTCCACTTAAGGAAAAGGCCGCCGCATCATTATCTATTTAACGTTCTGCAAGTTCCTTTAACAAAAAGTCACATCTGGACTGGATTTTCCAAAGTTAGAATTGAGTCTGCTTTCAGACTATGTGAGCGTCACAGGCAGTATTTTAGAAAACCTCTCTAACTGGATCTACCTATCTGGAATGTAAAGTGTTTTTAGGTATTTCTCTGTATTCCTGTTATTAAATTGCTTTCAGTAGTTCTTCTGTTTAGATGTAATAATAAACAAATTCACATATCATCGTGCTGTTTTTTAAAGCATAGGAATCCATCACGGAGGGTTCTGTTCTAGGAAAAGGTGTACATTTCATTACACCCTCGCTGTTATGACCTTATGTAGCTTTCTGCCGTTAATCTGATTTAGATTCAACCAGTGGTCAACCAGAGTCTTCATAGAGGATTAACTCACTGAATATTATTTTTGTATGTATCTCGGTTTTGTGTGCATGATTGAAGTCCAGAGTACCAGAGATATGTCCACTCCAAGTACCCTGTATAATAAAGCACTCAGTCTCTAAAATAGTGGCAAGTTTGCGGTGGACAAAGGTCAAAGTGTTACTGGGACAGTCTAGAATTTCAGAAGGCAAGTGAAGTTCGTAGTGTCTTAAGAAGCACATCTTTAGCGGATTGCGAATTGTCTTTAATTTCAAGCTGCAAATAAATGTTCATCTTAAAAATCCAGAGAAGGGTTCTTCTACCTTAAAGTACGATGGACTATACCTATAAATTACGATCTTACATCGGCCAAACGTCAAAATCGATTGTTCAGTGACTTTACTTTGATTTATGAAACGGAAAAATTAAAATATTGCATCAACAGGTACATTTGCTTGTTAATAAGGTACATATTACCGCAGGCAGGCATGACACTGCAGTCTTTGAAAAACTCGACATTCTTTTCATTTAAAAAAAATATCTATTCATAAGCAAGGATTATCGACAATTTGCAAACTACCCACTATTTTCCTATCGTCAGAAACGCGCTTTTGTTTTTGTGTTCTTCGTGACATAACAAATTTCAGTTTGAGGATTTGTTTTATTTATTCTCGTTTGCAGAAGTCTAGTCTAAAATTCGCAGGTCTCAGGTCGTATCAGTTCTTCTAATTATATATCCCGCTTACGGACCTGCGATTACACTCTGGGGAAGTAACGAATTTCTATGTCAAATCATATCCCGCATTGCACTCTTAATCCTTACATTTGAAACTCGACAAAACCACAGTATTATACTTTCCTCGTCAATTTTACGCTTGATCAAGTTTTATTTCACATGCCGATAGAAACAAGTTTCTGTTCAAAATTGTTACTATGTGAAGCAACGGGGGAAAAAAAAGTGTTACACAAGCAGGCGCGAAATTTGTACGATGCTCGTTTTTCTCCCGGGAGAAACAAAGTATCAAAGCGGACACGGAATAAGTTTGATTTTATATCCGAATGACGTTTCATAAATTCACAGATCGCGTTCGATCCTTTCTAGGAAAGGATGAAAAACGATCTCTCCACACGGAACTGAGAAGAGCAATCGTTTCTCACGAGATGCACGAAGAGAGTTAAGTCCGAAAGTGGAAAGCCTTTAAAAAAACAAAAAAAAAACACCTTGTATCTTTCTATCGTCAGAGTAGAGTACTCTTTTCCCGTCAAAAAAAGGTTACCTATTATGAACTGTTTGAAAGGGCAGAACCAAATAAAAGCGATTATTTTCCTCCTGTTATGAATCAGACACTATAGTCGAATCTCTATATAAATGTGACAGTTACTCTTTTAAAAAATTGCAGATAAATAATAGGGTGCTTGAGACCACCCGTGATTTGGATAGTTATTAATTTCTAACATTATGAAGAATTAGAGGAAATTTCAGCCAGTCAATTATATTTGTGGACCAATCAATGGATTCGAGTGAGAGTGCAGGCTTGGATGTTCATGGGCATTCGGAAGTGATCTTCAGACTACAGTCGAACCCCGTTATAACGAACTTCAAGAGACCAAAAATTTTGTTCGCTTTATCAGGTGGTTCGCTAGATCCGAACCGTTAAGAAAAATACTAGAGTTCACAAAATGTATAACTCATTAGTTACAATGTGTATTCAATAATGATGTATTAAAAAATAAAATCTATTAAAAATGATCATTAATGAATTAAATCGACTAAAATCGATTACAATAAACTGACACAATACTAATTAAATTACGTACAATAAGAAAACGACGGGACCAAAATTTGTGTTCGTTATATCCGTGAGTTCGTTATATACCGGGTTCGCTATAACGGGGTTCGTCTGTATAGTTCCCGTTCTAATGAGCCCTCGTGTAGCAAATAGGACACCGTTGAGCTGTCAACCAACCATTCAAACCAGTTCCAATATACGCAGAAATGGTTTATTTAGCGATGACTTAATATTTCCTTCCATTAGTCTTTCTCAAGATTAGAGGATTCGAATCAATGTCTTCCAGTTTCGAGAAACAACATTCTGTTTTTATAACAATGCTTTTCATGACATTTGCTATCTTCCAAAATGCCAGAATATTTTCGCTTTTTACCATGTTTATCCTACCTCGCTTTCTTGTTTGTTTGTTTGTTAGTGTGTGTGTGTTTGTCCGGTACAAATCTTGCAATCAATTTTTAACTAACTTCCCGACTAGCTAGACATTTGAAACTTTTAGAATAGCTCGGAACACGATGACAATGCATTCTTTGAATACTTTTAGCCATCTTTAAGCAGGATTGAATTCTTTTTCAGTTAATTTTGTTTTGTAGACTGGTGCAGCCATCTATCGCCCGGGATGGGAACGAAACGTTAAACGCAAGTTAACTTCAAATTTACTTCATTTTCTTTCAAGTTGATGGGATAATTCATCAAAATTTTTAAAAAGTATTTATTAATACATAGAAATGTCAAGTTCATATGATTCAACAGAAAATTTAAAAACATGGCATATAAAAAGTTCTTTTTATCTTGTAATTATTCTCGTCTAAGAAATACTACACTGGCTCGTTAGTGCCGTTTTTCTGCAAATAAAACCGTGTTGCTTTACACATGATGCCTCTTTCCGTCGAAATTTTAACCCTCTTGCGTCTGAGCTAGATGATGCATGCGAAGAACAGTTCAGCTACCCGATTTTCACGAAACCTGCTTTATTCAGTATCTACTAAATTAAAGGGGTGGTATTCTTACTAATTTGGCAAAGTTATGCACCGTTTTTTATTGCAATGAATTGAAATATACGCATAGTATGTGAGCACGAACAAGTAGACAAGAATTTTATGTAAATTTACCATTTAGATATAAGGCATTGCAGTATCAATATATTTATTTCATGGTCTATATATATAAAACAGTTCTGTAACTGACTGACTGTCTGACAGATAATGCACAGACCAAACCGCTGGACCTAAAGTGCTGACATTTTGCATGGCGGTTCTTCCTATAGTGTAGGGGTGCACTAAGAGAGATTTTTAAAAAATTCTTCTTCGATATTTTACATTGAATATTTAAGCTGTTTTAAGTTGTATTTAAGTTGTATTGTAATTTTTAAATTGTAACCTTCTTTAAAGTTTGCATTTAAAATAATAATCTGAGGGTTATAAAATTTATATCACGAGAAAGATCATAAAAATTTCTCTAAAATGAAATCTTTTTGGAAACTTAGCCTCCATTTTATGATTTTTGGTGAATTTTTAAAGATTCATTTTTAGAATTAAATTTATTAAATGCTGATCACGTGGTTTCTTTTCTTTTTGTGACACGTTAAATTCCTTTTGCGTCACGTGCATAACAACGAAATAAATTGACAAAAACAAATATCAAAATACAGTAAAAGATAAAATTTAACCACTAGACTGATATGGAAGTGTTTTAAAAATTTAATTCAAATTAGTATGTTTTTATGGATATTAAACATACGAATTAATTGCATACATTGACCGTTGTATTTAATTTGAATATTTTTTCTTCATTATTTTGTCTATAAAATTATGCGTTACGATTATATATATATATATATATATATATATATATATATATATATATATATATATATATATATATATATATACACTCAAGAGCTAAAACATTATGACCTCCCCTACATTTTGCAATGAATTCGCCTGGATGACGTGGAAGGCACGTGATCAGGTGGAAGTGGTATTTAACTGCTGCTGGAGAGTCTGAAGAATCATTCTTTCACTTACTTCTGTGTGTGATGGGAAAGGCTGCGGATCTAAGCGACTTTGATAGAGGGCAGATTGTAATGGCTCGAAGGCTCGGAACAAGTATTTCCGAAACTGCACGACTCGTAGGTTGTTCGCGTCCTACAGTTGTTAGTACTTATGCAAAGTGGATGAATGACGGTGAAACCAGCAGTAGACGACATGGTGTTGGACGTCCACACGCTATCAAAGAAAAAGGTCGTCGGAGACTGTCTCGCATGGTGAAACAAAACCGGAGCCAGACAGTGGCTCAGCTGGCAGCCCAATACAATGCAGGGCCAAGTAGAATAGTATCGCAGCACACTGTTCAGCGGACACTGTTGGATATGGGGCTATGCAGCAAACGTCCCACTCGTGTGCCTTTGCTGACCAAGCGTCATCGCCAACTGCGCCTGCGCTGGGCCCGGGAACATCGCGACTGGTCCATGGATCAGTGGGAGAGAGTTGCCTGGTTAGATGAATCACGGTTTGTCATTCATCACGCCAATGGCCGTGTCAGGATACGCCGTCTTCCAGGCGAACTGTTGCTCCCTCAATGTACAGTAGGTCATACACAGGCCGGTGGTGGCGGTATTATGATTTGGGGGACGTTCTCTTGGGCGTCTCTGGGACCCGTGGTTGTGGTAGAGCAGACCATGAATGCTACAGGGTATCTGAACATCATTGCGGACCAGTTGCACCCTTACATGGTCTCTGTTTTTCCAGCTGGAAATGGAATGTTCCAACAGGACAACGCCCCGTGTCACAAGGCTAAAATTGTGTTGGAGTGGTTCCAGGAACATGATGCTGATTTCCAGTTAATGTCCTGGCCACCTAACTCACCGGATCTCAATCCGATAGAACACATTTGGGATGTCATGGGACGGCAGCTCAGAGTTCAAAGACCAGAAATTCGCAATATCTCGGATTTGCGTGACCGTTGCTTAAACATCTGGTACAATCTGTCTCCAGCCATTTAACAAGGACTTGTGGCATCCATGCCAAGGCGGGTTGAAGCTGTGTTGCGCGCCAAAGGTGGGCCAACTCGTTATTGACAGGTGGTCATAATGTTTTGGCTCTTGAGTGTATATATATATATATATATTAGCATTAATTGCATACTTTGACCGTTGTATTTAATTTGAATGTACTCCGTAGCAAAGCACGGGTGTGTGTGTGTGTATTCCCACTCTTGTCAAGCCGAAGATTTCAAAGCATTCTCGGGTAAAGTAATATTCTCTTGGTGTATCCAGAGGCTTTCGCGCAGGCGCCTGCTCGGTAACCAGGCAAATTAAGACATGCTAGCCCTCCTATTCCAATGATGTACAAAAACCTTTCAAGAAACTAGAATACATGAATTACGTAATGACGTGCGTCCGGCCCAATTGCAGCCACAACCACCCCCATATGCGTAGCGTGCTTTTAACTTTTAGGGGAGGGGCACGAATTGAATTCAGTTAGGGCCCTCCTCCGTGCATTGACTGCCTGGCGGTCCTTAAAATATGAAATATTATGATTTTTTTAAAATTTGAATAATAATAATATTGATGTTTAAGTAGTATTCAAAAGTTATACAATGAGAAAAATAAATATAACATAACTAAAATGAGAAAAAAAATAGCATCGAATTTTTGTTATGGAACCTATCATTGTTAAAAACTATGTTAAAGCTAAAGACATCGGAATCTTCAGTTTCACAGTTTGAAAAAGCGGAAAAAACCAGCTTTCTTAAAAGTTTTCTACAATTTTCCGGTTTTAACTGAACTTTCTATCAACGTTTTAATTTATTTCAAGTTAAGTTGGGGAGGGGCACGTCCCCCCCCCCCGATGCTACGCCTGTGCTGCCACAGCCTTTTAAATAAAATATTTTGGTGATTTCATTTGGAATTAAAAGCCAATTGGCAGTAATTCATAAAGTAAAACGCCTTCTAACCCCGTCAAAACGCCTTCAAGTCCTCCTTGCCCCTTCATTTTCTTTCTTTTATTCGTACACGGGGTAGCTGACGGATCGCGGCTGAGAGAAGTTTCGGAGAATTAAAATTCTCCGTCCGTGCCTCCCCGATCACGTCCGCCTCGGGTTAATTGCTTGATAGATGCCGAAACTGCTGTCGTTTGTTTGTCTAAATTGGCATTCTCCCCGACACCCTTTCCGGGGGGGGGAGCGGTAACATGGGAGTCACGTGACTGGCAACACGATGTTACACGATGTCATCTGTGAATCAATGCAAAGCGAACAACACACTGTAGCGGGATTTCAGATATCTTTTTGTTTTTTTCCTCCTTCCCCTTTTTCATGAATTCGGACGAATAATTTTCGATTCCGTCTAGCTGCGTTTCATGTTAAGTAGATTTCATCCGATAGTTCCAGCTGATGCTGCAGATAAATTTAGCACCATGTAACTGCGACAAAAAAAAATCCTCTTGTCTAAAATCGTTTTTGATATTTTGATTTAGGCCGTCTGCACACGGAGCAACTCAAAAGAAACTGATAACCGACTCAAATCACAAACCAGTCCGTGATGAGTCGCAACCTATGTAATTGAATGGAGCCCGTCCGGACGGGTTTGTAACCAGTTGCGCCGTGTGCGTGGCTCCATTCAATTACATAGGTTGCGACTCATCACGGACAGGTTTGTGATTTGAGTCGGTTATCAGTTTCTTTTGAGTTGCTCCGTGTGCAGACGGGCTTAGTTTCAAGCTTACATGAAGATCACTTACAAAGATCGTCAGTCCCTTTGCCATAGTGTATGCGTCACTGGTGCATTGGTACTTACATCTTCTAGGTACACACTATAACAACTCACTTGACAACTGCTCCTCTGCCTTATTTTGTGAAGTCAACCTTTCCTTTGCTTAAAATATAAATGACCAATCAGAGTATTAAAACAGATAGTGTTCGGACAGCTGTGGGGAGGGATTCACAAGTTTTTGTCCACGAAAAAAAAAAATTTTTTTTCCCACCTCTTATGGCAGAAAAGTTTTTTGAAAGAAATAACCATGTTCAGACACAGCAGAGAGAATTATGTACTTACCTGTGAAAAAAAAAGTTGTATTTGCATGTATATATAAAGGGTGAGCCAAAAGTTCGTAAAAACTTTAAAAAGTCATAAAAATAGAAGAAATTATGATAAAGAAGTGCAGTTTGCAAGAAAAGGCTCACAAGGAGGTCGTATTTTTTTTAAGCAGCAAAATAAAAATTAAAACAGTCACTGGTAGATTCACTGGTCCAGCTTTGCGAGCACTTCTACTCCAAGTGGACCATTTCACCGCCATATCATTCATAACGGTTTCCACAGCAGTAATGCGGCCCTCCACCAACGAGGGTCTTCCACTTCGTGGCCGATCCTCCAAATCCTCGTGTATCACGATCTTTTATTGCAAAATTGATTTCGATAATTCTGCTGAATTTCTCGCACGTCAGCGCCATCTACCGGTGACTTTTTTTTAGCTTTTTTGACTATTTTTAAAACTTTTTTTGGCTGCTAAAAATATCAGACTTCCTTGTGAGCCCTTTCTTGCAAACCGCACTTCTTATCATTTCTTCCTTTTTTACGAATTTTTTACGAACTTTTGACTCACTATACATATATATATATATATATATGTAATGAAATAAGATCAGATTACAGAACTATTAGAAAAAGAAATTTATTTCCGAGTGGCTAAACAGACATCTGATCTAGTTGAAAGCCAACACCCGAGTGATTCCCGGGGTTTGAGTATAGAGGTATCTGCGGTTGAAGAATTTGCTGACCAAAGATGTTTTTTGCAAGCTGCATCAGTTGTGCAGGACGATTGCCTTATTTGGGCATAGACAGTGTGGCTTGCCCAGGGATTGCTGACGCTATGAAAAATATTCCTGGGTTCTTGAAAACAGAATTTGGTAATGCCATCTTAAACATGGGAAGGGAAGAGAATTTACAGGGGATCAACTTAAATTTTATATCTTTCATATATATATATATATATATATATATACGCACGCACAGTGAAACTTCTCCAGACGGTCATGCCTATTCCACTGCCACCCCTCCAAACGGCCACTTTTATCCGGAACCATTACTGGTCGCCATAGAGAAGTTTCACTTGTATACACACTGAAGTGCTGGAATAACTGGAATAGACGATCCCGTTCGAAATACGTAGCAATACACACTTTCTCGTAAATAGTTTCATTGTACATAGAGCGATACAGGTAGCCCTCCTACAGCACGACATCTTACAACACGGTTTCACTCTAACACGATAAGATAAATTGCGGGAACCCTCGTATAACACTGCAACCTGTAACACGGTTTCGCTCTAACACGATAAAAAAAATCTTTGTACAACACTGTACTTCTATAGCACTAGATAAAATGATTTTGGTGCTCATGGGATGTCTCATGATATTTCGGAGTTCAGGCAAAGTATAGATCTTCCCATTCGACCATTTCAAAGGTGTATCTTGAATACAAGAATAATCAAAACATCGCACCTCCGCCAACAGCGTGTCCGTCGAAAGACTCTGGATGTCCGTGACCGTCGTTTTCTGTCGAGAATCATATCAATCGAAAGGAGTACAACATCGGCTTGAATGCTGGGTCATCATCGCAATTCAATGCTGGGGCTTCTACTAACATTGACTTGAGGACTATAACAGCGTTATCCGCATAATATATATGTCAATAGACAATGCCCCGCCCGACTGACATTGCTTTCTAGAGCTCTATAAGCCCCGTTTTGGCTCAGGACTCTAGAAGGTTGGAAGCGAGTAGCCTGGTCTGACGAGTTTCGTTTCTAACCGATTCGGGGAGATGGATGGGTCTGCGTGGGAAGAACATGCCATAAATGAATGAATCCAGCATGTCAACGAGGGACTGTACGGGCGGGTGGGGCCTCAATAATGGTATGGTGTTGAACTGGCAGGAATTAGAATCCATCATACGTCTACAACTTCTCTGACAAATGAACTCTGCGTTAACATCCTTTCGGTTGTGCTGCAGCCATTCATGTCATGCATTCACTCTAGTGGGTTTGACAATGCGCCACCACATTATGGTTTGAGGAGCATTCATCTGACTTTTGGGAACATGAAATATCGTCCTTGTCACCCAGATATCAACGTTATTGAACATATCTGGGATGTCATGCGATGTTCTGTTAAAAGGAGAGATCCACCATCTAGAAATATTACATACTTGTGGACCTTTTCGGGAGGCATGGTGTCCATTGTCTATGGATTTCCTTAGCTCGTAGACTTCAAATGTCGTCGTGTTTCTCAAGTCCTAAGATCCAGAAATGGACTTGCCGGGTATTAGACAGGTATACCAGTTTTTCTGGCTCTTCAGTATACAACCTTTGTCCAGAAAGTTCGGTGAATGAAGTCATATTGCTCACGGTCGTAAGAGTTTGCAACCGGCGCATACCGTGCCGGACAGGTGAAGACTGGTCTTAACCAGTTTCTGAGCGACGGCTCTGCGAGTTAGCTTATCGTGTGGAAATAGTTAATTGTAGAGTGAAGGTGTCGTGCGCTCGGTCGAAATTCAAAATGGATCAGCGAACGAATATGCTGTTCTGTTTCAAATTTGGAGAATCAGCGAAAGAGACTCCTGAAATGCAGCTAAAATTTTATGAAGAATGTGCTGTCATCTTGAAGTGCGTGTATGAGTGGTTTAAACGTTTCCGAGAACGGCGGGACACCATTAAAGACTCCCCCCGAAGTGGTCGGCCTGCAACTGCACGCCCCCCTGACAACGTACAGAAAGTGAAGGAATTGTTGGTCAAGGATCGTCGTGTGACAGTGCGAATAATAGCGGAGGTAGTGGGAATCGGCAGTGAGATGCCCACCTCATACTGACCCAGGATTTGGGCAAACGCAAGCTTTGCTCCTTACTTGTGCCCCACACATTGACGCCGGAACAAATGCAAATTCGGCTTGACGCCCGTGGAGACTTCATCGACATGACGGATCGAAACCCAAATTTCCTGAAAACCATTGTCACGGGTGACGAGACCTGGTGACTGAAGTACGACCCCGATGGCAAGCGTCAGAGTATGGAGTGGTGGGGTCCAGGGTCACAGAAAAGCAAGAAGGTGCGAAGTGAGAAATCCCGCATGAAGACAGTGCTCGTGGTGTTGGTTCCAATTTTGTTCTTCGACTCTGAGGGTCTCCTACATGAGGGCATCGCGTTAAATGTCGGAAAGTAAGTGAATATACAGAAACGTCTGCTGCAACGGATCAAACGGGTACGCCCCCAGTACGCTAAACAAATCAACTGTACCATGCTTCACCTCAATGCCCGGCCACATACCGCCTTTCTGGTGCAGCAGTCCTGGCCAACAGGCGAGTTGTGTCACTGAATCACCCTCCCCCCTACTCCCCAGACTTCTCCCCCGGACTTTTTCTTGTTCTCCAAATTTAAATCAGCCCTGAAGGGCCAAAGGTTTTCGGACATTTCGGACATCCAACGTAATGCTACGACCCAGCTGAAAGACATCCCTAAAGACGACTACGCCAGGAGTTTCCAAGACTTGTACAGCCGTTCCCAGATGTGCATTACAGCTTGCGGGGATTACTTCGAAGGACAGTAACAGCTGTTTCATGTAAGACAACAATTCATTGTAACTATAGAAACATTCACCGAACTTTCTGAACAAAGGTTTATATATATATATATATATATATATATATATATATATATATATATATATATATATATATATATATATATATATATATATATATATATGTAAGAAATAGATCCAGTAATTATTATTTTTAATGACTTGTCCCTCACTTTGAATACGAACCCGGCGAATTAGAGTCAGGAGTTGGTAGGGGAACCAGTTTCTCGTCGAACGACCGACTGGTATTTTTGCTAATCTGAGTTGGCAACGGCTAGGAGGGAGATGGGGGATTTTGGTGTGTGCGCAGTACGAGGAAAAACTTGATGTGTGTTGGTGACACGTGCGGTCTCTGAACCAGCATGGTTATGTTGCAATTATTAGAATTAATAAACGAGTTAAATTAAACTTGTTGTTTTCTGTCATTCGTCCAAATCACGACAGAATTCATAGTCGGGAGGATTTACCGTATGCAACGGAAATATTCTATCGGTCATCGACTACTGAACTTCAGTGTTGCACGTGCTCGCACAAGTCTACTCCGCTATATAATGATACTCCTAGTTATGGATGTGCCATAGAAACGGCGTAAAAATATTTTGTTGTGGATTTACTTAGAATTCAAATCGTTTTGTCGCCTGAGAAAATCGTCGTGTGCGTCCAATTTATGTCCCGACTATCCCCAGGACAAGTATCCGGTGTGCTGATTACACGTGCTCGGGAAGAAATGTATTAAGCGACCCAACTGTGTGTGTGTATGCAACAGGAAAGCTCCGTTGTGGATTCTAAAAGTATTCAAGCTGTGCAGTCATCCGGGAAAAATTTAGTGTACCGCCATGTTAAGCAACGAGTGTCTCCACGTGTTTAATACACGTGCTCACGAAAAAATGTGTTTAAGCAGCCCAGCTATATTTCTGTGTGTAGGTGTGTGCTCCAGATAAACGGTGAAAAACATATTACCTATATAATAATAGAAAAAGTGCTTCGAAATAGGAAAATCGTCCTATCATCGGTGAAATTGTAATACACTGCTGGCCACTGTAAATGCAACACCCTGAAGAAAACATGCAAATAACATGAAATTTACAACATGCATTAGCGGAGGTGAGATATGCAAATGATTAGAATTTCAGCGCAGTCGCACATCACGCGCGCCTGTGGCGCCACTTCAAAGCGCTATTTAAGGCTTGGAGATTTCGACGATTTCAAGTTCGGCAATTATGTTTTTCTTGTGGTTTTTTTCAAAAAAACGATCAATTATGCCTCGTCGAAAACAGCGATCATCTTTTGATCAAGCATCCGAGTTCGACAGAGGAAGGATAGTGGCCTACCGAGATTGGTTATTATCTTTCAGGGAAATCGGTAGTCGTGTTGGACGAAACCAAGCAACTGTAATACGGATATGTGATCGTTGGATGCAGGAGGGTACGACGGACCGGCGTGTTCGATCGCATCCACCTCAGCGCACCACTTCACGTGATGACAGGCAAATTGTGCGTATGGCAGTGACGGATAGCTCAGTCACATCACGAACCATAGCACAGCACATGCAGTCTGTAACGCATCGTCCAGTATCTGCGCGTACCATTCGACGCCGTTTACAGCAGAGTGGACTGTCCGCAAGACGTCCATTGCTTTGTCTACCCTTGACGCAGAACCACAGGCGTCTCCGCCGCCATTGGTGCGATGACAGAAGGATGTGGACGGCAGAATGGAATGAAATTGTCTTTACTGACGAGTCACGCTTCTGTCTGCAATACCACGATGGTCGCATTCGAGTCTGGAGACACCGTGAAGAGAGGATGCTGAACATCTGCGTTATGCACCGCCACACTGGTCCTGCACCGGGTATTATGGTATGGGGTGGTATTGGATATCACTCTCGCACACCTCTAGTACGCATTGCCGGTACTTTAAACAGGCAGCGCTACATCTCCGAGGTGTTGGAACCAGTTGTCCTTCCTTACCTTCAGGGTTTACGCACAGCCATATTTCAACAGGATAATGCGCGACCACACGTGGCACGCATTGTCCAACGGTTCTTCGTCAATCGCCAGATTGAATTGCTTCCCTGGCCGCCTCGCTCTCCGGATCTTTCGCCGATAGAAAACATGTGGTCCATGGTTGCTCTACGGTTGACCCAGATTCCATCCCCAGCTGCCACAGCAGATCAACTTTGGCAACGTGTGGAAGCTGCTTGGTCTGCTGTACCCAAGAACTCATCCAAAGTTTCTTTGAATCAATGCATGCCGAGGCGTGTGGCAGCGGTGATCTCCAACAATGGCGGCTAATCTGGCTACTGATTTTGGCAGGAACCACACTTCACAGAAGTCTATAAATTTAATCATTTGATACTTGGTCAACATGTTATCTACAAAATAAATTTTGTTGTGATATCTCTTGTCTTTCTTGGTGTTGCAATTTGGGTGGCCAGCAGTGTACATCAATCGTGGTGAGTGTAACAATATAATCTATTATAATCAAGAAATCCTTAGCTCTTTGTTATATTTGTGATTATTCAATTTATGTATTTTAGTTGAGTTCATAGGATACCCCAAATATCTTTATCGATTCTATGTCATATTTACATGTGATCTTTTTTTCTATTTTTCTAACTCCATAGTTGATTATAAATGGTATAAGGTAGATGAAAATTATTCAAATTTTAGTGTTTCATATATTATTTCTCTTTATGCATGCAGTGCTTTAGTCTCATAATTTATCACAAAGTTTTAATTCTTAAGAAAACCAAAATTGGTCCATTTCAGAATTGGTAGATATCGATATGCTTTTATATAACTAATTATGTTTTGTGTGTATTTTAAAGGTATTATGCATATGTGTTTATTGTAATGAGAATGTTTAAAAATTTTTGAAAGGCCCCCTATATCTGATATTGCTACTTATAAGATTATTTGGAGAATATACAAACCTCTTGAAAGGGAATCAAAATGGAAAATATTAAAATACAAAAATCAATCATAAAGGGAAAAATTACCCAGATAAAGTATATAATTTACCCCAAAATAGAAGCTAATACAGTAACTCTTGAAGAGTTAGAGGTGTATAATGGACAGGTGCAGGACATAACTATTGAATTAGATAGAATTCATGAAAATGCCGTTCTCCTGAGCGAGTCAACTGAAACAGAAGCTCTTAGTGAAGAATATAATGATCTTGCACTTAAAATAGACACATTAAACATTGCAATAATGACATCACGGAATAAATTAACTAAGGGAGCAGAAATTCAAGAGGGTGATTCGGATAATGCTAGAGGTAGGGTTTTGGAAAGGGCTGTTAATCTTCCTAAATTCGAATTAAAACCATTTTATGGAGAAGCTGACCAATGGCTCTCTTTTAAAGAAAATTTTATCATCACCATAGACCAAAACTTGGATTTAGGACCCGTTTCTAAATTACAGTATCTCCTAGCTAGCGTGAAAGGTCCTAGCCATAAATTGATTTCGGGATTTCCCCTTTCGGAAGTCAATTATAAAAATGCATGGGACACCCTTTGCGCTCGCTACGACAACACTAGGTATTTAGCAATGGCCCAAATTGGCAAATTACACAACCTCAAAAATGTAAAAATTTGTTCCTCTAAGGCTATTTTCGAGATAATAGATACCTGCAATGAATCGCTTCGTATTTTAGACTCGTTAAAATTGACACAAAATGCTTTTGTTGATAATATGATAATCTACACAGTACTTCAAAAACTTAATGATAATCTCAAAGAACGATGGTAACTTAATGAGTAACTTAATGGTAACCTTACCCATAATGAGATGCCTAGTCTCAAAGACTTCCTCAAATTTTTAGAGACTCAAGATAAAAGCCTGCTTACCTTAGAAACCCCGAGCAAAACAGAGGAAAGGAACAGAACTGATTCAAGGGGGTCCACTGATAGACAAAGAATTTATCAAACTCAAGACAGTAGCAAATGCGGGGTATGACGTGATTCACATGCCACCCACACTTGTAGGAGATTAATGAGTATGTCTTTAGAAAACAGATGGAGTATCATACAAAAGAATAAGTTATGTGCAAATTGTTTGCGTGGTGGTCATTTTTCGAGTAAATGCACTTCCAAAATGAGCTGTAAAAACTGCCATCGAAGGAATCATACTTTACTTCATAAGTATGATGTTCAAAGCAATGCAGGAGCAGCAATGAACCCTAATTAGACAGCTCACGCCAGTGAGATGCAACCCCAAGACGTCCCTGTGCATCCCCCTGATCAAAGAATAGACAGCAGTACGTTATGAAGGTTTATCGTGCCCGGGGGCCTCACGCCGGAAAACCAAAAGTATCCACATGATATCCAAATACCATTTTTGTTGGACAGTGGGAGCACCATTTCCCTTATTCCTGAAAATCTGGCTACAGCCTTGGATATGGCATCTATTCAAGATTGTCAGCCTCTTACTGTAACTCAAACCCAAGGGCAGGTCCAGATTTCCGAAAATATTCATGTATTCCTCCAGATAGGGAATATCAGGCAAAATAGCATATTATATTTAGTTAGGTCGTACTTTCCATATGCAATACTGGGAACCCCAGATTTACAAAAATTCCATATTTCTATGGATTTTCATTCAAATACTCTGATTCAGGATGGAGCCATCCTTACCTACGACAAAAGTATTTCCAGTCGAATTCCTTATGAAAATCTTTTGAATCATACCTTAAATTTAATGGGTGATAGTATCTGCACGAAGTCACTTGAACCTTCTTCCGAACCTAATCAAGGAATTTTGTCCCAGCAGGAACAACATTACCTTGTTAATCAAACCCTCCCAGCGTATAATTTAAATTTTTTAATCATTATACTACTGAAGAGGATCAACAGTTGGAAGGGGTGCTAAAGGGCTTCAAAGATATATTTTCACAAAATCGGTATGATGTAGGTAAAGTCAGATGGGAACCTCAGCGAATAGTTCTCACCTCGGAACTTCCTGTCTCACTTCGACCTTACCGTGCCTCTCCTAAAGACAATGCAGAAATCCAAAAACAAGTAAAAGAGTTACTGGAAGCTAAACTTATTAAAGAATTATGTATCCCCTACTCGTCCCCTGTAACTTTGGCATATAAAAAGGGAGGAGGTAAAACGCGTCTCTGTATTGACTACAGAAAAGTCAATGCCATAACCAAAACCGATTCGGAGCCTTTGCCCAGGATAGACTGGCTTTTAGACAAACTTGTCCATGCCAAATATTTCTCCACGCTAGATTTAGCCTCTGGATATTGGCACATACCCCTCCACCCGTTAGACAAGGAAAGTTAGCCTTTGTAACCAATCAGGGACTTTACGAATGGTTAGTTCTACCATTTGGCTACAAGAATGCTCCAGCCTTATTCGCCAGAGTCCTCAGGAGGATCTTAGATAAACATAAAATTAACTTTGCCACCAACTATTTTGATGACATTATAATTTTCTCTGATTCCTATGACGAACATTTGACTCACCTTAAAACTATTTTCAACATTTGCCGCCAAGATAACTTAAAGTTAAAATTATCAAAGTGTAACTTTGCTTAATCTCAATTTGACTTCCTCGGTTATGAAATTAACAACGGTCAAATAAAACCCGACAATTCTAATACGGAAACTATTAAAAAGCTAATCCCTCCAAAAAATGTTAAGGAGCTATAAAGGTGTCTGGGATCTATAAACGTGTACCATAAATTCATTGAAAAATATGCTAAGATTCGAGCCCCCTCTAAATAAATTATTAAAGAAAGATACCCCTTGGGAATGGTCAGATACATGTCAACAATCTTTTGAGCAACTTAAAAACGCATTAATTTCTAAGCCTATTTTCAAATTATTTAATCCCAATCTCCCATGCCATCTCCAAACCGGATGCGTCGAAGGAGGCCGTAGGTGCTGTACTGAAACAAATGGATGAGAGCGGAGTTTTACATCCCATTGCATTCCACTCACGACAAGTAAGACCTTACGAGAAAAATTATGCTATTACGGAGTTGGAGTGTCTAGCTATAATTGACGCTCTTGACAAATTTCATTATTATGTTCATGGAAAACCCTTCACAATCCATACTGACCATGCCGCTTTAGTATGGCTCAAGAATGTAAAGAATCTAACAGGTAGATTATTTAGATGGGCACTAAAATTAAGTATGTACGACTACACGGTAAAATATAATAAAGGGTCAACAAACTTTGAGGCTGACATGCTCTCGAGAAATCCCATCTCACACGTAGTGAATCATCATACTCACCTATTATCCTTAGATGAAATTAAGGAACATCAAGAATTAGACAATGTAACGGGATCTAAATTTCAAAAATTTAATGACATTTTAGTTATCCACAAAAAGGGTTTTCAGAAAATTGTTGTACCTTGCTCCTTACGAGAGAAAATATTAAAAACTACCCATATGCAATTTGGCCACCCAGGAATACAAAAGATGTTAAATTTGATCTCCTCGCAATACTACTGGAGCAGCATGACTCACGATATTACACAATTTGTCAAACACTGTGAAGTCTGCCAGCTGAACAAGAAATCCCACCAACCCAAATTTGGTCTTCTTGAAGCGGTACCACCCGCAGAGGAACCCTTCGATATAATATCAATAGACACAGTAGGTGGCTTCAACTATTACAATTCGACCAAAAAATACATGCATTTGGTCATAGATCATGCTACTCGTTTTGTTTGGGGTTTCTCCTCTAAAAATGTTACAACTGAAGTTTACATTAATACCCTCAAACAAATTTTTAACATTCAGCTTCCCAAGAAAATTTTAACTGACAGGAACCCTGCTTTCACAGCGTCGAAATTTCGAAAATGGGTAACTCAACATAATATAAAGAAATTACTTACTTCAGCTCATAGGCCCCAATGCAATGGCAAAAATGAACGGGCAAATGAGTCAATTTGCACCCGATTAAGGCTTAAAATCAACGATACTACTTCAAAAATTGCATGGCCCAAACTTCTTGTGGACGTGATTAATAAATATAATAATACGCCACATTCCGTCACCAAATACCCCCCTGCATACTTAATGTTTGTACCTTACCCATCAGTTCTAGGCAATGGAGATTACTATCCTACAGTTGAGGAAGCCAGGAAAGAAGCCTTCCAAAGAACAGGGAAATACCATTTGAAAAACAAAGTCAGATATGACCTAAAATTTGTGGAAGCTCCTTTCACACCTGGTGACTTAGTAATTGTTGAAGAATCTCATTATCCGAAAACCGGAAAATTAAGTCCGCCATTTTCTGGTCCTTACCAAATTATTAAAAAATTGTCCAATGTAAGTTTTAGAATAAATAAACCCAACTGGTTGACAAAACAAGTAACTGAAATGATTCACGCCTCTAAATTAAGGTACTTTTTACCTAATAATCAATTTAAGTTACACCAACCAGGGGAATTATCAAATACCATGTAAACTGATACTAATTGAGGTTTGATACCAATATTATTTTATTACTGCATATGTGATGTATTCGAAATGTCTTGCATTTATTAATATAACTGCTCTTATCGTGTGTATTTACTTATAATATTTTATTTGATACCAGTATTATTTTATTATTGCATATGTGATGAATTCGAAGTGTCTTGCATTTACAACTGCTCTTATAATGTGTATTTACTTGAAATATTGTGTTTGGTACCAGTATTATTTTTACTATTTATGGTATTGTTATAATGTATTTTGTATTGTATGTTAAATGTAAAATGGAAATAACTCATCTCCCGGAAATTCGGTTAAAGAGAATCATTCCCAAATTATGACATTCCTTTCAGTGTAGGTGTTTTAACCTTTTCAGGTGAGTCTCTGGAATGGAAGCCGGCCCATCCCGGGACTTGTCTGAAAAGGGGGGAAATTGTAAGAAATAGATCCAGTAATTATTAGTTTTAATGACTCGTCCCTCACTTTGAATACGAACCCGACGAATTAGAGTCAGGAGTTGGTAGGGGAACCAGTTTCTCGCCGAACGACCGACTGGTATTTTTGCTGTTCTGATTTGGCAACGGCTAGGAGGGAGATGAGTGATTTTGGTGTGTGCGCAGTACGAGGAAAAACTTGATGTGTGTTGGTGACACGTGCGGTCTCTGAACCAGCATGGTTATGTTGCAATTATTGGAATTAATAAACGAGTTAAAGTAAACTTGTTGTTTTCTGTCATTCGTCCAAATCACGATATATATATATATATATATATATATATATATATATATATATATATATATATATATATATATATATATATATATATATATATATCGTGATTTGGCACGGTAGCGCGTCGGCTTTCGGTACTGAGGGTGCTCTGATCGAATCACGACACGCGCCGTGTAATACCTTCGTGTCTAGGCCGGGAAAGGGCATGTTGAATCCGTAGACCGGGAAGTCCTATGAGGTCAATGAGAGAGGAAGGTACGAGATGTCAAAATTGTGGTGGCACCTAGATTTGTCGGACTCCGACCCTCGTGGTGCTATTCTAAACCGAGCCGCACTCCTCGGCCCGAAGCCTATATGGACCTGGTCTGGAACTTCCGGACAGGGGGCATTAGGAACAACAACACGTGTAAAGTCAACCTTAATATAACGCGATTTATTCATACCGCATTACATGGAAACCGTGTTATAAGAAACTCAAAATTAGTACAAAACAGAATAATCCGAACCGCTGCAGCAATGTGACTATGCTCTCCACTTGGCTGTTTTCTCGGAATCGGCAGTCTATTGTGTGTGGACGATACTTTGTCATTTAGCCGCTCCTTTGGAGATCGGCGGTGGAAGGTGATTTACCGTTTTTCCCCTTTGGCAGGAGGCTTTTCATTAAGCAGCTGACGGTTCTCGTATCGCCTATTCATTAAGGACCAAATGTCGTTAAGCACCGTGGGAGATCATTTTAGAGCCGCCTGGAAGGTGCTGAATAGGAGTCCAGATTGTTCTAGAAGCTTTCGGCAGGTGTTTATAAAGGAATCGCGCGCAAGCGGCGAGACAGAGGACACATGGGTTTTTCTCGCACGGTACAGCGACTGATGGACTTGAAGGTGAGGAGCCGAGGGCTACCGACGAGCGGAGAGGTCAACGGGACTTGTTCTCTTCTAAGGAAGAAGACTTGATGTCGAACGCCTGGTTTGAACCAGTTTGATGCTACATATAACAGCATTTGTAAATACTGTGTAAATATTTTATATCAACGAAAAAATAATAAATTAGCTCAACTCGAATAACTGACTCTGTCCTCTCTCGGAAACAACCTCTCGAGTACTAAAGGATTGCTGTGGGGCCACGGCGCCACACCGCGTTAGGTGAAACTCAGAAGTAAGTGTATACAGGATTTATATGTACCTGTATGTACATATAGATCAGGCTGATTCGTTCTGTGTTATATAAATTCGTAGAAATAACTTTACAACAGTGACGTAGCGTCCAATAATGCAGCGCATGCCTTGAATAAATATTATGAATAAAGATGACAGTCAACCCTCCTGTTAGGCGACTTATTTGTACCTCTTTATAAGAAACTCAGAATGGGTGTCGATCAAATTAATTCGTACCGCGTTCGTCGCCATTTTTTCTCCTCGTAATATGGATACAGCGTTATACTAGGAGGATTTATTGTAGTTTGAAGATACATACAGGGTCAAATGTAAGTATCTGACATAGAGAACACTTATTTAAAACAATAACATGGTCGTGAAGGTTCATTTAACTCTCTTACAAAGTGATAAAGTACCAGCACAATCGTTATGAAAATGGGGATCCAACTGGCGGAATTGGATATCTTCCGGATAATTGACACTCAAGCTTCAAATGACATACTTATCGATGCCCGCATTGACGGCAGTCATCCATAAATTGAAAGACTTCTTAAAAGGGCTATACACTGAGCGTTTATTTTCCAAGTCCAATTCCAAGTGGATGGATCGATCACGGCGAATTGAAATTCTGTCGGCGTAAGAGCGGCGGTCACGGGCATTTGGGATTAATAACTGACAAATCCCAACTCTGCCGTCATTTTTACATTTTATTTGCCATGGAACCGATTGTTATTCTCTGCCATTCACTTTTCAGGTTAATAACATGGGAGGTTCACGTGATCTGCGACATCAATGTCACGTGAGAACAATATCGAGTATAAATCAAGGTAAAAACTTGGCCACATTTCACTTCTCGTGATAAATTGAGCTTCTGTATTTTTTTTAATCGATAGCACACCTTTAAATACATTTTCTTTTTTCAAACGAAAAAATAAAGTTGTTATCTACATGCAGCTTCTCCCAATTTTTTACCCGATACTGTATTAGGATCAGCCAAAGTTTTGAAACAGGACATCGAAAACGACATAGAAATGATCTAATAAGTTGCTGTCAGAAGTATTCGAATGACTTTGTTTATCGTACATAATATCGCAGCGATGAAATTAATTTAATTTGCATTTAATACTCTACGGTACAATCACTTCGTAAATTGCATTTAATCTTGAATCACCGGAACAACTTTAATTGCATTTAAAGGGGCAAAGTGGGAGTTACTCTGCAAATTTCATTTAATGAAACTCCCCCGAATAACTCGAAGTAAATTATCATTTAATATTAAAATTTCAAAGTTATTTTGTAAAATGTTACGAAGATGCCATTACTTACAAAGTGTATTGGATACGGCAACATTGAATAACTCCGTAAACTGCATTGAATGCAGCGACATTAGAATAACTTTGTAAATTATGATTAATATTGCAACAGTGGAATGACTGTATAAATTGAATACTGCTTCATAAATAAACTTTTGGAAGCATAGGATCCACTTTCAAATCGCATTGAGCTCTAGCAATACTTCTTTTCAATCGAATTGACTACCTTTTGGATGGCATCAATCGAACTTATATCTAATGTTACGTGACATCCATTTTAACGACTCAAATTCTTCCCGGTATAATCACGTCCATTCCCATCTTGTTTTTCGCATTTCATGCAGAAATATGGGCTAGCCAAATGAATTTGAGATGATGCGAAAACTCAGAAGTATTAAAAATCGCTTTATTTAAAGATCGGCTGAAATGTTATAAATCCATTCTGGTAAAGCACTGATTACCAGGTGATTGGGCTCTCTAAACCAAGAATTTAACCCCTTGACTTATGATTTAATTATTTATTTATTGCTACAATTTAATTTTTCCGCGAACTTTTAAATACAGCGTCACAGAAAAAAATTATTAAAAGATATTAAAACTATGGTAGTACACTTTGTTCTGATTGGATTGAAAAATAATCCCAAAGTACAGGGTGTTTAAAAAAAATCACCCGATTTGAAATGAGTATATTATAAAAGATATTGAACATAGAAACTTAAAATGAATTTTATATTACATGGCTAATCATAATTTTTTTTACAAACCAAATTAAAGGTGCTCAATATGCCCACCTTTGGATGCACGACATATGTCTATACGGTGGGCAAATTCGTCCCAAACTTTTGAGAGCATGTCTGCGTACACTACTTCCACGGCTGTTAAGCGTACACAGACAACCCGTGTCTTGGAATTGTTTATACCATCACCTGATGCTCTGAGAGGTAGGAACTTCAATCTACCAGGGTTTTGTCGACGAAAATCACGCTGAACAGTTGTTATGGATTTGCACTTCGCAAAGCGTAGAACACAAAATGATTTCTGTCGTGCAGTCGCCATCTTTACAAACACTGAAGTGGTGGACGAAGGAAGAGCGTTAGCTCTACTCGTCGGCAACTGCGTGAAACTCGAGATTTCCCTCTTTCTGCCTGTACATTATTCGATCAAAACGGATTAAAAGATTAATAGTTATGATTTTTTTAATCGGGTGATTGTTTTTTAATCATCCTGTATAATAAATGAAAGATTGACTATTGGTTTTGATCGAAACATTATGATGGTACTTGCAAAGGTATCTGGCATAGTTCCCATCGCCAGGAAGTTCAAATCTATATTATTCTTGCAGCTCGCATGACACCTTATGGTAGCCTGTTGCTTCTTATGCTCATCGGCTGGGATGTGTCCGGGGATGTAAGTGCCCCAACATTTTCAACAACTTAGTCTGCAAGCGAGTTGGGGACAGGAGATGGCCGAATGGCTAGGGCGCTGGCATTCGGTTCAGATCATGTGGGTTCGAGTCCCACTGTTGGCATGGATGCTTGTAGCCGTTCGGGATCGGCTTTAAACTGTAGGTCTCGGTCTAATTAGCCCTCGTGTAGTAAAAAGTTGACAGTAGCGCTCCAAACCAAACCCTACCATTTTCAACAACTCAGTCTGCAAGCGAGTTGGTGTATTATTGTGTGAAGGACGTCCGCAAACACTGTCTTTCTCTTAATAGTTATTGTAGCGTCACGAGATCCTTATGTCTGACATCTTACTTGAATAGGATTCCGCTCCGTCACCTAGACCATAAGGGGAGATCAAGCTTGGAAGTACAGAGAGTCGAATGGACCCTGAGAGAGTCCAGAAAATAATTTCTAAAAGCTAAAACTTCCTTATATATATATATATATATATCCTTTAAGGTAATCGAAATTTTCAAGAGTAAAATTTTTATTCATCCTGAAAACAAATTTTTTTTTTTACATTTTTCTTTTAAAAAGGACAAACACATTATGCAAACAAAGACAAAATATAAATTTATTTTGAAATTTTTTAAACGAAATTTCAAATTGTTCAAGTATTTTTTAAACGTAAAGCGAATTTCGTATAAAAACATACAAGAAGTCACAAACTATTGCGGTGTGTGTGTCAATAAAATGACCCCTTCCTCTAGAAGTCCAAACGATTGGTTTCTTAAAATATTCTTTGAGCTTCCTAATAAAAAGATAGCTATCAAAAAGAATCTTTGGAAAGTATAATACTTCACATAACTTCACATTTTCTCTTCTACTCCCACCCTGGTCTCGGAAATTCTGCAGAAAATTCTAAAAAACGGGCGCAAATGACTCGGAACAGAGGCTCGATGTCGATTTTCACGAGATATGAAAAATCAGCTCCTTTAAGTGAAATGTCTTTCCTTTTTTTTACCCACTTTCACTATCATTTTCCCTTTTCAGGTAGATAAGTGTATTCCAAATCTGTGTTGATTCGAGAACGAAGGGAAGTGAAAACAATTTTTATTTCGCTCTCTAACACAGATGAAAATCACACCTGTAACCTAATTTATTTTACCGGTTTAAAAAAAGGAAATCCTTTTGAAAGAATAAATCGCGTAGACGACAAAATTTTCTCTGGAGTTTTTATAAATTAAAATATATTGATGCATAAGTGAGTAGGCGTTGAGTGGATAAAGGTAAGATTTAGTTTTAGAAGACAATTAAAACAGTTCATGTTAGAAACTGTTAGAAGCTTATCGAGATTTTTATTTTCTCACAGTTTAGTTCTATGAACTTTATATACCTCCTAAGGCTTTAAAAAGATTAATTTATTAAAAATAAATTAACAACCTCCAAAATGTCTTTACTCGTCAGTTATAATACGAAAAAAAAATGAAAAATCCGAGCCACTATCGACATTAAGTTATCGACCAGCAGTGACGTAGCGAGCATAACTGGCACCCGGAGCACGATACCTTTTTGGCGCCCCCCACCCCCTGAAAATCATATAGTAATATAACTACAGTGTTTTTATTAACTCACTTTCTTGTTTGTTTGTTTGTTTGTGTGTGTGTGTGTGTTTGTTTGTCCGGTACGAATGTTGCAATCGATTTTTAAATAACTTCCCGACTAGCTAGACATTTGAAACTTTTAGAATAGCTCTGAACACGATGACAATACATTCTGTTAATACTTTTAGCCCTCTTTAAGAAGTTTTGAATTCATTTTCAGTTAATTTTGTTTTGTAGACTGGTGCAGCCATCTATCGCCCTAGACGGGAACGAAAAGTTAAACGCAAGTTAACTTCCAATTAACTTCATTTTCTTTCAAGTTGATGGGATAATTCATCAGAAAATTTTAAAAAGTATTTTTTAATACATAGAATTCTCAAGTTTATATGATTCAACAGAAAATTTAAAAACATGGTATATAAAAAGTTCTTTTCATCTTGTAATTATATATGTATTAGTTAAAAGGACCATTTGGCGTCCGTCTGCGAGTGACGCCCGGGGCATGATAGATCCCCTTGACCCCCCCCCCCCTCGCTACGCCACTATCGACCAGCTAGAAGGTTAGACAGACCCGGTTAGACTATCCCGAACGTCGATGTCAGGTTGAGACTCACTCTGCTGTTCTAGAGACTAGTCACATGACCGATGGGCTAATAATCCTTTTTCTGAACTCAAAAGCCACGAATGGGTCGACTACTACAAGCAGTATGTCGATGAACATACTGCTTGTAGTAGTCGACCATAATATTCGACAAATTAATATGATGATATTTATGAGTGGGACGTGCAGTATTCGCTACTGAATTAATTCCATTTTCGTTGAACGACTGTTCTGTACTCTCTGTAACGTGTCATGTTTTTTCTATCCTATTGAAGAAGCAATTGGCCTTGAGATTTTGAACTCCATGTGTTCGACCTCTGACTGTTGAGAGGTTTAGGAATGAAATCTTACATCCATATGTCCGACTTTACCGAGTTGCTTCTCGGTTTGTTTTTTATGGACGACAACGCTATACATAAGGCTCACCTAGTCGACGATTTTCTGGAAAGGGAGTACATCGCCGGATGGATTGGCCAGCCAAATATCCAGACATAAACACTATAGAACATGGCTGAGACTCTGTTGGGTGGACAGTTGCCATCCCCCTCCAAGAACCCTCCAGGAGCTGAAAACTGCGTTCCTGCAAGAATAGAACCTACTGCCCCCCCAGTGATTAACCAAACTGCTCCGTTTCCCGTATAGAAAAGCGCTGTGAGAGCTCTAAGACTGTGAGAGGTGTCCTTACCCCATATTAAAGTCAGTTTATGTCCGATCTTAGAACGTGAGTTTCGGGCATTCCTGCGCTCATGAGCCGTACTGATAATAGTGAGTGCGTAAAATGACTGCTTTACTTTTGGTATAACTTTTTCTCCTATACAATTGTATCCATACAAAATTTCGTTAAAATATGTCCTTTTAGTTTTCGAAAAATTCGATAAAACGTGCAAAATTTTCTTAATTTTTAACACCAATGCGTGTGTGTGTATGTATATATATATATATATATATATATATATATATATATATATATATATATTATATATATATATACATTATATGTAATATAAAGATAATTTTTATATTAATAATCTGACTTGTCCATATTCCTGTAAAACATAATTTATTCGATTTCTAAAGATGATGTAATAGCTCATAAAGTTTGCAGTACTTAATCCCTTCGTTCCCCTATAGACAGAGAAATATCCTCATAGAACAACCTCTGTCTAGGGAGACTGGGCCGATAAGAATCATCGGACACGCCCTAGTCCATGACGTAACATAGCGTCATAGGGATTAGCACCTTGCACCACCACTTCTGTTTTTCCAGATATAAAAATGTGAACACGGCTGAAAGCCGGGCTTTTTCTGATAATGTTTGTACATATCAGTGGCGTAGCGAGAGGGGGGCAAGGGGGTCTATCATGCCCCGGGCGCCACTCGCAGAGGGGCGCCAAACGGTCCCAAAATAACTAATTCTATATATTATATTACTACATGTTTTTCGGGGGGTGCCAAAAAGGTGCCGTACTGGTACATATAATGTGTCACACGTTCTAGCTCCCTCCCTATGGGGAACTTCATATGAACGACAATAAAACTATTTTAATTCATTCGCATGTTTACTGCGTCCCAAGAATTCTTTTATAGCTGTTCCAGTATCTGCTGTTTCAACTGTTTCTATTGCAATGATATTTCAAGCCGGCAGGATATTAAAGGGGGCTAGACTAACCCAGAAATGATTAAATTTTGTGGGACGCAGGCGAGGGCTGAAATGTATGAAAGACTCCTCCTCCGTTCTTGGAGGAATGTGTATTTTCTACCCGCCAACTTCCCTGCTAAACCAAGAAGGCTACTGGACTAGATGGAGGATGACAGACAGCGCTTTAGGAGCTGTCAGTTCCGATGCATTATTTCTACGGCCACTGCGACATCAATGTTTTTGCGTGTGAATACACTTGTTCTGAAAAGGACCAACCCTCTGATCGAACTGGATCCAGAAAAGAGTGGGAAGTTCCTGTTTGTATGCCGCCTGTGAAATCAAAGAACAGTACCGAGTAAGATGCTTCGAGGATTAAAATAGAAGAAATTGGACAATCTATGACGATTTTTTTTTTGAGTCGCTTTGTGAAATATGACGATTCCAGTGAATCCTGAACCAAAAACTGTACATAAGGAGTAACTATTTTTATGTTTTTCGTTCAAGGAAGTGGTGAATCATTGCGTAATTTTTCTTTCTTTATTATGTAATAAATAAGTGTGGAAAGAATTTTTTTTTTACTTAAATAATGAATAATTTCTACAAATGGTTTATATCTGCTTTTTGTGTAAAAATTTTGGAATCTGTGTATTAATATTGTATCCATGTTACTTAAGGATATAGACGTAATTTGTAAAGCTTTGAAGAAGCAAAAAGCTTCAACTGTCAAATTATTGGATAAATTAATATTTCAAAATGGAAACACGAGATTAGATCGTAATAGAGTTTTAAATTTTAGTGGCTTTAAATATGAAGTTGGAGATAAAGAGTTTGTAGCTAAAGTGAATGAAATTTCAGAACAGTTTAAGTTAGCGAAATTGATTAAACTTTGCGATATTTTAAATATTTCGGGAGAAGGTGAAAAAGAGGAAATTACTAAACATATTATTTGATGCTTATCTAATTTCGAATTTCTTAAAAATTCGATAACTGCAGAGGACATTTCGGAAGACGAAATTAGTCTCGAAACAGAACAAGCTGAATTTCAATCAGGATCCACAAATAAAGTCAATAATGAAAATAGTACTCATACCGTAACGGGTAGGGTACAACTTACAGATACTAACGCAAATACTACTCAAACCGAAAGCCTTATAAGTAATAATGAAAATGGTACCCAAACCGAAACGGTTAGAGTCAAAAATGAAAAATAATACAAGTAGAGAACATGAAATCAAAAGCACTAATGACGAGGAAAACAGTTATTCTAAAATCGAAAATGTCGATAAAAATTCAAAATTGTCAAGCATGGGAGAAACAAAAATTATGGTAAACTTCTCTGACATTGAGGCAGTGATACCTCTCTTTAAGGGGGAAAAGTCTATGCTTGACGTCGGCCCACCTTGACGGCATCCAACAGTGTTTTAAGAAGACCGGTCGTCGCGAAGGAGCACATCCCTAGCTCCGACACTTGGCTACATCTGCAACTTTACCGAGTAGCTCCATTGAGCCAACCGCCCGCAGAACGACTTTT
Organism: Dolomedes plantarius; assembly: GCA_907164885.2. Classification (NCBI taxonomy): domain Eukaryota; kingdom Metazoa; phylum Arthropoda; class Arachnida; order Araneae; family Dolomedidae; genus Dolomedes; species Dolomedes plantarius. The sequence continues at coordinate 27,449,303 of OU015495.1, read as the reverse complement.
CGCTATTTACACATACTTTATTAAAAGGTTACATTACAGCAAAATACATCGAGATTGACAAGCTTTGGCTTACTGGACATGATCGTCCATCAGCCTTTTAACGATTTTGTTTACTACTCTGCAGCAGTAGTAATCGTATAGAGTTTATGTTTACTCCAATTTCTTGCATTCCCAGGCAGGTCGATGCGCAGGTCATCGAAGTTTCTGCAATCGAATAGACAGTGCTCGACTGTCTGTATTTCTCCACAACTGCAGTTGTCCGTCTTCCCGAAGAATTTGGCCTGATACTGGCCAAAGCTGCCTTGCCCAGTAATCGCCTGGTTCCTCAGGAAGTCCCCTTGGACTCTGTCCAGACTAACAGTCTGGAAGATTTCCTGCGTTCGCCTGCCCTTAGTGCACACATTCCATCTGTCCTGCCATTTTTTATGGCTTCTTTCAAGAGAATGCCTTTAAGTTGGTTCTTGGTCCGTTTTTAGTGGTTGTTGATGGTGGGAAGATGTGTCGCTCTTTTGGCGACATCATCTACCTCTTCATTTCTGTTATTTCCAGTATGGGCTTTCACCCAGTGCCAGGTAATATTTAAGCCGTGATTTTTAATACTGTCTTTCAGATTATCCACCAACTGACATTTAAAGCTCTTCGATTTGAGTTCCTGTAGTGCACTCATGGAGTCCGTATAGACATCGAACTCCTTGGTTCGTGTCTTGATTGCGTCTTCGATCGTCATCTCAATTGCCCTCAACTCAGCTTGCTATCTTTAAAGGGGAAAAACATGAAAATATAGTACAATGGTTTGAAACATTTGAAAATCATGCGGCATTATTCTCCTTATCTGAGTTTCATAAATTTTTGTTCGCAAAACGTTTTCTTAGGGTAAACGCACTTCTGTTCATTCGTAGTGAAACTTCAGTCAATTCTTTTGACAAACTAAAGAAATTATTAATTGAAGAGTTTAAAGTAACATATAATTCGGCGGAAATACATGACATCCTACAAAAACGTAAGATAAAATATAAGGAGTCAATGCAAGAATATTTTTTAACCATGAAACAAATTGCTAATCAAAGTAATATAGACGAAGGTGCTTTAATCACTTACTTCATTAACGGGATTAATGACACTACACAAAACAAAGCCATTTTATATGGATGTGAGAATTTAGTTGAGTTTAAAACCAAATTGAAAATTTACGAACAAATTCGCAAGGACATGGACAAAATAAAAGTACCATTCCATCGGGTACCCTATACGAATGGAAAGACAGAAAAACCTAAACCGTAAATCCGTTGTTATATTTGTAAACAATTAGGACACAAATCTTTCCAATGTAGTAAAGACAAGAAAATTACACTACGATTGTATAGTAATGCAAAACCAAGAAAGACTCAAACGACGCATGCTGTGCAAGATTGCCCCTCAACACCTGAAGTTTTGCGCAAAAATAGGGATCATGAATTCTTATCACTGGGGATTCTCTTACATCAATAGACCATCTACGTCTGAAATAGCAGCGCCTAAGCCACAACCCGAAAAGTGACAATTTATAGTATCCGGATACATAAAAAACAAACGTATGTATATAATAAAAGAAAAACAAAAATGAAGATAACTCGAGTTCAAATAATAAGATATGGTTAAATATTGATACTGGATCTACGGTGAATATAATTCCAAGCAAAATTGTTGAAAAATTAAATGTTCCCATTAGAGAAAATAAGTGATAAACGTGAAACAAACAAAGGGCTAATACAGCTTAACAAAAACATGCAATCTCTACCTAAAATTGGTAATATTGTTAAATAGGCAGAGTTTTTCATACTTGACACCGATTTACCATATGTCCTCTTGGGTTTAAAAAGTTGTGTTGATTTTCGTTTGGTAATTAATTGTGCGAACCAAATTGTTGTGCAGGATAGGAGAAAACAAATCACTCTCTCTAGTTCTGAATGCAGAAATTTGTCTTTGCATACCATGCCCGAAAATCATGTTGAGCTAAATGTTAGTAACGTTAAAGAGAAAAAGGAAGTAAAGAAAAAGGATAAAAATAAAAACGTTTTAACATTTTCGAATGTTTCCGACGCGGATTCTGGTAATGGTTGCACACATTATCAGAGTACAGTCGAGGAAAAAACGAAAATGAGGGAAAATGTAGGAAGTTCCGAAATAAAAGAACTTTTAGAAGAATATAAAGACATATTTTCGAAAAATAAATATGACGTGAGATCAATACGAATAGAGCCCCAAAGAGTGATATTGACTTCCGATTTACCAGTGTCGTTACGCGCATATAAAACTTCACCAATACAAGAAGAAGAAATTGATACTCAAATTGAAGAGTTATTAAAAGCCAATATCATAAAAGAAAGTTCATCTCCATATTCGGCACCAGTAACACTTGTTTATAAAAAAGATGAAAACAAAAAGAATAGGTTATGTATTGATTTCAGGAAATTAAATCAGGTGACTAAGTCGGATGCCGAACCATTACTTCTGGTCGAGACAGTAATTGATAAACTAGCTCAAAGTACATATTTTTTCAAAATTGGACATGGCCTCAGGGTATTGGCATATCCCTATTCATCCAGATGACACAGAAAAACTCGCTTTTGCAACCCATAATAGATTATATGAATGGCTACGTTAACCTTTTGGTTGGCGCAATGCACCCAGCATTTTTCAGAGAACAATTCGTAGAATTTTAACTAAATATAAAATAACATTTGCTGCAAATTATTTTGATGATATTTTAATTTTTTCAGATAGCTATTCTAATCATATTGAACACATTCAATAAATTGTTGATATCTGCAGACAGGAAAACTTAAAACTAAAATTTTTAAATGTTCCTTTTTACAAAAACAAATTCAATTTTTAGGATATGAAATTACCAATGGGATTGTCACTACGGATAACAACAACATTGAGGTTATTAAAAATCTAAAACCACCAAATAATGTAAAATCTTTACAAAGATTTCTCGGTTCAATTAATGTGTATCATAAATTTATTGATAAATATGCCACTATTAGACAGCCACTGAATAACTTGCTAAAAAATACACCTTGGCAATGGCGTTCAAGAAATGCCAAGAAGCGTTTGAAATGTTAAAAAGAGCTTTAATTTGTAAACCTGTGTTGAAAATTTTTATTCCAAAAGCTGAATGTCATATTTATGTTTATGCTAGTCACACTGGTGTAGGAGCGGTTTTAAAACAAACAGATGCTTCTGGTGTCCTATACCCTGTCGCGTTTCATTCTCGCTCATTAAAGGATTATGAAAAAAATATTGTATTACTGAGCTGGAATGTCTCGCTATAGTGGATTCTTTAAATAAGTTTCATCATTATCTTTTCGGACAAAACTTTACCATATATACGGACCATGCGGCTTTAGTTTGGCTCAAAAATGTTAAAAACTTAAAAGGAAGATTGCACCGCTCGTCTTTACAGTTAAGTATGTATGAGTATGATATTAAATATACAAAGGGCACCACAAACATCGAAGCAGATATGCTCTCTCCCGATGTACCAGATAACAGTGTACACAATGATGTTATTGTAAGCAATGTTGAAAATCAGGTATCACATCTCTTGCAGTTGAGTGAAATTACCGAGGCTCAATAAAATAACAATTTAACTGGAAAGTTTGTCGAAATTAACAATGTTTTATGCCTTCGTAAAAAAGGGTTTACAAAGATTGTAGTACCTTTTTCTTTAAGACTGAAATTACTCAAAATTGCTCATGAAAAATTTGGCCATCCTGCTATTCAAAAAACAATTAATTTGCTCACCCCTGTTTATTATTGGCAAAATATAACTTCTGATATTAGTAATTTTTAAACATTGTCATGCATGTCAAGTAAATAAAAAACCTCGGCAAAAAAGATTTGGACTTTTACAATCAATGCCTCTGGTTGACAAGTCATTTGACTTGATTGCAGTTGATAGTGTGGGTGGCCTTAATCACTATAACTCAACTAAAAAATACCTGACGTTAATTATTGACCATAATACTCGATTTATTTGGGCTTTTGCTTCAAAATCAATTACAAAAGAAACTTACACTAATTTTTTAAGCCAATTTTTTCAAATTCAAGTGCCTAAGAGTATCTTAAGTGGTAGAAGTCCAGCTTTCACATCTTCTCATTTTAAAAAAATTCTTAAGCATTATAAAGTTAAACAACTATTGACTACAGCACACAGACCAGAAACTAATTGTAAGGTGGAGAGATTAGGCCAAACAATAATCACACGTTTAAAATGTAAAATTAATGAATCATCTACAAAAGTTCCATGGCCTAAATTATTACAGGAAGTACCTCATGAATACAACTTGACCCCCCATTCTGTTACTAAATTTCCACCAGCCTATTTAATGTATGGCACAATTCCATATACAAATCCTTTAAAGGAAAGTATTTATCCTCCTGTTGAAGAGGCGAGGAAAATAGCAGTTGAGAGAACAAAACAATACCATGAACGGAATAAAATACATTACGATGCAAGATTTGTGGATGTACAATTTACACCTGATGAGTCAGTCATTTATGAAGAATTTAAATATCCAAATACTAGGAAACTGTCTCCAATTTTCAGTGGTCCTTATAAAATCCTTAAAAGAATTTCTGACGTTAATTATGAAATAAATAAGAAAAATACTCACACTCAAGAATCTTCAGAAGTTGTGCATGTTTCGAAGTTACGAAAATTCCATGTACCAGAAAAATTAAAACTGGGTCATGAATAATGTAAATAAAGTATTTATATTTGAATATTATTATATTACAAGGGTTGTATTTTTTTTAGTATTGTTGTATTGCAATTGTTTATTTTTTAGTAGTATGATAGTGCATTTGTGTTAATTTTTATTTGGCTCAGCAGTGAAAGACAATAATTTCTCTGCAAAAGACTGTATAAGCCAAAAAACAAAACAACCATGGTTGTCACCACATGTTCCTTGAAGACGTCTTATTTTCTCATATTTTTATGTTGTATTATGCTTTGCGATTTTTATGTTGAACTTGTAAAGACTATTGAAATTGGATAGAATATTATGCAAAATTTGTTGTTAAAAATTTTACATGTAAGTGAGCATTCAGAGATCTGAATGTTAGTTTTGTACACAAAAGAGATGGTGGATGGGTTCAATTTTTAAATTGTCAGAATAGGTTAATTAAATTTTTTTTGTTTCCTTTTGCTTGGCAAGGGGAATTTCTTTTTCTTTAAGGGGGGGGGGGGTGTAATATAAATATAATTTTTATATTAATAATCTGACTTGTCCATATTCCTGTAAAACATAATTTATTCGATTTCTAAAGATGATGTAATAGCTCATAAAGTTTTCAGTACTTAATCCCTTCGTTCCCCTGTAGACAGAGTAATATCCTCATAGACTTAGAACAGCCTCTGTCTAGAGAGACTGAGCCGTTAAGAATCACCGGACACGCGCTAGTCCATGACGTAACATAGCGTCAAAGGGATTAACACCTTGCACCACCACTTCTGTTTTTCCCGATATAAAAATGTGAACACGGCTGAAAGCCGGGCTTTTTCTGATAACGTTTGTACATATAATATGTCACACGGTCTAGCTCCCTCCCTATGGGGAACTCCTTATGAACTACAATAAAACTATTTTAATTCATTCGCCTGTTTACTGCGTCTCAAGAATTCTTTTATAGCTGTTCCAGTATCTGCTGTTTCAACTGTTTCTATTGCTATGATATTTTATATATGTGTGTGTGTGACTTTTCACCATTAAACTAAATATAATCATCGGTGGCTTTCAATCAACCGATCCATCCATCCAGTTGCGATTTATATGAGTGTGTGTTTGTGTATATATATCATATACATGCACATGTATATATGCATATCTATATAATTTAGATACATTCCGTCGAGGTGGGCATAAGCAACAACAACATATAATATAGATACATGAGCTTTGCGGCTATGTGTGCGTGTACATATGTGTATTAATGTATAATACAGCAGAACCTCATTTATTCGGACTAATTGGAACCATACGCAATCCGCATAATCGAAAATCCGGATAATCCGGGTAATAAGCAAAACAAAATCCTTAACTAAGCAGACCATTTATTGTGACAAAAAAACTATCTTTTGTAACAAAATGACATAGTATTGTTTACAAGACATTAAAAAATATAAAAATAACTTTTCACATTATTTCTTAACAAAGAATTGGTCCACTGTCTTCTCTTTCAAACATGTGTGGCTTCCTCGTTCACGTCATCTTCTTCCTCACTGTTTGCTGTAGATGTGCATGCCGCTACAATTTCTAATTCCGTCATAGTGCCGTAGCCACCGTCATTACTGTCTTTCAGCCACCCACTGACGCCTTCCATATCAACATCTGAGCACCCACTTATTACCATATTTTTATTAACTCGCTTTCTTGTTTGTGTGTGTGTTTGTCCAGTACAAATCTTGCAATCGATTTTTAACTAACTTCTCGACTAGCTAGACATTTGAAACTTTTAGAATAGCTCAGAACACGTTGACAATGCATTTTTTAAATACTTTTAGCCATCTTTAAACAGAATTGAATTCAATTTCCGTTAATTTTGTTTTGTAGACTGGTGCAGCCATCTATCGGCCGGGACGGGAACGAAAAGTGAAACGCAAGTTAACTTCCGATTAACTTCATTTTCTTTCAAGCTGATGGGATAATTCATTAAAAAAATTTTTAAAGTATTTATTTATACATAGAATTGTCAAGTTTATATGATTCAACAGAAAATTTAAAAACGTGATATATAAAAGGTTCTTTTTATCTTGTAATTATTGTTCTTAACATTTGTAGAAGGTCGTCTGCAGCCACTTGTACCCAATCATCGCTTGCCATTTTGTTTGCAGCACAAATAAATAGCTGGTGAGTCAATCCATGTTAACGCCCTGTGGCACTCTAGTAAATCTTTCATAAACTCGGCAAAAAGCATTTTATTACAATAATTTATTGTACACTGTATGCAGGAACTGTACATTGAATCAAACTTAGCTAATATTTGGCGTAGTTATAGTTACGTTCTTGCTATCATAGTTAAAAATTATTATCTAATGTGAACATTAAACAAAAAAATTGTCTACAAATCTGATCCGGATAAACCAGGACCGGATCAACGAGGTTTTCTTGTAATGGTAATATTTTTCATATAAATTGATAATTTGGTATCGAAATTGCTAATATTTGTTTTATAAATTAATATCTTGATATCCAAATAGTTAAAAGTTGTTTTATAAAACTGATATCTTGATATTGAAGTAGGTAATATTTGTTTTATAAAACTGATATCTTGATATCCAAATAGTTAATATTTGTTTTATAAAACTGATATCTTGATATCGAAGTAGGTAATATTTGTTTTATAAAACTGATATCTTGATATCCAAATAGCTAATATTTGTTTTATAAAACTGATATTTTGATATCGAAGTAGGTAATATTTGTTTTTTAAATTGATATCCTGGTGCCGAATTCGGTCATTGTTTTTTACATATCTTGGTACTGAAATTTGTAATTTTTTTAGATTTCTTTTATTGTTTTATTGAAGGAGGCATGTTTTTTTTATAATTTTTATTTTTTAAAACTATGGAATTAAAACTCAATTTTCTTGGTTTCCGATAAGGTTCCGCTGTCCGTTTATTTATTTGAAGGACTATATGTGTATGTAGGGAATACATGTGTTCTGGCTTATACGTATCTATGCGTAAGTATGTCTGGAGTGTGGTGGCGGCATTTAATCACAGCACCACGAGAAAAGAGAAGTCTTATCCTCGTCCATTCATCCTGCTTCAGACAGCATTGTTCCCGCCAATATATCAATCCGGAGGGCACCCGATATTTTCGGGCCATCTGAATGATGCGGGAACAGACAACTCAACCCACACAATGACACCCTCCGTTCTGGGATGCGGGACAGGAAGTGGAAAATGACGAAAGGCTCTCAAAGAATCATTAGGGCGTTATTTCCAACTCCTATTATTATTATTGAACCAGACGGGGAGTGTCTCTCTCTCGCAGTTATAACGAACAATATCACCTCTCTCTCTCTCTCTCTGTATTTGTGGAGCGATGATTTCTGCCAAAAAAAAGGGGGTCAGAAGAGTAGAATTGCGCCGTCGTGCTTTCGTGAGGCTATTTTGAACGCAGCTGGACAAATACCGCTGAAATTCGCATGGATTTCACCCCACCTTTTGTTAACCTTTAATTTTTTTATTACAGTAATTACCTACTGTAAGACCACCACCAGTGAGGAATATTACCCAGCTCTAGTGGGCTTCAGATTATATATAAACTAATCAAATTTACCATTTCTTCACTTGACAGAAAAATTAGCTATACCTTTGTACGTCGGAGTATATTCAGGCTTTTCTCTGGGAAGTGTTTGATTATAGTCGATAATATTTTCAAATGAATTTAAGGGAAAAAACATTCAGGGGTCTATCTCAATCCCGTAAAAGCTTCTTACTCAATATTGTATACAGACTAGGGCGGAACGTAAAAAAAAAAAATTTCGATTTTGTTTTTGCCCTAGTGCGGAAAAGTTGGGTACTGGTGGGTAGGCCACGTATGCAAAGTTTTGGGAAAAACAAAATATATCTTCCGTCTCCATTTCGCCCGTGATTTTTAGCAGATTTTTAGCGTATAGTTAAAAATGTGTATTTCCATTGTTTTGTATGCGTCTTTTCGCTTTTTTTCTGAAATAAAATTCAGAAAAAACCCAGAACTCACCACGGGGAGGTGGCTGCATTACGAGTTCCACCCGTGCCCACCCATCCACCCAACCATATGGCCACTTAACTCCTTTGCCCTTGCAGTTACTCCTTTGCCTTGCAGTTATGTCCTGTCACAAGCTATAGCTACTGCTGGGTATCGGCTTGATCGTGACGTCTTTTTCCCCTTAGATTTAGTCACCCTGGATATAGATGTGGAAGACTTCAAGTAATCTGTGTCACTATCGGAGTTATGTGGATCCGCGTCAGAATCTGGATCAGGAAATGTGAGCCTAGATGGAGTAACAGATGGCGAAACATTTATTTTAACTCCTTAACAATCGCATAATTTTCAAGAAAACGGTAATAAAGTGCCTATTTTTTCGGGGGGGATTCCATTTATTTCTTGATCTGCTACATCTAGTTAAAAAAAAATCTCAAATTACATTTTAAATAGTCTAGTGCTGCCATCTGGTATGTAAAATAAGAAATAAAAATTTTTCAGGATAAATGAAATGGATTGTTTTAATCTTTTTGGGGCTTTACTTTTAAACACTCCAGCCCGAAAATATCACGGGCACGAGAAATAGAAGGCGAAACCTCACCCCGTAATTTTGACGGGAGCGAGAAGGAAGGGGTTAAGACTCACTGCTTCTGTCTCTTTCTGCTTCCTATAGGCTCGTTTCCTTAGCTTTTCAGTTTCTTTTAAGTCAAATGCGCCTAGACTTTTGTCTAAGTGCCCGTTGGTCCATAAGAAAAGTTCTTTCTATTTTAGGGATCCTTTTATACTTTGGGCAAAAACATTTGTTAAAAGAAACACACTTATATGAAGAAATATCGAACAATTTCTGTGAGTCTTTCACGAATGTTTTAAGCTTCGTTTCTAAAGTTGTTGTTGACAATGTTTTCATGCCAAAATATTTCCTTACTTGCACGCAGTGTGTCAGCTGCTGCCTTTCTGAATTAAGTTTCGAATTAAATCTGTATTTTTTTTTTAAACGATGAGCTGCATACAAAACAATGTTAATACACATTTTTAACTATACGCTAAAAATCTGCTAAAAATCACGGGCGAAATGGAAACGGAAGATATTTTTTGTTTTTTCCCAAAACTTTGCATACGTGACCTACCCAACTTTTCCGCACTAGGGCAGAAACAAAATCGAAAAAATTTTTTTAACGCTCCGCCCTAATACATACTCTCTCTCTCTCTCTGTATATATATATGGCTCGATTTGAGGCGGAACGCACCGGAACTGCGTTCGAGTACCTCTCTTTAGGAAAAAAAAATTACGATAGTTAAAAACATTTATTTAATCGCATATTACTCTGTGCGTATGTCTGGAGAACAGGACGTGCGTATGTCTGGAGAACATCTATACAAGCGTAAAATTCTGGCTGTCTCATCTCAACTGTCAATCATTGAGGTATATCTACCAAGGTTTGAGATGGCATCTCATGGTTTCCTTCAGGCCCTATTGTAACCCTAAAAGGGAGATAGAATAGGAAGGACTAAGTCGAAAGTTTACCTCATTTGTCCATCCTATGGTGCAAACACTGTTTCTTGCAGGAGATGGCTTTCTCCAGGATGATAATCCCCCTATAAATGCAGCTAAATCTATCAAGTATTGATTTGCAGAGCATGAAAAAGAAGTCAAATATCTTATCTTACCCTGTACAATCCCCCCGACTATATATCATTCAACCACTGTGATTTGTATAAGCGGATAGAGCCAGGTATCGATATCCACCGCAGCATCTCTACAGGTACTTTCATGATTTTTCCCTGAAAAATGGTATAATATATTCTTAACCACTATTCATGACTTGTATAATCCAATTCCAAGGTGAATCAGATGGTATTACATGACAAAGGTGATCCTGCGCCGTATTAATAAAGGTTTTCATGATGTTTCTTAGATTTTCCATTATTTTGATAACCACCTGTAAATATATATATTAGGGCGGAGCGTAAAAAAAAGTTTTTCATTTCGTTTTTGCCCTAGTGCGGAAAAGTTGGGTACTGATGGGTAGGTGACGTATGCAAAGTTTTGGGAAAAACAAAAAATATCTTCCGTCTCCATTTCGGCCTTGATTTTTAGGAAATTTTTACCATACAGTTAAAAATGTGTATTTCTATTGTTTTGTATGCAACTCGTCATTTTGTTCTTAAATAAAATACAGAGGTAATTCGAAACTTAATACAGAAAGGCAGCAGCTGACGCTCTGCGTGCAGAAAGGTAAAGAAATATTTTGGCATGAAAACATTGACAACAACAACTTTAGAAACGAAGCTTAAAACCTTCGTGAAAGACTCACGGAAATTGTTCGACATTTCTTCATGTAAGTGTGTTAATTTTAACAAATGTTCTTGCCCTAAGCATAAAAGGATCCCTAAAACGGAAAGAACTTTTCTTCTAGACCAACGGGCACTTAGGCAAATGTCCATAGGCACAGTTGACTTAAAAAGAACTGAAAGCTGAGGAAAAGAGCCGATAAGAAGAAGAAAGAGAGAGAAGCAGTAAGTCTTAAAATAAACGTTTCTTCAACTGGAAACATGCGACAGAATCTATGACAGAACCGGAATTTCATATCGGGCTGGAGCCATCATTGCAAGCGCTGTTTCGGAAGATATGGGGATGATTACCGAAAAAAAACACTTTAAATGTAATTGATAGACATAAAATAAGAAGAGAGAGGGAAAAAATTCGAAAAGTATATCAGCAAGGAAATGAAAGACAGCTGGAACCACTGAAGGGACTTTATTTTGAGAGAAAGAAGGACAAAACTCTAATGCAAGAGATCGTAGGGGGAAAGATGTACCAGAAAACAATCCTGGAAGAACATGTTACAATGATTAATGAACCTCGAAGCAAGTACATTGGACACATAGCACTAACCTCATCATCAGCTTTGAGTATTTCTCAAATGATGCTGCAATTCATGTAGAATAAGAATATTGACATTCATCAACTAGTAGCAATAGGGTGCGATGGAACAGACTTTAATACTGGCTATAAAATCGGCGTGATTCACCTTTCTGGGGAAGCCATTGGGAAACCCTTGCACTGGTTTATCTGCCAGTTACACGCAAATGAGTTGCCACTCCGAAATTTAGTGCAGAATTTGGATGGTGGAACGAGTGGCCTTAATGCATTTTCTGGTCCAACTGGGAAAGTCTTGGCAAATTGTAAAAACCTCCCAGTTGTGAGACTTGTAGACATTTCTAGCGAATTTCCGAAAATTGACATAAAGGATCTTAGCACACACAAGCGATAGCTTTGGGATATTTCTCAAGCTGTCACAAACAGAAACTGCTCATCAAGTTTGTCACAAAAGCACCCTGGGAAAATGTCTCATGCACGTTGGCTAACAACTGCAAATCCAATAAAGTGTTTATACATTAGCTCGTGAGAGCCTTCAAACCAACTTCAATCTCTGGCAGAGTTCATCATGAAAGTGTACCCACCTATGTCATTTGCAGTCAAATTAAATCCATATTGCACGTATGGTCCACGAAATTTGTGGAAGACAATAAAGTTTCACGCTATCTTAAAAACGATTTAAAGACTGTGGTCGATCCCATTATCCAGAGAAATGGCAATTTCGGCCACCCGGAAGCAATAATCTTCTCAATAATCACAGACGACAGGTAGTCCATTCGAGAACTTGACTACGTAGGATTTTACGAGAAAGAAAGGGAAAAAAGGAAGGAATCAAACACTACAACATTCCGTCACTCAACTTCGAGGCAGTTTCCTATATAGACCTTATTGATTGGCAGAAATTTTATTTGATGGAACCCCCAATTGACAGAAGATGATTTGAGAAATTTGATTTCCAGAGGAGAATCTGTTGCTCAACACCTGGAAAGCCTAAAATTTCCATGCTACACCCAAAGTGCTGAACGTTTCGTGGAACTAGTAACAGAGGTTTCTGCGGTTGTGTGTGGAGAAAATAAGCGTGACGGTTTACTTAGAACCCGAACAGGGTCGAGAAAAGCTATGCCCTCATTTGAAACCAAAAGCGAGTATCGAGTAAAACAGGAATAACTGCAAGGGCAAAGGATTTAAGTGCCGATATGGTTGGGTGGACGGGTGGGCACGGGTGGAACTCGTAATGCAGCCCCCCCCCTTCCCGTGGTGAGTTTTTGTTTCTGAATTTTATTTCAGAAAAAGCGAAAAGCTGCATACAAAACAATGGAAATTCACATTTTTAACTATATGGTAAAAATCTGCTAAAAATCACCGCCGAAATGGAAAAGGAAGATATTTTTGGTGTTTCATAAAACTTTGCATACGTGACCTACCCATCAGTACACAACTTTTCCGCACTAGGGCAAAAACAAAATCGAAAACTTTTTTTTTACGCTCCGCCCTAATATATATATATACACTCACGGACAAAAAAATTAGCGCACCAAGAAGGAGTCGTCAAAATGAAACGAAATTTTACATACGTATTGACTACTTTGATATAAGTAAATGATAAGAAAATCAAAGAAAAAGGATAATTTATTTCAGAGAAAAAGGCAAAAGAACGGAGGAGTTAATACTCCGTTTGACCCCCTCTAGCGCGAATGCACGATGCGATACGATCGGGCATTGAGTCATACAAGTTCTGTATGATGTCTTGAGACATTTCGTTCCATATTTGCTGTAACCTTGCCGCTAGTTCGTTCAAACTCGTGGGATGCCCAACTCGTCGTCCCAAATGATCCCAGATATGCTCGATTGGAGACAAATCTGGGGATCGGGCAGGCCAAGGAAGGGTAGTAACAGTGCGGAGACAGTCTTGTGACACCCTTGCCGTATGAGGCCGAGCATTGTCTTGTTGAAAAATCCTGTTTCAACAGCACATTATGTTCTTAGTATAACTAAAGACAATACAGAATTTGACAAATCATATGTAGATATGAATCAAGCCATGACATCATGAATTTTTTTCCTTGTGCTGCGGTTTGAAATTCTCATTTCATCTCAAACGTTCTTGATTTAGATATAAGAAACCCCAACAAAGCTAGGTAATTAAAACTAGTGTGTGTAAGTAATATTCAATGCTTTAAAAAAAAATAAATAGGTGTGTTTTCTTAAATAAAGGTGTGTATTTTAAGCACAGTGTTTGCAACTTCAAAAGAGATTTATGGTTTAGGAAGATGTTAAAGGTAAATTTTTTTTCATTTTCGAACTTATTGGAGAAAATTTATAAAATAGAATAATAAATCCGTTAATTCTAACTCATTTATTCGGAAAACTAAACAAAATTTTAAAATAATTTTGCATAATTTTTTTTAAATTGAAAAAAAAATTTAAATTGTAAAAAAAAAAATTTAATTGCTAATAAATATTTTAAAAATTGTAAATTTTTTTGTAAAAATTTTATAATGAATTCTAAATCTGACTCATGCGTGCAGGAGGTCCGATGTCTCGATTTCTTTCCTTGCTATTTGCTTCTATTGCTGGATGATGCCCAAAAAGCAACCGAGATTCTACACATTTTGTTGGATTGAACAGAAGATGTCTTCATCATGAAACAGAGATTGAAAGACAGAAAACTAAATATTGATTTATGAGAATACATCACAGGGGAACTAAAAACTCGCAATTTAAAAAAAAATACTTTTGTTATATATTGATTGATTCGTAAGTTTCTTAAAATTTCGGTTAAGACAAAATAATACTTAAAAAAAGGTGGGGATACGTCGTATCCCCACGTACCCCCAGAAAAAAACCTGGTAATATTTATTATGAGCCATATACAGAAATCCCAAAGCATGTGTGCAGTTTTACAGATATATCTCGAAAGTTTAAAAATCAATTTTTTAGACAAATCGTAACTAAAATTTAATTTTATCTGCAGACGAATCGAAAAGCGTCATTTTTAAATAAGATTCAACAAATCTTTTTTGCCCGACAAAAGAATTTTAATATCGCATCCATTTATCCAGGAACTTCCAAAATCAATCTCTTTCAGAAAGAAAAGTATTCAAATGATATTTCCCTCTAGAAAAAGGAATCGAAATATTCCATTCATTCATTTAATGAATTTCAGTTTTTAGATGCGGAAAGGAGTTCGTCGGCTCCTTTTTAAACATTGCACTACTAAATGAATAAAATAAAACTTAAGAGTCTATTTGGATGAACAGGACTAGGGGAAAAATAGATACTTTCTGCCCCCTCTCGTGGTAATCGACATGTGTTGCTGACATTGAAGAACGATTTTTCTTTTTTTCTTCCGTCTTTGACACGCCTGCGTCGAGAGCTTATCAAGCTACAAGCTTCTCTGCACCTACGCGGTGAGGAATATTAATTCGGAAAAAAGAATTTTCCCAGTATCTAGTTTGAGGCGAAAAAAAACACTGTTTTAAAGCTTTTAAAATGAGTCACTGAAATTTCTTAGAAAGAACGAAAGCTTAAAATCGAAAGCCTATTTTTGTTGTTCTCTAAGAAGTGGAAGTGTGGGTTTGCCAATCGTTCGGAAATAACACAGTATGAGACGCTTTCCAACTTGAATAATAGTCTCTCTCTATATATATATCCTCTGTAGCCGTGATCTGCCGTGATCTGATTAACCGAACCTGATTTGCATATTTAATCTACACTCGTATATATTAAAGTCAAATACTACTGACAGACGGATCACTGTATATCTGTCGAACCAGAAGTCCCAGAGAGCTGAAATTTTGAATGATGGTTCCTATTAGGCTCTAAGTGCTCACTAAGAAATATTTGTTAAAAATTCAAGACTTTAAGGGGGTCAAAAAAGGCTGGAACTTCAATAATAAAACTGGTTGACGGATCATTGTATCTCTGGAACCATAAGGTTAATAAAGCTGGAGTTTTGCACGGGGGTTCCTCAAAATCCGTAGATACTCAACAAGAAAGTTTTTTTTTAAATACAACTTTTAAACGGGTTAAAAAGGGTTCAAGCCCAAAAAATAAAATAAAAAATCTAAGCCAATATTTAATGTCAGATCACGGTCATTAAATAACAGAATGAACTCAACGAATGACAACACTTTATTGCTAAAATTAATTTCCATTCACCAAATGACACGTACTCATGTATTCCGTTGTGAAGCACGGGTATTTGGCTAGTATTTTATAAGATTCACGCTACGCGTGATACCTTTTTATCAATCATAAAAGTATATATCTATTGGTCTCGTTGGAATAACCAACACATAAACGCAAATATAAATTTGCGCTCATCTGAATTGAGAACTGACTTCTATTCATCCCGAATAAATATCCACCGTGACTATTTATTGCTCACTATTTGTCTTAACTATTAACTTCCACCACAAAATTAATAACCACTTAATACCCTACAAATATTTATTTCGATCTCTCTGATCAGTTAGCTGTGACTATCTAGGTTGAAAGCTCCCTAGATTTCTTTTGCCCATCTGAAATTATATCAATCTAACTATAAAATTAAATTCCCGTTTATTTAGCTTAACTTTTGGCATCGATTTATCTAAAGTAAATATTAACTTATTTCTGCCGAAACTGAATGTATTCTCGCCACCGATTTAAAATAAGTTCGGATTTATTTTCTGTACAGATTTCGGGATTCTATTCTGGAGGGTTTTACTATATAGATGAAAAATAGAAGGGGAGGGAGACATGTGATAAAAGATCGTAGGTGTTGCAAAATATTAATTCCCACCAGAGTATTTTCCACCGCTATGACCGTCGCTATAGTCCCATCGACGAAATTGCTCTGAAATAGTAGCTGAACAATTAAGGCTTTCAGATACTGTGTGGGGATATTATGGCATCCTAATCACTTATAATTAGGTAACGGCACCTAAAACCTTGTGGGACAATTACGTGCCGCAGGGGATTCAAAAAAACATCTGTCGGACTGAAACCAAGATCATTGCGACCCCTCTTCCCCGCACACATACCGAATTCTTTGGTCTGTGGCCTTAAACCCGCGTGTCTCATCTTTCCTGAAAGCTGGGGAAAATCTGTGTTAAAAATCGTCGACCACCTTGGGGACTCCTAAACCTGTCACTTAGTGGCCGTTATTCAGCGATTTTGACGTTACAGAAGTCATAGCCTTTACTATTAACAGCTTTAAAATAGAATCACAGTACCGGTCCCCTATTAGATGACTTTATAACTAGTTAATGACAATCCGAATAGATTTTTTTTTTTTTAAGTACGAGAAGTCCACTGAAAATCATCCTGTTTTGGAGTTTTACTAGCCTAAAAAACTTTAATACAAATCTTTAATATTTTGTGCATAACTGTTTTTATCGTTAAGTGGCGCTGCATTTCTCAGGTAGAAAAAAAGAGGTGTGTATTGAATTACTCATGAGTCGTGCTGGGTTTTAATTAGAACACATTAGAATTCAAATGTGAGCAGATATACGTATAATTAAGAGCAGCAAGTACGTCTCCTTCAATCAAACGCATCACTCGAAATGAGGTGTTCTTCTAATCATTAGATCTCCTCCAAGAGAAATATTGAAAATATCTTGAAACTGCAAGCTTTGAGTTCCTATCGTTGATAAGGACTTATCACCCTAAAACGAAGTCTTGAGAAGATTCTTGTTTCCACGGTAACCGTTTCCGCGGGCGATTTAATGGTACTCTACAGATCAAAGACAAGATAGGTGTGTCGAGGTAGGGTTATTTCGAAGTATATTAGGAATGACTGTTACCGAACTCTGTATTAAGTGTGTGAGTGTATGTGTCGATGGTACTTCATGAGGGATACTTTGAGGCTGACTTCTTAGTCAATAACGTTTTTTCAGGAAAATGCCTCAAATGAATGCCTGTACCCTGTCCTTTTCAACGTTTTTTTAAATTTCTTCCTGAAACAGAAAGGGAAGTCATAAAAATATTTGAAGTCTCTTTAGTGGATTTTACTTTGTTCCGTACATTATTAATTGGACGTCTTATCCATTTCGTTATGTTCCAAGCTAATCAGTATAAGAAAGCTTGTCGTAACGTTCTAAGGCTAAGCATGACCTCTCTGAGGTTCTTCCTCACCTCTCACCACTCACCATGTTTTTCCTCCCTTAAAACGTAACCGGCTAGCCCGAGAATGACACGTGGTCAGCTGTTATTTCTGGTCAGCTGTTATTTTGGTCAGCAGAAACATACTGACTAGACATTACAGCTCTAAAAGAAGTGAGAAAGAACGGAAATTTTAAAAAGTATTTTTTAAATGCGATTTATAATTATTATTATTTGATAATTATACTAACAACATAATTAGCTATTAACAAAATTAATAAAACTTTTATATTTTATTATTTATTACTGTTCATGCAAAACTGAGATACGAACATGGTAGCCAAAGTATTTTTTAATTGAATATTAGTACAAATTGTTATTAAAAAATTGTTCATTACTCCATTGCTTTGCATTGCAAGAGCCCGATCAGTCATTGTAGACTGGCGAATTCAAGATATTTTAACAATCGTTTGGCAACTCTTCAGGTTTTGACTCCTATTTTGGTGAACGCCCGATAGTTACGTTTTTAACACCCTTAAAAGAAAATTACGAGGTTTCCAAGGAATCGTACCCAAAACTGAAGAAATTCTGAACGGAATCCAATTGGAAATACATTTTTAATCGGATTTCATAGCGTTCGTGAGATTAGAAGACAGATAAGATTATGTCAGATTTTATGGGTGCCATCTGTCGAGAGGAAAAAAATATCTTGTATTGACGACCAGACTATTTTATATTCAGTGAAATGTCACTATCTCGGAAACATGGTATTAGACCGAGGGAATTGTCAACTAACAAAAATATTCCAACAAATCAACCAAAATGCAACAACGTCGGGAGTGGGCCCTTGAAATATCAGTCCTTCTTATGTTGTTGTTACTAATGACCCCTGGCTGTATAAAAAAGTCCAGTGAAGGCTATAGGGCAAGGCGATGCGGCCCCTCTTCAGTAAACGGCTATTGGCCACAGCAGCGGAAGACCACTTTTGGATCATTGCTACCACAATTCTCATATAGGGAGCGACATCTGGTGATCTTGTACCTTGCTCTGAACCCTATAAAACACACAGAAAGCTTTCAGGCCAACAGATATGCCCCTAACCTGCTCAAACACGAGAGCATTCAGTGGGGCTTGTCGGGATTCGAACCGATCACTCGGAGCCGAATGTTGACGCGCTAAGCGATAGACTGCTCCAGTCTCCTTCGTATGTTTTAAGAATGTACTGACCTAAAAATCTCCGTTTTCTTTCCTTCAGACGTTCGGGCACCTCAGCTGACATTTTTTCCGTCTATATTACCACATGCAATTCAACTACCGTATTATTCGGACGCACCTTTCGACTTAGGGGGTGTCTTAGGGTCCGAAGGTAACATTAAAATAAAATGAATATTTTATTATATATATATATATATATATATATATATATATATATATATATATATAGGGCTTTTTTTTCTAGGGGTACGCGGGGATACAGCGTATCTCCACCTTTTTTTTAAATATTATTTTGGCTTAATTTTACCCTTTCAGGGGCAACAACCTTCATCGTTTGCACGGTGCAGATTTTTTTCTTGATTTTTTTTAACCTAAAATTTCTTAGAAAATCTTTCCAATTGAAGGTTGCAAAATGTTTTAACTTCTTTAGACTGGTAACAGATGGCAGCACTAGCCATTTTCTGCTCATTTAACATGAATACATTGGATGCAAGTGAAAAGAAGACAAGATTTAGGCGTTTGCACTGTGCAAACAGCGCCCCTAAAAGGGTTTTAACCGAAATTTTAAGAAACTTACAAATCAATTGTTAATATATAACAAAAAATATTTTTTTTATTGCGAGTTTTTTTTTCCATGTGACGTGACGTGTGAAAACGCTTATTTGAGACTAAATGCTTATTTGAGATAACACAGTATACACACTGTTATTTTTATCGAAAAAAAGATACATATATATATATATATATATATATATATATATATATATATATATATATATATATATGTATGTATGCATTTATTATATATATATATATATATATATATATATATGCATGTATGTATGTATTATTGTTAGTTTCCAATGCGGAGGCCTTGTGTTTAGACATTCACCTGTTAACACCGCGGTAATTCTGGCCTCTTTATTACGGGGGAACAATATAGGTGGCCCAGCTTTGCCCCCTATAAACCGGTCCCGTCAATTTGAGCCGAATTAAGTGACGAGAACAGAAATACTTCAGCCCGCACCTCCAGAAGCAAGTTTGAGAACTTGGAGGACATTGCAACCACGACAGATTTTTCGTGCACCAGCCGCCGTTAGTGTACACAGCAGTGGACTTGTCAGCGACCGGCATCGAACCAGGGACGTATATATATTATTATAATTATACATATTTTTTTATCTTAGGAATGAAATTGAATTATCTTTCCTAACATACCTAACAAACTACAAAATATTCTTTTCAAAATATCCTCCCATGAATTGTCTTATGGTTTTGAGGTGTGTCTTGTGGTCCGAAAAATACGGTCTCTTAAAATAAACCATTAAAACGCATATCCATTCTTCCAAGGAATAGCGGGTGGCAAACGCCAGTGACGAGAAGTCTGGTTTAAATGAAATAACTAAATGGATAATGACAAATCCCAAAAATTATGGAAAAGAGAAACACACGCGAGCCATATCATAATCTTAGAAATGTCTCTCAACTTGTTTTGGTAAGGAAGGGAAGTTTGAAAAAAAATAACGCTTAACTTTTTACATCAGAAACAAAGTAAATAAATAAATAATAAATAAATCAGAAATGTAAAAGCTTCAAACTATGTACTAACTCTTTCTCCTGGTGGCCATGAGAAAGTCGTGAGTCATAAATGAAAATGAAGTGCGAGAGCTAGCTGTTTCTTTATCCCAATTCTCGCTGACGTGGAATCAATGATTCTCGATTATGTAAGGCCAACTCTGAGTTCATGACTAGAATCAATAACGTGGTCTGTTGTTTCCTTAACTAAACCTTTCTACACATTTCCGCACACGTTCAAGACATACCAGGGGTGAATTTTTGGTTCTGTGCTGAGTAAAAATTAACGCGGAAACACCATAAGTGGGAAAAAAGTAGCTTCTAGACATAATTCTTGAATAACTTCCAAATAATGCTGAATAGAAATAAGTAATACGGACCTGAGATGTCGAGATCAAAAGTATTCTTGGTTTATCCTATACACGTTGCTACATTAAAAAAAATAATAATAAATAAATAAATCTGGAATAATAAATTCTGTTTCTGAAATGAGTCTGTAACACGAATAATTTGATATATAAATTGAATGACAGCTATTCAAAACGGATGAAGGGGTACAAGATGATTTTGTGTGTGGGGGACGACGACATTTTAAAGCTTTTTCACTTAGAGGAATAGATTCCATTATAAACAACTTTAATGTCATTTCGTATTTGAAGAAATGACTACAAGAGATAACTTTTTTTAAGAAGCCTATAAATCATACTTAGAAACATAAAAGTAGGTTGTTTGGTGACACTTCGGATGAATAAATACTCTTAAAGATCAAAGGGTAGATCAAGCGGCGGAATCTTTTTGGCGCAAAAAAAAAAAAAATTAACGTAATCACGTCAATTATAAAGTAGAGATGGGAGTTCTTAATTTTTTAGGTAAGGGATTCATTTTTACCATGTTTTTATAAACTCGCTTTTTTGTTTGTGTGTGTTAGTCCAGTACAAATCTTGCAATCGATTTTTAACTAACTTCCCGACTAGCTAGACATTTGAAACTTTCAGAATAGCTCAGAACATAGCTCAATGCATTATTTTAATATTTTTAGTCATATTTAAGCAGCATTGAATTCAATTTCAGTTAATTTTGTTTTATAGACTGGTGCAGTCATCTATCGGCCGGTATGGGAACGAAAAGTTAAACGCAAGTTAACTTCCAATTAACTTCATTTTTCTTTCAAGTTGATGGGATAATTCATCAAAAAAAATTTTAAAAAGTATTTATTAATACATAGAATTGTCAAGTTTATATGATTCAACAGAAAATTTAAAAACATGGTTTATAAAAAGTTCTTTTTATCTTATAATTATTATTTTTAAACCTACGCTCACCGCAGTCCTATTCAAGCCTGCGCTGCCTAGGAGTCCAATACTAAAGAGAAATCGTTTCAAAACAAGGTAGGGATAAAAACTCAACTTCATTCAGTTCGTCGAGTAGCATATGATGACGTAGCGTAAGATGCTCTCCGGTCCTATTTCCATGTCTTTACAATGGGCAGATAGGAGTATCGGCTAAACCAATGCGAAAGTACATCAATCTGGAGATAATGATGTGTGTGGTTATGGAAGATATGGAAACAGGCAACACGCGTGGCTCTTGGGAGATCGTAGGGGATTTTCCGGTTATCATTCAGACAAGCCTCTAGAAGGATCATTATGGCTTGATATTCTCTCCAAGATCTTATATTTTTATAATTCGTCTGACGTTACGTAAAGAAATCGGAACAACTGAATGAGTGGACAAAGATGTGGCTTTCGCTGCCATCTCACTACCGTAGATCCCACTGTGGAGATTAACATAAAAGAAAGAGAGAATATCCTACAATTAATTAGTAATAGGGAACGTTTTGAATATATATCCTGTGAACACGATGTAAGGACTTTGCCTAAAATGAGACTGACAGCCTTTAAAATTAACAAACACATTTATTTGGTCTTCTTGACTAAAAAAGACAACTGTACACTGTACAAAATATTAAAATTACAAAAATATTAGGGTTCGTGATGTCATGATGAGTTGGCTGGATTCTCCGTTCTGGCGAGGCACGCGTCCGTTCCAGGGACCTCTTATTCGGCTCACCTATTCTCTCGGAAAAAAACTCGGACAACTGCAGACTACCGCTCGGGGTGTAGAGTATATCTTCTATTATTTCCTTCTGGGGGGTCGAGTGTCGAACACGTCTCTCCTTTACGGTTCGCCGTTCAAGTCGTCCCGTGGCTCCGGCCAGTCTGCACTAGACTTTGTCATCGGAACTCCATTGTCAACGAGGGGGGACTTTTCAAAAGGATATTCCTTCCCAGAAGTAATCAGAAGAGTCTCTGCGCCTAGTCTATTGTGTCACTAAACGGTAAGGTCACCTTTCGGAACTAATGAAACAGTTTAGTTTCCAAAGGGGTGTCCGCTCCCTTGGAATTCCACGTGAGGAATGTCGAAGTCATTACAACGAGCATTGCCACTCCTGGTTCATTTTGAAAGAAACATCTTAGATGGAGAATTCTTCTTATAATCTCGATCGAAAAGGTGTTGAAAGTTTTTGGAGATATATTAAATTGGATCACTTTGCAATAGGCCTACTGATAAATGTGCAAACTTTATTGGAAAATACATACATCTCCGCAGTTTTTAAATCACCTGAGGGTGGGTGCAATTCTAAAAGCGTTTAAGGACCGTGACATTTATTTCGTTCGCATGAAGATAAATTAGAAAGCATCTCTGAAACGAAAGTCACCCTAACTTTGATATGAAACAGGTAAAACACTTGACATCGCAAATTTTCAACCGCAGTGCTAATCTATGGAGTTCCTATCATTATGTTTCAAACCGCAGATTAATAATAATGGATCCATGTTTCTTCCCCTTATTTTCACAAACGTGACATCACTTATCTTAGTGGCAAATTTCCAGCCACGAGTGATATTTGCGGGCGACGGAATAATAGTTCGCATTGACATTGTCTGTGCGTTGTCTGGGTTGGTTGAGGTTTTTCAGCTCCATGTCCAAAAAGGACGAGCTGATTCAACCACAAGACGCGAGCAGTGCAACAATATATGTATAAAATGTAACGTGTAAAGGTGATAACAATGATATAAAAAGGTGACCAAATTGGTCAAATAGAAAAGTTATAAACACAATAAAGTATAAATATGATAAAATTAGTCATATACAAACGTGATAAAAAGTCACGTGTGAGGTAGTGATGCGACATCGATAACAAAACATCGATGTTTTGAAACATCGATATTCAATATTAAAACATCGATGCTAATAAAACATCGACCAAAAACCATCGATGTTTTTAAACATCGATGTTTTAGAACATCCATTTTTTAAAACTGGTTTAGTAACCTCTAACATTATGGGGGGGGGGGGTTAATTTTACTCTCTGATTGGGCTGACACAAATGAATAAAACTTGGTTGCTTTTGCCTTGGGCTACATTGATGACTCAAAATTCTCGATGTAAATATCACCATGTTTTGCCTTTAAATGCCCAGATAAATTCATGGTATTGCCAGAAGTTTTGAGGGACTTAAAGCAAATATTGCATTTCGCTTATTTGTCAGAGGTTTTGCAAAAATATTTCCAAACGGTACTTTTAGGAGGCATCTTACTAATAATATTAGCGTCAACTTATATAAAACCAGAACAAAACAAAATCTAAAATGGCTGCTCTCGTGTATATACTATTTATAAAATAAAACCCCATCGAAGGTTCTGGAGTGTCAAGAACATTCCAAGCGCTCTGATTGGTGCACTGGTTGTTGATTGCCATTTGTCTGTTTGCTAAGGAATCGTTCCCCATTTTGTATTCATCCTTTACAAAATTCAGACTTACATTTACTGAGTGTGAAAATTATGCTACGTGGTAATTTTTTTTTTATTATGGTACTTTTTCATTAAAAAAAAACATCGAGGCAACGTAAAACATCGAGCACAAAACATCGATGTTAAAAAAACATCGGCTTCAATAAATCGATGTTTAGAACATCGATGT
Source organism: Dolomedes plantarius (assembly GCA_907164885.2). Lineage (NCBI taxonomy): Eukaryota > Metazoa > Arthropoda > Arachnida > Araneae > Dolomedidae > Dolomedes > Dolomedes plantarius. Next base: position 27,424,820 of record OU015495.1, on the reverse strand, counting down.
TTTTATCAAAACATCGACATCGATGTCGCATCCCTAGTGTGAGGATGGTAAAAGCAGAAATCTCTGGATGGGGTTTCTCCATTCAGATCACATTGCCACTGTGCGATGGGAATCATCTCGGGATAATGTCAGGCGCTTAAAACTAGCTTATTTATGTGGGGCGTGTTCCTAAGAAGTTATTAATTATTTTGCATGTATTTAAGTCGAATTTTAAATTAGTTTTTATGTAATACTAGTTAACTAGAATTGCTGAATATATAGAAAAAATTAAATTTTGACGACAAATTCAGATGTTATGTGACTTTTAGTGGTTTTCACAGTCCTACACGATATCCCCCCAAAAATTGCCCATTGCACGTAGGTTGGGATTTTCAAAAATACCCTGCGTATAAGGTTAAGCAACCTCGCATAAATCAGATTTTCCCACAATCTCCTGACAGAAAACTGTAGTAACTCCTCTTCCCGCAATGGGTCCATTCCATATTTCTTCATTATTGCTTAAGAAAACAAACCTTCAAATACAATTCGCGTGTTTTTCGAAAATCTTTTTGCTTTAGTTTAGATTTCTCAAACAGTACCCTAAGATAAGAAGCCTAGTTACTAACAATGCTCCATAAATTATGTTTTTTTCCCAGTATCGATTATATAATACACGCTCTCTCAAACTTTCAAATTAGTCATTCAGCCAAATTATCCCCAATCATCCTACGTTTAATTTTTTAAATTCGTTTTTATGTTGGCTGATTGTCACCAAACTTATCTCTTGTTATCCCTCCTTCAGGCGCCTGCAGATATGGTTGTCCGAAACACCACTTTCAACTCACTCTTATTTTAGAAACACGGTAACTCTCACTTTCTGATTCTATCACAATTTTGTTAAAGGCCCAGTATCGGAATCATAACTCTCTTCCGGTAAGTTATCGTATTATTTATAAGAAGGTAGAAGGCACTCTGAGCTATTGGGGGAAAAAAGGGTTTCATATAATGTGCAGAAATTTTCTTCAACACATCATTGTAGAAATTTATACTCTACTGAAATGCGCAAAACAGAAGAAAATAATTACAAAATAAAAAGAACTTTTTATATACCATGTTTTTAAATTTTCTCTTGAATCATATAAACTTGACAATTCTATGTATGAATAAATACTTAAAAATTTTTTTTTCGGTGAATTATCCCATCAACTTAAAAGAAAATGATCAAATGCGTAATAAAGAGGTATCAAATGCGTAATCAATCGTTTATCTCGGGAATTGGAAGTTAACTTGCGTTTAACTTTTCGTTCCCGTCCCGGTCGATAGATTTCTGCACCATTCTACAAAACAAAATTAACTAAAAATGAATTCAATCTGCTTAAAGATGGCTAAAAGTATCAAAAGAATGCATTGTCATCGTGTTCTGAACTATTCTAAAAGTTTCAAATGTCTAGCTAGTTGGGAAGTTAGTTAAAAATCGATTGCAAGATTTGTACTGGACAAACACACAAACAAACAAACAAGAAAGCGAGTTAATAAAAACATGGTAAAAATGAGCGAAGTTCTTCGTGTTTATTCCAGTTATAAATGTTAATTTTCTTTGCCAAAGTTTTTGGCTATAATCCTGAGTCATTCTTGAATAAGAATATTGAAAAATTGTTTTCAGGAAGTCTTTATACCCCAGATAATTGTTGTGATCGGGAAAACTTGAGGGGAAACCCGGACGGATGGAAGACCTCAATAAAAACTTTATATTCATAAAATTTCAATTTGTAATCTCAGTTTGAAAATAAGACAGATTACGCAAATTTCCAAAAAATGTTCCAGGTTTTTTTTTCTTCAGTTCCTTTAAACTAACCATATCAAAAACAGTACTCTTCTTATTCAATTTTGTTGAAAAACAAAATCTGATCGGTAACGAAAAGAAATCCAATTATACCTGTTGTGTTAAAATAAGTTATTTTCTATGAGCTTTTGTCTATTCACCTAGAAATTCGGTAAAATATAATCCTGTACCATAAAGAAAAAGTCTGTTCTCGTTTCGTTTTGTTAAAAAACAAAACTCAGTAGCCAAAAGAAATCATGTTAAATAGGTATTAGAACTCATTTTGTGTCAGAAAAGAAATACTCTGTGACTCGTAAAAGATTTATTTTTAACAACATTTTATCGTATTAGCAACGAGAAGAGATAATCGATATCTCTTGCGGTAGGATTTACCCATAACTGAAGAAAAATTATTTTAAGTTTGGAAAATTTTGGTTTTGTTTGCCATGTCTAATCCTATTTAAGAAAAACGACCAACAAAAAAGAATTAATTCCTGCTGTCGTATTATCCGCAACTTCTTACGTCGGAACTCCATTAACTGATAGCGACAGGTCAAACTGATACGAGCGAACGCCATTTTGATTCTGACTACGCTAAGCCCTGCCGTGGTATTCGATGTTGATCGAATACACACAAAAAAGTTTAATGTAGGTCATTTTTTTTAACAGTAATGGCTCTTAGCAATGTTACGATGATTTATGTTAGAGGGTAATATATAATATGGGCAGACGGTTTTAACTTTTTCTCTCTGATAATAAAAAACAAATGAGCCATACATTTTTCTGTTAAGTGTTCATAACCCTTATCACAACATATGTACTGTAAAATTATCAAGAGTTTTTAATGTATTTATACATTCCGAATATTTTTCGACTAAATTTAGACGTTTTTTAAATTTTCATAAGTTAAATGTTAATACTATTACAGGAGAAAAATATTTTCTTATTTGTCAAAGGTGTTTTCCTACGAATAGATTTATCCTTTATGAAATATGTTGTTGGTTTTGTTGTTGTTACGTATGGCAATTTTTGGAACTTAATCCATTACACTTTGCAGCCGAGACTGCTGGCCATTCATTTAAGGTGGCACATGCCAGGGGCGTGCTTAGAGTTTTAGCGGCCCTGGGCGAAACACATTTACTGGCAATCAAATTTTTCTACGTACTGAGTAATGGATCTTGTAAGACAACCCCGATCCCCTCCCCCCCCCCCCCAAAAAAAAAAAAAAAAAAAAAAAAATCATGCATCCACTACTGATTTTACTAATTATTACTTTTAATGCATTACGTTTCGATACTAAAAACCAATAGGGTAGTTTGTCAGTTAAGATTCTTTCTACAATTCTTTTAAAAAAATCGAAACATATATTTTTTTATAAGATGAATTATAGAAATCACGAAAAATGAGTAATTTCATAAAAAACCCCGTAACATTTAGAAAAGTGTTGCGATGAAGAATAAAAGTGGAGGCCCTAAATTTTTAGCGGCCCTGGGCGGTTGCCCAGTTCTCCCACTTCTAAGCACGGCCCTGGGCACCGTATAAATGGCCAGCATTACCCCCCTACAAGCCGGTCCCGTCATTTAGAACCGAGTCAAGTGACGAGACCGGTACACTTGACTCAGCACCTCCAGAGGTAGATTTGAGAACTTAGAGGACTTTGCAGTCACGACTGATTTAACATGCACCAGCCGCCGTTACTGTGCACGGCGATGGATTTGTCTGCGACCGGCATTGAACCAGAGATGTGTAGATCACTGGCCCGCTGCCCTTGCCAACTGGGCCATCGCGCCTCCCTTTATGAAACATAATACCAGATTAGATGATTCAATGAACTTCTCAGGGCACATTCGAATATTTTTCTATTCTTAAAATCCATTTTATGTTTTCATTTTTATATTTTGGCCTTTTTTTAAATATGCAGAAAGAAATTCTATGTATTTAGAGAGAAGGAGTCATCAGTTTCAAAAGCTTCTTTTTCCACTTGAAAAGATTCTAAGAATCTAGAGAACCTTGAGAATAGTAAAGATTAGCTTGCAGTGATCTCTGTGGTATAGCAAAATTCATCCTTTGTTTGTCTGCCATTCAATGCAACACAAACAACGTTCGGCAACACTGTTTGTGAGAATAGAATGATCCTGAAAAAAAGTTACTCAAAATAAAGGAATAAAAATATTTCATTAAAGTGGATCCCTGGACAGTGGTGTAGCGAGGGGAGGCGCAAGGGGGTCTATCATACCCTGGGCTCCACTCGCAGAGGAGCGCCAAATGGTCCTTTTTACTAATTCTATTATATTATATTACTATATGTTTTTCAGGGGGGGGGGACCAAAAATATATCGTGCCCCAGGCACCAGTTATGCTCGCTGCGTCACTGTCCGGGGATTATTGATTAATAGTTTGCTTTCGATTATATTACATGGTTTATTAACCATAAAGGTCGCCCATCTATCGGCTGATAATTAAGGAATTTTGACGGCAGAATGTTCTTTCTGTTTGTTGAATATATCTTCCTTGAAATACATCACTTTTAAATGCTTTAAATAAAAATAAATTGTGCCTAGAAAACGTCAAATAACTTTTTTTTCTAAAGTGCTGTTTCACTAGCGAGAATTCTCAAAAGTTTTTAAAAATCAAATCTTTAAAGATACTTTATGCTGAAGATTATTTGTGTTGCTTCCTTTTTCCAGCACTGAAGTATGAAACTGAGTTTTTTTTATATTCTTCTAGATTTATCTGTATTGAATGCTAAGAAATATATGATGTTTTTTATAAAACCAATACGTCAGTTTCAAGGGCGGAGAGAGCTTTCCGTTTAATTTGTCAGTAAAAATTTAATAGCTTAATATTTTTTCCAAGTTTTGAGTCGTTTGTCATTTATAAAATGTAGCAATAAAAACACAGTTCAAAACATTAAAGAAATTATTCTCCGAAAAGGTGCGGCAACCAATCCATTTCTCATCTCAGCATGTTGTCTGTGTTTAACACTTTAAAATAACTCCCATTTAAAGGAAAGAAAAAAAAAGTAACTAACAGCAGCAGAATTCGGTTAAGCCTGTCTCCAACAAAACACGGGCTGTTTAAACACCGTCCGTTTCATCGAAATCAGACAAAAGAATTTCTTTCTCCGAATTGTGCAATAACCTTCCTCCGGATTGAGTCGTGGTCAGCAATGGCTCCCATTCCCCCAAGCTTGGGGTTTACGGCGTTGCGGCACCACGCATGTGCTGCAACGATATTTTTTTTCCCCTCTTCCTTTCTTCCTGCGCTTTCAAGGCCATGAAACGCTCAGAGAGAGAATGAAAAAAAAAGAAAGAAAGAAAGAACTGAACTTGTTCAAATGTTTCGCGCAAAGGCTTATTTTGATGACGATCGTAACATGCGATGTTTATTCATGGCTTTTCGGGAACTCTCTCTCGCCTCGAATTGACTAAGATTCGAGATAAAAGTTTCTGTTAATAGTAGGTTTAGGTAAACACAAAATTATTTGATTTTTTTTTCTCTTCTTAAGCGGAAGATGGGTGCTTATTTTCTCTTCCAACGTCCATTGCGTTAAACGGCATTGTATTGGCTGGAATGCAAAGAAAATATGTATAAAGGGTTGAAAAGAAAGGATGTAATTTTTTTTATTTAGTATTACCATCGATCACGTGTTTAAAAATAATCATCTTATAAAGATAAATGAGCAATAAATAAATAAATAAATAAATAAATAAATAAAACTAAATAAATAAATAAAATATATATATATATATATATATATATATATATATATATATATATATATATATATATATATATATATATATATATATATATATATATATACTCTTTCAGATAAGATATCGAGGGAAATAGACTATCACAGGGTTAAAATAAATCTAGTTTCGTTGATAAAAGTTGAAAGGGCAATTAATTGGACAGTTAAAATAACTTAAGAAATCAGTTGTAGCTGATATAAATATCATTTTAGGGAGAGAAACTTTATAAATCGAAAGACATCTGAGTAAGCACGTTTCACTATAGGTGTAGCATCGTGGGGACACAGGGGGGGGGGGACGTGCCCCCTCTCAACTTGAAATAAATTAAAACGTTAATATAAGTTCAGTTAAAATCGGAAAATTGTAGAAAACTTTTAAGAAAGTTAGTTTTTTCCCCGCTTTTTCAAACTGGGGAGCTGAAGATTCTGATTATGTCTTTAGCTTTAACATAGTTTTTAACATTGATATGATCCATAACAAAAATTCGATGCTATAATTTTTTCTCATTTTATTTATATTATATTTATTTTTCTCGGTGTATAATTTTTGAATACTACTCAAAAATCAATTCTAGTGTTATTCAACTTTAAAAAAATCATAATATTTCATATTTTATGGACCGTCTGGCAGTCAGTGCGCTGAGAAGGGCCTTAATTGGATTCAATTCATGCTGGCCTCCACCCCCCCCCCCCCCCAAAAAAAAAAAAAAGAAGTTAGAAGCACGCTACGCCTATGCGTTTCACCCCAGTGTTATTTATTTCAAGTTTAAGCTAAGATCACACATTCTTTGAGAGCGAACGTTGAAAAATGAAGGATCCTTCGGGGAACGAAATATTTTAGCCGTTGGGCTTCTGTCATCCATAAAAAGAGAACAAAATAAGCAGCCAACTCTAAAATGATTATTATTTATGCAAAGCATTTGAATTTATATATAATCTTATCTATAACATTTAAGTGTGTATGTGTATATTTAAGTGTATACACTGCTGGCCACTGCAAATGCAACACCCTGAAGGAAACATGCAAATAACATGAAATTTACAACATGCATTAGCGGAGGTGAGATATGCAAATGATTGGAATTTCAGCGTAGACGCACATCACGCGCGCCTGTGGTAGTGATGCGACATCGATAACAAAACATCGATGTTTTGAAACATCGATATTCAATATTAAAACATCGATGCTAATAAAACATCGCCCAAAAACCATCGATGTTTTTAAACATCGATGTTTTAGAACATCTATTTTTTAAAACTGGTTTAGTAACCTCTAACATTAATGTTACTTCGGTTAGTCGTGGGGGGGGGGGGGGGGTTATTTAATTTTATTCTCTGATTGGGCTGACACAAATGACCAAAACTTGGTTGCTTTTGCGTTGGGCTACATTGATGACTCAAAATTCTCGTTGTAAATATCGCCATGTTTTGCCTTCAAATGTCCAGATAAATTCGTGGTATTGCCAGAAGTTTTGAGGGACTTCAGGCAAATATTGCATTTTGCCAATTTGTCAGAGGTTTTGCAAAATTATTTCCAAACGGTACTTGTGGGAGGCATCTTACTAATAATATTTACGTTATCTTATATAAAACCAGAACAAAACAAATACTTAAATGACTGCTCTCGTGTATATACTATTTGTAAAATAAAACCCCATGGAAGGTTCTGGTGTGTCAGGAACATTCCAAGCGCTCTGATTGGTTCATTGGTTGTTGATTGCCATTTGTCTGTTTGCTAAGGAATCGTTCCCCCTTTTGTATTCGTCCTTTTCAGAATTCAGGCTTACATTTACTGAGTGTGAAAATTATGCTACGTGGTAATTTTTTTTTTATTATGGTACTTTTTCATTAATAAAAAACATCGAGACAACGTAAAACATCGAGCACAAAACATCGATATTAAAAAAACATCGGCTTCAATACATCGATGTTTAAAACATCGATGTTTTTATCAAAACATCGATGTTTTGAAAACATCGACATCGATGTCGCATCCCTAGCCTGTGGCGCCACTTCAAAGCGCTATTTAAGGCTTGGAGATTTCGTTTCGCAATTGTGTTTTTCTTGTGGTTTTTTTCAAAAAAACGATCAATTATGCCTCGTCGTAAACAGCGATCATCTTTTGATCAAGTATCCGAGTTCGACAGAGGAAGGATAGTGACCTACCGAGATTGTGGATTATCTTTCAGTGAAATCGGTAGTCGTGTTGGACGAAACCAAACAACTGTAATGCGGATATGTGATCGTTGGATGCAGGAAGGTACGACGGACCGGCGTGTTCGATCGCATCCACTTCAGCGCACCACTTCACGTGATAACAGGCAAATTGTGCGCATGGCAGTGATGGATCGCTCAGTCACATCACGAACCATAGCACAGCACATGCAGTCTGTAACTTATCATCCAGTGTCTGCGCGTACCATTCGACGCCGTTTACAGCAGAGTGGTCTGTCCGCAAGACGTCCATTGCTTTGTCTACCCTTGACGCAGAACCACAGACGTCTCCGCCGCCAATGGTGCGATGACAGAAGGATGTGGACGGCAGAATGGAATGAAATTGTCTTTACTGACGAGTCACGCTTCTGTCTGCAACACCACGATGGTCGCATTCGAGTCTGGAGACACCGTGAAGAGAGGATGCTGAACAGCTGCGTTATGCACCGCCACACTGGTCCTGCACCGGGTATTATGGTATGGGGCGGTATTGGATATCACTCTCGCACACCTCTAGTACGCATTGCCGGTACTTTAAACAGCCAGCGCTACATCTCCGAGGTGTTGGAGCCAGTTGTCCTTCCTTACCTTCAGAGCTTGCCCACAGCCATATTTCAACAGGATAATGCGCGACCACACGTGGCATGCATTGTCCAACGGTTCTTCGTCAATCGCCAGATTGATTTGCTTCCCTGGCCGCCTCGCTCTCCGGATCTTTTGCCGATAGAAAACATGTGGTCCATGGTTGCTCTACGATTGACCCAGATTCCATCCCCAGCTGCCACAGCAGATCAACTTTGGCAACGTGTGGAAGCTGCTTGGTCTGCTGTACCCCAAGAACTCATCCAAAGTCTCTTTGAATCAATGCCGAGGCGTGTGGCAGCGGTGATCTCCAACAATGGCGGCTACTCTGGCTACTGATTTTGGCAGGAACCACACTTCTCAGAAGTCTATAAATTTAATCATTTGATACTTGGTCAACATGTTATCTACAAAATAAATTTTGTTGTGATATTTCTTGTCTTTCTTGGTGTTGAAATTTGGGTGGCCAGCAGTGTATATGTATAAATATACATTAAAAAATGAAATCTAAAATCATGGCGGAACAGTCCGTGTGGACCAAAGTCCGGCGGTGCTCATCTCCGCTTTCTTGACCGTGGGCTTCGGGTGCCATACAGCATATGTCGCGGTCAGGTGATCAACCTGACGTGGGATCCCCAGAGATTAGTTCCCAAGTATGCTTGGTCCTCATTTTATCGACCCACTCAAGGGATGAAAGGCTGAGTCGACATTGCCCAGTCGCAGGGTTGAATCCTGGACTTGTGGTGTGGCAGCTTGACGCTTTTAACCACTACGCGACTGGGCGTCTATAAATATACACTAGTGGCCAAAATTGTGGAAACCTTCTGAAAAATGTGTGAGTTTGAAGTTTAACGGTTTATAACGCTAATATATTTTAGAATTATACTAAAAAGCGCAATGACAATTACAATTTAATTTAGAACAAATTACAATGAACTTTATAAAAAAAATTATATTTTGAAAAAAGTTACCCACACTGAAATATGAGAGAGTAAATTTGTTGGTTTCTCATCATTTCCATTCGTACGTAGTTGGTGCGCCATTTGCTGCAAAGACAACCTGACAACGCCGTTCCATGGAGTGAACCTATGATTTTAGTTCATCAGGCGTTATAATAGGGTACCATGGTTGTATAATTGCTGCTATTAATTGTACTTTGTTGTACGGTTGCTTCCGACTAACAAGCTTCTTTGGTCGTCGGAACGATCAGAGATCTTTTTATCGGTTTTCTACGCTGAATATCTGACGAACGGCGATCTGTGATTGGTTTCTAGCCTCTGTCATATGCAAATTTCTTCCGTGAGCCCCGATCGTGTCTTTGTTGGCAGTTTGCAGAGCTGTTTTTTGTGCGTGCATAACGCGTCCGTTTTTTGTGATACACGTACCGTTCCAACGCTTTTTAAGGTTTTCGCATGCTGAGCATTTTGCGACGGGAAAAAGTGGGCGTAGCCTTTGAAAATTTCGAGTTTCTATACCTATAACCGTAACCGTGAGCGTCACTGTGTTGCCGTTCTCAGAATCCTGAGCTTATATCTCTGAATAACTATATCTGAAATCTGATCTCGATAGGTTGAACAGAACGGCCTCTAGAGGTCCATATATAGGAAAATTTCTTTATGACCACCTGGTATATAATATATATATATATATATATATATATATAAGATAAAGTTGAAAGAGAAAAACCAGTATGAGCACTAAAACTACTTGCAGCCAGGAACTAAAAACATGAAAAGATAAAATTGAAAGAGGTTTTTGATAGCATCTCTTCATCAGCGGTGTCGATATTGTCTAAAAACCAAAGGATTGTTTCTGATAAGTATGATCTATACAATAAACATACTTAGACACCGTACAATCCATGAGAAACTGTAGAATTGAATATACATCCACTCAACCATAGAACACCAAGCCTGGCGCCAGACAGAGTGGAAGTTAAGAATAGGTAACCGCAAGATGACTAACGTCACAAAACTTGCAACCAAGGAACAAATGGAAACACAGAAGCTGTCATACTATGGAGACTGTGTTTTAGGACAATTAAACCTTAATTATATTAGCTTTTTATTATTATTACTAAGGGTACTTTATTAATATTTTATTTTTATTTTTACATTAGTTATTAATATTATTTATTTATTTTATTTTTATTAGTAATTTACTCTAATTAAACTTATTATGTTGATTTACTTATTAGTTGCAACAGAACAAACTATTCATGAAATCTAAAACAACCAATTATGTGCTTGGAAAGACTATCGGGGTAATAATTACGTGTTAGCACAGCTATCAAGTCTAAAATATGCTTATTCCTAATGTCTTTAGAACAAAGCCTATTTATACGTACAAGCTGATTTACAATAATGGTATTAAAACAGTTTTTTGTAAACAGGTTAGGTAATTTTGAAATTTAACAATATTAAAATCATAATCCGATCTTTTGTCGGATAAGTCAAAAGTAAATTTTCTATGAGAATTTAATGTTAATAACTAAAAAGTTTACATTAATATTATTTTGGCTACTTTGTATTAGATCCAGATTAGGAGGGTAAAAATTTAAGTCTATATGATTATTACTTTTATTAATTACTATTATATCATTTATATATCTAAAATATATTGTAATTGCTATTATCTATATTATTAATATTATCAACTTCAAAATAATGTAAGTATAAATTGCCTAGCATACTAGAAGCATTACCACCTTGTGGTACACCTTTGGTCTGTAAGAATATACTATTATTCTGAACTATATAATTATGTTTAGTTACAAAATCTAGGAACCTATTGATATGAGTAAGTTTAATTTCGTTGCTTAAGTATTGAATATTATTTTGTACTAACTTTATAATTACTCTATTTAAAACATTTATATTGATACTAGCTGAAAACCCGCGCTTCGCTACGGAGTATATTCAAATTAAGTACAACGGTCAATGTATGCAATTAATGCCAGAAAATATAAGTATATATATTTATAATAAATGCGACGATCAATGTATACAATTGATGTAAAAATATATATATATATATATACAGGTATATATATATATATTTATAAAAAAATCGAAAGGGATATTTTGTTTTTTGGATAATATCCAATCGTCTGCTGCATTAGAAAGAAAAATAATATTTTTTTTTGTCTATTTAGTTGTTATGCACGTGACGATAAATTTATTTTAAGTACCAGAAAAAGAAATCACGTGATCAGCAGTTAATAAATTAAATTCTAAAAATGTATATCTAATCTTTAAAAATTCACCAAAAATCAGAAAATTGAGGTAAAGGTTCGAAAAAGATTTTATTTTAAAGGAATTTTTATGATATTTCTCGTGATAAAAATTTTATAACCCTCAAATTATTATTTTAAATGCAAACTTAAAAAAAGTTACAAAAACAGCTTAAAAATTTAATTAACAAAATCTAAGAAAATTTTTTCAAAAATCTTTCTTAGTGCACCCCTACCCCATAAGAAGAATCGCCATGCAAAATTTCAGCCCTCTAGGTCCAGCGGTTTGGTCTGTGCGTTGTATGTCAGTGAGTCAGTTACGGAACTGTTTTATATATAGATTATTGAATAAATCTTTAAAATCATAAGTTACTATTGTTTTACAATTATCTAATGTTTGTAGTTTTATATATATATATATATATATATACATGTAATCTTTGGAGACATTGTTATGAGTAAGAGTATTAAATGCAGCTTTACATAGTGAGCCCAATTCCTCATGCTACCCTCTGGAATTTCCTTTTTTACATTATTTTTTTTCTAACGTTTAAACATTTTATATTTCGATAACTGAAAATATTGCAGACGCTTTGCATTTCACAGGATCTTCGTCAGAGATCACATACTAGTATGACTATTTGGAGACAAACATTGATAGTGGCTTGAATCAAACGCTCTTTGACTTGAAACGCGGGGCATTTCTATAAGTGAAGAAAAAGATACTTTTTAAATATTAAAAAACCACTGTGTTTAATTTATCATTTTGGTTCCCTGCCCCCGTTTTTGGAGAAGAAGAAAATAATGATTTATGGAATGGAGAAAGGATTTCTATTCATGAAAGAAGGCAATTAGGGTGATATATTTCATCTCGAAGAAAGAAATAGAGTGGTATAAATATGTCTCTTCTCCCTTTTTTTTCCCTATTTTTTTCATATTATGAAAGGATGAAAAAATGTTACATGCGACTCGAAATTATCTTTCGATATTATTTTCAAGACGCAACTCTGGTTTTTTCTTTATAAAAAATTTGTTAATCGATGAGTTTGTTAAAATTTTTTGTTCTTTTCTGTTATTCAAATGTTTTTCTAAAATATTAGTGAAAAGGAGACACTCAATTTCAAGATCGATAATCTTTAATTCAATCATGTATAATTTTCTGGGATATTTCTTTTTTTTTTTTGCCTTTTAAAGTATCTTGACAACTTCTTTCAAATTTTTTATCGGTTCGAGTGTTTAAGCGGAATTTTTCCATCTTTAGAAATCGTCAACGAAATAAATTCCTTAGTGATATTCTCTTTAAAGTTTTTGCTCTGAAACAAAATTCGGGAAAGGAAAAATTATGTCCGCAAGGTATCGCGATATCACAAACTTTACTCCATTAAATTTTTTTTGAAAATAGTAATTAAAATTTTTTCGAAAATAGTCAGTAATTAAAACTTTTTTGACAATAGTCAGTAATTAATTTTTTTTTCGAAAATAGTCAATATTAATTTTTTTTTCGAAAATAGTCAGTAATTACATTTTTTTCGAAAATAGTCAGTAATTAATTTTTTTTCGAAAATAGTCAGTAATTAAAAAATTTTGACAATAGTCAGTAATTAAATTTTTTTCGAAAATGGTCAGTAATTAAATTTTTTTCGAAAATAGTAATTAAAATTTTTTCGAAAATAGTCAGTAATTAAATTTTTTTTTAAAATAGTCAGTAATTAAAATTTTTTAAAAAATAGTCAATAATTAAAAATTAAAAAAAAATAGTCCTAATTAATTTTTTATAAAAAATAGTACTTAAAATTGTTTTCTCCCGACCAAAATACAGCTTACGTATTACGCGCGAGTTAAGGCTGCTGAGTATTAGATTTGCTCAGTTCCATGTTATCCTATGGGGAAAATGTTTCCAATAATTAATTCAGATGATTTTTTTAAACTCTATATAAGATAATACGTAACTACTGTAATCGTAATGCGTAGAGAAATCTATTACTCTATGCTATTCATTTTAGAAATTTCGTTCACCAAAGGAAAATTCTGTGCGTCTAAAACTTTTTACATCCCGAATTTATTCAAAATTAAAATTTCTCTCCCTATTTCGGGGTACAATTAAAAAAAAAAGAATCTTTAAATCTACGTCGACAATCACTGTTAACTTTTTTTCGTTGATCAACACTGAACTAAGCTAATCCAGTGTGCTACTATCCTTAATGAGAAACATGAGAATGATACTCTAAAATTAGCAGGTGCCTGCCGCATCGACAACAACCAATTAAAAAAATGGTACTCTAAAATTTAAAACATTTAAAGAATACAATCAAAATTTTCTTTTATGTAATATTTACAGTTTAGTATTACTCTTTCAAGGTTTTTATTAAGCATCTTTCCAGACATCTTTTTGTAAGTAATCTGTTTAGAACCATTACATATAGAGAGATTTTCGAAAAACTGATTTCTTAAGTCTGGAAAATAAATGTGGTAAAAATTCTTTTATTTTATCAAGCCTACGATAAAGTTCATATTTTCTTTTTATCCTGAACTGGATTGAAGTGTTTCAATAAGGTATGGACAAACTTTTCTGGGAGTGAGCCAAATTGAAAATAATAAAATGCTAGGTCGGACATCTTAATCAAAAACCTAAATTGTGGTAGATTTTTTTTTCTTTGTGAAAAAAACCTGTAGAACGCTCTCGGGAACAACATGAATAATATTAATAAAATTTTTTATAAATTATAACAAAATTCTATTCAATGAAATTTTTAAAATTAAAATTCCCAACCTTGTAAGTACTGAAACAAATATTAGTTAGATGACTGTTTTTCACTACAAGATTAAAAATAGGGTCACAGTCGTATTATTTTAGTTACAGGAAATAATACGACTGTAATAATAGTTTATAATTCGTCTTCAGTTAGCAAAAATGAGTTTATAAAACAAGCTGTAAATAAAGTAACAATATGGAATAAAGAATAACTGCAATCAAGTCTAAAACAGTTTATATCATTCTGCTTCACGAGGTGGTCAGCAAAGAAAACAAGTCTTATTGTAGAGAACAATCTCTTTCACGTTCACATGAAGAAGCAAACGGGGCCGTACTCGTCGGACATTTTCCAAACTTAGAAATTTTTCTGCCTGTTTTCCTCTCGCTTTTCAGCAAGACATTAAACCAGTGGTTCCCAACTCGTAGAAGTCTGCGGACCACTAATCCAGAAACTGAACCACGTGCGGACCACCCCACGTGCGGACCTCCACGTACGGACCCCCACGGACTTGAGGGAGGGGAACCTTCCGGTGGGTATAGGGGTATAGAATATTCCTCAGGCAAAAGGGATACAGGATTAACGTACTCACATTCTGTATATTCTAATTCTAAAATAATTTTGTTAAACTTTTAAGAAATTTCAGTTCAACACCTGATAGTCATCGCTTATATTCGGCCCATCTAATTCAATGAACATTGCTTTCAAAATCCTCATTTATTTGGCAACTTTTTTATATGTGGTGCCGGACCACTACCGAGTCTTTCGCGGACTACCGTTTGGGAACCACTGCATTAGACATATCACATGTACAAATTTTTCTTTAAAATGTGATAAATCCTCTCAGGAAATATACTGATCTCGATTTACCAGTCGTAGTGGTGCAGAGTTTAACCGATCTAAACGAATCAGAGAGCGAAATTCTTCCAGGTTACCTCATCCCCACATTATTTTTGGTTATTAGTTTTGGTATAACGTGGATCTATGCATAAGCCTACGTATGCCATTACTTTATATTGTCTTTTGTAATCTTTCGAAAGATAGGATGAGGAAAAACAATACATATGAATTGTGATAATAACAACGGGATTACTGTCACACTTTAGCTACCTAAAATTTCAAAAATGTTTACGGAAAGGAAGGACTATTCTCTAGAATTTTTTAGAAGTCGGAGAACACAGTTTTTCTGATCATAAACCATCCTTTCAATGTTGAGAATTCAGCTCATGAATATTGTAATTCACTCTAAGTATTAGTTTTTTGAACCATAATATGGGGAGATGGAAATTAAATATATATAATTTTCCCAGAGAGAGAGAGAGAGAGAGATTAGTACAGTTCTCTTAATCTGCAGTATTACAGAGCATTGGTAAAGTTTGCAAATCATATGAAATTCTGAATTTTTTTTCAACAACGAGGGTTTAATGTACAAAGGAATTCATATTGGCAGGTTTGCCATTCAAAGCACTCTTTTGACGCTTCAACTTTCACGAAAGAATAAAACGATTATTCAAGAAATTCGATGCCTATTGTTTTGAATTTGAGACCATAAACGTCATCATACTGATAAATATTTGATAAGGATACAAAACCTTAAAAAACAGGTTCATTTTTTAATTTTTGGCCTTAAATCGTACTACAGAACTATTAGAATAAAATGGCACAAACCGCATGTCTCTAGAAGTTTCTAGGCTTTACCGTTTACACGTACCCTGCATTCCACATCTGTAGTATTGTCTGTTTATCTCGGAGATTTTTGCGGATTTCCCATCTTTAGCGTGTACCAGACTTCAGTGTTTAATATTTCTTTAATCAATTCAGTAAAAACTTGCTTCATAAAGAAATCAATATCGTACGTAACAGCGGGGTATTCATTCATTAATTACGCTCTAAAAAATTTCATAATGAAAAAAACAAATTTCACGGTTTCGGAACACAAAATTAAAACATTTTACACTTATTATTATACAGCTTTCAGAATCAAATAACACGAATCGTACGTTTCAATGGTGACCACGTAACCATTCACAGCATTTTTAATTCTGTACTGTCTGGGCATCTGTACTTCAAGACAAAATTTAACAACAGAATTTTCTACGATTTGCCATCTTTAGAAGGCTATATTTAAAATTCCTCGCATAATACGTCTATGAAATGTTGTACCACGTTCCTCTGTTCCAATTTCATAAAACTGTTATCCAGATTTTGATTTATAGTAAAAATTCTAAAAATAGTTTTCCTGGAGCAAAAATCACTCCGAGAGAATTTTTCACTCTATGAAGAAATTTTTTTTCTCCCTTCAGAGCGATTAAAAATGTTCTATCTGATTCGTGGTTCGATAACGGCGTCCATTCTTTCTTGAATTGCACTCATTGTACTGATTAATTATTTAGCAACTCCCGACCTATTCTTCATTGTGTGGGCATGTCTAAGGGGTATCTCTATCACACTAATATCTACCTCCTGAATTGCAAAATGAGCACTACTGGAATCCACCAACTGATAAAATATCTTGGGATAAGCTGTCGCAGAAATGGCGACACTCCGAATTAAATTTTGAATATGAATATTGGAGCGATCTATGGGTATATGGAAACCGAATGAAAGATATATGAATACGAATAATGCAAGGAGGTACTTATCCCTAATTCTAAAAATCTCCAATCCATACGGCGAGAAAAGCACACATCAAATAAAACGCAGCCCTATGTACTATATGTACCATAGGCCCATAGGGCCATAGGAACAATTGGCTAACTGTGTTACTATATGTAAGCGACTTTATTCTCTTTTACAAAGTTACAAAAACAGCTTAAAAATTTAATTTTAAAAAATCTAAGAAGAATTTTTCAAAAATATTTCTTAGTGCACCCCTACACTATAAGAAGAATCGCCATGCAAAATTTCAGCTCTTTAAGTCCAGCGGATTGGTCTGTGCGTTGTATATCAGTCAGTGAGTCAGTCAGTTATGGAACTGTTTTATATATATAGATTATTTAAAGGGGTTAATTATCGCGAAATGCTGCAGTGTAAACAAAAGCTGTGAGGTTTTGTGTCCTGGAACTATACAGGAAAATGGCATACGCTTTCTACAAACATGTATGCTTTTCAAATAAACCAGCTTATATTTCTCAAAATTTTTCAAAAGAAATAAAACTTTTTTAATTTCGAGTGGTGGCACTTTTATACAAATCATGTTTGAATACTTAAGATTCCGATCCATCATTCGATATCTTTCTTTTGTACGTTCGAAAGAAAGCGAAACTGAGAACATCATTGGAGGCCATATTATCAAGTCTCTAAAAGCTACCAGAATACCTTAAAGACAATTAACTTAGTTGATTTATGGTGTGATCTAAAATATAAAAAAAAAATTGTTATTCCTATAGTATAAACAATTTTGTTATATTATCACACGTTTAGTTTTAATTCAAGAGAGTTCCGAGTTCGTTTAGCTGTCATCCAAAATAACAATATTTGAAAGCGTACAGAACCCTTAAAATGAACAGGAACAGAAATGAACAAATATTTATAAAAGCAGGCTTTGGGCTTTTGAGTTATAAATATTTTAAATTTTATTTCATGGTTGTTTAGACCATAATGGCTCATGGGTTCATTTAATATTCAAGTGCTGCCATCTGTCTACTGAGAGAGAAAATTTTTACGATTTAAATTTTGGTCCAATTTAATGAAAAGAGGTAATAAGTCGGCGGTTTAAAACAGTATTTAATTTTGAGTTTCCCCAATTCTTTTTCCATAATTTCCAAAGAATTTTTGTCTAGTCATTAAATCATCTTCATCGCTTATTTTTTTTTTGTAAAAGAATACGTAAAATTTAGAAACATTTTTTTTATGCTTATTAGTTTGGGAAACACTAATCGAAGTTACAGGTTTTTTAAAAAAGTTACGCCTTACAGTTATCTCCTTCAAAATGTTTGTGGTAAATGTAAAAATGATGCACTTTTGAAAAGAAACCAAACCTACAATAATTTTTTTCCTGGCTTTCAAGCTAGGAAAAGGAATTTGAAACGTCCGCATAGTTTAAAAAAAAATTGTTTTCATGAGCAGAGATAAGTTACTTTTCAAAATAATGTAAATTAATTCATTCTCTTGTCGCCCAGTGGCTAAGTGGATAAAAGGCATCAGCCTGCCACGCCGGGTACAATTCCCGCATAATATAAGACTTGGTTGTATTCTAGGGCAGCGATTCTCAACCTGTGGTCCGTGGAACGTTTTCATGTGGTCCGCGAAATATTGGCCTTTCGGCATAATAATAATAAAAATGCATGTAGCAGACCTAGGCCTGTACAGGTTTTCATTTGTTTTAGTGTATGTAGTCCGCCATTGATTTGGTAAGGCATCTAGTGGTCTTTTGGTATGAAAAGGTTGAGAATCACTGTTCTAGGGATCTCGCCAGTCTTCCACCTGGAAAGGGGAGCTGCAATCCATCGTCCATCGCCGGTGTCATCGTTTGTTTCTTCCGTGGTTGTGTGATTTATGTTTCTGTTTCCTTGTATTCATATGTACACCGGACTGGGGTCTGGTGTACATATGAATACAAGGAAACAGAAGGGTGTAGGACAGTAGTCAGCTCCAGGGACCTTAGCCACACAATTAATTCATTCCCGTCAGTTCGTTACCAGTAACACGAATGTTTTGAATTAATGATCTCAAAACAATTATATTCTGCCTGGCGTTAAAATTAGAGCATCAGTGGGTCATGGGGAGTAGTCTACTTGTTGCAATTATCATCATAATAATTGTTGGAATTATTATTTTTGGAGTTATTATTATTATTTATCTATTATAGTTATTATTATTGTTATCAATATAGTTGTTTTCATTATTATTGTTGTTGTATTATTGTTGTTATTATTATCATCGTCCTCCTTTTTGTTATTATCGTTCTTATTATTATCATCATTATTATTATTATTATCGTTATTATTATTATTATTATAGTTACTGCGACGAAACATACCGTGCAATGATGATAGTTTTAAGAAAGTGAGAATTAAACATTTGTAAATTTATTTTTCCAAATATAATTAATTTTATCTTAGAAAGATAATAAATTTGTATTCTAGGGAAGAGTTTCGATAATAAAAGAATAGGCAGTGACTCATACGTTCATTGTACGCGGGTACAATTTTGTACACAAATCACTTCAAACACATTTTTCAACAAATCGCTGCAAATGCATTTGTATACCAATCACTGCCTTTTCTTAGTTTATCAAAAGTTTTCTCCTAGAGAAACAACTTTTTTTTAAAGTTAAGAAACATCTTTGTTCCTTTAGCGTGTAAATTTTAATGCAAATGCATCACTTTCTTTGAATAATGTTGTTTATTACTTCACGCTGTCCTTCACTTTATTCAACGGAATAATTCTTAGTCATGACTTTTTTTTATCATTACACTGTTAGTGAACATTTCGCAAAACTTAGTTAATTAATCTAAGTCTTTATTTTTATAATTTAACCATGGAATATTTTTCCTTTTCAAATGAAAGCGTGCAAAGATAATAAATGTAGAATGAAATTTAAGTCACACTTGCGAATTTATTTTCTTAAATGAAATCATTTTATTCGGGGCACAAAACATTACCTTTTATCAAATATTTCTCTAGCGTAACAAGATATTCTTTCTTTTTAATGGACACAGAGCCTTACATCACTGTCCTTGAAAATCTTGTTTATTACTTCACTCTGTCCTTCAGTTTATTAAATTAAACAATAATTTACTCCTTTTTCATTAGTGAACGTGTTCAACGTGACAGAGAAACATTTCTACTTTACAATTTTTACCTACTTTACAATTCTAAAAAAGTCCTTTCTTCTTATCCGTTTTTATAACGTGGTCATAAATTACATTGCCTCTCAATTCATTAAAAGACTGGCGCTTGGCATTCGAACGAAAATTTTTGAATTTCTACTAATTATCCTCTAAGGAAGTAATTCGTGAGAGAAGCTTCACGTGCTGCCTTTCTTTTACCTCCACCTCCTCTCTCCCTTGTTGCAGACTTGTAGCAGTTACCTTTTCTTTTAATCGAGCGGAAAATGCCCACCTCCAACACTCATTATATTAATATGCTCTTCTTTCAGACAACTTCCAAAGAAAAACGAATCATTTTCCAAAATTAATTTGGTTTGCCCAAAATCCACTAGAAACCGAAGCAATAACTTAGTAATAATGTACCAAAATTTGAGCATTGTTTCAAGAAGGCAACTAAAGGACGGAGGGTATATATATATATATATATATGTGAAAGGTCCGGAATGGTCATCTCGTTAAAATACTGCAATCGAGGCCGTATCAAAGATTCCGAATCATAATTACTGAATATAGTTTATTCGACGTAACGATCAACACATCTTACTCAGTTCGGAGCCAGCCTGCGTCTCTCGCTAAAAAGCGCCAAAATAGCATTAGGTGAAAGAGGTTGCCAGCATTGGCGGAGGAAGTTAGTATGTGGGAGGCGAAGCGTTTACGTCAAGACGGGTTACCATGGCACAGATGAAGTACAGAATGGGCGATTATAGATAGTTAGTAATATTATCACATATATATATATATATATATATATATATATATATATATATATATATATATATACAGTAGAAGCTCGTTAATTCGAACTCGGTTAATCCGAACTTTCGGTTAATTCGAACTAATCCAAAGGCCCGAAAAAACTTGTATTGGAGTTAATGTTAAAAATATCTCGTTAATTCGAACTAAATTTTGATCAATTCGGTTAATTCGAACTAAAAATTTGACAAAAAAAATTTTCTTTTTCCTCAATTAACGGAGAAAACACAAGCTGTATTTATTATTTTGTGTGTCAAAATCACCTGTATTTTTTTCTATGTAAAGAGGCACATGCCAGCATTCCTAGACTATTGCATTTCCGCTAAACGTTAGTGGCTATTGTCCTCATCAGTGCTTAACGGACAAAGTGATTTTCCGTTATTTGTATCGATTTTCTTAGAATTTCAGAAAAACCAGTCTTTGCTACAGATTCTAGGGAGCTGCGTCAGTTATGCCTGCAGTGCAGACAAGTTAATGTGATCTAGTTTTTCTTCCTCAGTGTGTGATGTGAAAGTGTAAAAATTCAGGATGTCTACTCGTGGAAAGTACAAAACCCTAATTTTGGAGACAAAGGTAAAAATTTTAAAGAGAGTAGAGAATGGCGAATGTAAAACAAAGTTAGCAGCTGACTATGGAATTTTAAAAAAATCTTGTCAACTTATTTGAAAAACAAGCAGTCAATTTTAGATTCATGGGAAAAATCAAAATTTGCTAGAGGAAGGAAACGCATGAGAAATGCATCCCAAGAATATCTAGAAAAAGCTCTACTGCTATGGTTCCAGGATGTTAGATCTCGAAATTTTCCAATAAATGGATCCCGAGTGCTGAGGAAGGCTGATGAATTGGCAAGTCGAATGGGTATTGAAGATTTTAAATGCAGTGATGGATGGCTTTCTCGATTTATGTCAAGGCAGAATATTTCTTATCAAACTGTATGTGGCCAAAGCTCTGGTGTAAACGAAAACGTATGCACTAATTTCGGTAGGAAACTGCCAGGGCTTTTCTCTACTTACCTGCCGAATGATATTTTTAATGCGATCATAATGGACAAAGCCATAATGGACTCTATTTAAACTCTGAAAGCATTTATTCAGATGGAACCTTCCTCTGAAAATGAATTGAAATACTTCAAATCGAGAAGTTGGCTGAACAATGTAAGCATCATAAACAAAACCAAACATCCACTTTACAGTTTTTCCCCAAAGTGTAATTCGTATTTTTAATTAAAGTTTACTTTCTACTGCATATCTTCTGCTTCATTTTGAGATTAAGGCAAGTCTGTATTGCTTTTTAATATGTTAATTTTAGATAACATAGTATAATATATTTTCCGGGGTTATACATACTAGGAGATTTTTCTTCTTCAGTGATACACTTTTAAAGTTATATATTTTCTCTTAACATCGGATAATTCGAACTTCGGATAATTCGAACTTTTTTTCGAGAACCTTTGAGTTCGAATTAACGAGCGTCCACTGTATATATATATATATATATATATATATATATATATATATATATATATATATATATATATATATATATATATATATATATATATATATGTGTGTGTGTGTGGGGGGGGGGGGGGGGTTTGTGGGTAATAATCACAAACAGTGTGAACATATGTAACATTTATTTAAAAAGGGACATTATTTACATGGGAACTAACGTCTAAAAGGGGGGAAAACAAGCAGCGCGGGACACACATGCACGTGCACGCTCGTCGAAAAGTAAAACATCGTCTATCTCTTCTGTTCTTCGCGTCGCCCGCTAGGTGGCGCTCACCGGAGCTTACAAGGGCGCACTCCATGTGAGAGTGGCATGCATGGGGCTGTATGGATGGTATCCCACATCAGCCATCCGACAAAAAGCATCTGCCCCCAGATGCTGGAAGGGCCACAAACAAATACAGGTGACAATTTATTATGACGAAATGAAAAAAAAAGTATAAAAGCTATAAGAAATACACATAGGTTATAATACTAACAAAATGAACTGGAAAAGAAAATGAAAAATATAACACTAATTGTAGTAACATCCAAACAGCCAAACAATCCTGCTTAATGAAGATATCCTGAAAAAAAAGAAAAAATATATATAAAAATATAGTTAAAAAATTAAAGTATGTTTAGTCCAAACGGGTTATGTAAAGTTATGAGTCCACGGTTTCATGAACTCGATGCATGTACTGGTATGCATGGGTCCGTCGAAATGTCCACATTTTTGTACATCGTAGGTGGTTTTGAACATCGTAGGTTGGGCTTAAGTCTGATGATCTTGTAGGGTCCGAGGAACTTTGGATGGAGTTTTAAACGAGGTTCGAATTGGGTGCGTTTTATGGCAACAAGATCGTGCAACTTGAACTTCGGAGGTATCTTTCGTCGTAGATTGTAGGTTTTGCGGGTTTTCGTCTTGGACTCTTAAAATCTGTTGTTTGGCGTCTTTGCGGAGGTCGTCGCGTGAATTTATAAACTCAGCTTGTATTTCGGCATTCAACAGGTCTGTGATGTGTAGATTGTTGCGGACACGCATTTTTGTACCAAAAAGCAGTTCAAAGGGAGTCGTCTTAATGCTGCGTAGGAAAGATGAGTTGATAATTTGCTGGACGTCAGACACATGTTTATACTTCGTAGGATCACGGATGGACAATTTGGATAAAACAGAAATGATAATAGACGTTCAACCTGTCCATTTGCGCGAGGAAGACCAGTGGTTATAGTCAAATGCTGGATGTTCTCATGGTCGCAAAAGTCTTTAAAGGCATTTGACAAAAAAGCAGGTTCTCGATCGGAAATAATACGGACGGGATTTCCAAACACTTGTTTTTGAATTTCTAATTTAGAGAGTACTTCTGCAGCGTCAGTTGATTTCGTCGGGTAAAGCCACGCAAATTTGGTGAAACTATCGATAACGGCGAATATATATTTATATCGTTTAGAAGTAGTAGCGAGAGGACCTAAGTGATCGACATGATATGTATGGAGTGGGGTGTCCTCTTTCGGTAAAGGGTGTAGGAGTCCTTCTTGTTTACCACACTCGCGGTTCGTCAAGATGCATGGAACACAGTTGGCAATACACCTGGCAATTTTCTCTTTTAAATTAGGTATGAAAAACTGTTGTTTGAGTTGCTCCTCAATTTCCTTAGTAGCAAAATGTCCATTCTCGTGTGCGTCTCTGATAATGCCGTCTTGTATTGAGTCTGGAACGACTAGAACTTCATAACCGTCAACTAACTTGTAGAGAACATTTGCTTTGATAAAATAATCGTTATACTGTTTAGTCTTAAGAATTTCTTTAAGTGCTTGAATGTTAGGGTCGTGTGACTGAGCATTTTGTACTTCGAAAGTCAAAGATCGGCGGTAATGAGCATCGTCGGATAGCGGCTTAGCGCATCAACATGAGCCATATTCGCTCCAGTTCGATGTTGAATTGTATAATTATAATCTTCTAATAATAGTGCCCATCGAGCAATTTTAGCACTGAGATCGCGCTTGCTCATAGTAAGTTTGAAGGTCTGTTACTATAGTCTGTTACTACAGTCTGTTACTATAGTAAATGTTTGACCAAGTAGATACACTCTAAATTTGTTTAATGCATGAATTACGGCTAACATCTCGAGTTCATAATTTGAGTAATTTTTTTCAGCGTCGGATGTACATTTGCTTGCAAAATATACAGGGTGAAACAGTTATCATCAGTGGACTTCTGAAGAAGAATGCATCCAAAACCACGGATAGAAGCGTCAGTATGTAATTCAGTTTCGCTTTTCTGATTATAAATATTAAGAACGGGTTTATTAGCCAAACATTGCTTCAATTGATGAAAAGCATTTTTCTCGTTTACACCAAAATGGAAAATAGTAATTTTTTTAGAAGGTTAGATAGAGGATGAGCGATAACTGAAAAGTTTTGGATAAATTTACGGAAATAACCAGCCAAACCAAGGAAACATTGGACGTCTTTTTGATTTTGTGGTTCTGGATAATTTAGAACGGCGGCTGTTTTCAGAGGGGAAGGAAATAACTGTCTATTTTGAATAATATGGCCAAGGAACTCAATTTGTGTATGAAGGAATTTACATTTTCTAAAGTTTATCTCAAGCCCGTAGTCAGAAGCGACAGAAAAGACTGATTTTATTTTTTCGATATTTTTTTCTTCATCTTTAGCAGGAATGATTAAGTTATCCATATACAACAAGATATGACCTGATAAAATGAGATCCTTAAAGACTGTGTTAACAAATCACTGAAATACGGAAAGTGATGTACAAAGACCAAAGGGAACTTTAAGAAACTGAAATTGACCTGAATGTGTCACGAAGGAAGTATAATGTCGACTGTCTTTATGAACATTAACATGGAAAAATCCATTTTTAAGGTCTAGAGTACTGAAAACACGAGCATTCTGAAGTTTGTCGAGTAAGTCGTCAATGAGAGGTAAAGGGTATCGATCTTTAACTATATATTTATTTAATTGTCTATAGTCGATGCAAAGTCGTGGGGTTCCGTCTTTCTTTTTTACAAGAACAACCTGACTCGAGTAGTCTGGTGAACAGGGTTCTATAATGCCGTCCTGAATCCAAGTATTAACTTGTTTATCTACAATATCTCTCTCAGTAAATGGTAAACGTCGGGGTCTGTGGCAGATGGAAGTCGAAGTACCAACTTGTACATATATACATTTCAATATTAGTAGTTTTGATTTTATGGGGTTTATAATTGGTCACGATGTGTTGAATGGTATTTCTCTGTTGTATAGTAGCACTAGGGCCTATATCAGGGCTAGAATCATCTATTACCAATATATTACTAATAAGAGTAACGTCTTCCTCTATAGCGTCAAAATCTAAAGGTTTATGAATCGAAAGTCCGTCTTTAGTGATAGTGAATTCAGCCTGTGCAAGTACATTCATACCAATTATCAAATCTACTGGCATAGTATTATCGTCTACAACACAAATATCATCGGTAAGCAATTGACCATCAATAACAATTTGGGATTTGAAAGAACCAAGCGGCTGAATTTTTCCATTGCCAAAAGCCGTAAGCAATGTGCTAGAGTTTTTAAGAACAGGGGATCCGCTCGCTTAGTATACGCTCGCTTTAACATAATCGTAGCCATTGAACCGGTGTCTATTAACGCATTGAAAGAGACATGGTTGAGTGTGACATCCTTGTACATTAAATTTGAAGCAGTTGAATTCAGAGTATTGACATTAGTTTCTCTCTGTGTATGTAAATCAGTTGATTTTGAACAGTTTGAGGCGATATGCCCAAAATTTCCACAAGAAATACATTTTGGACCGCGATGTTTGTCTGGACAAAATTCAGATAAATGGTTAAAATTAAAATAATTATAGCACATAATCTGTTTACTGAACATGAGGACGAAGTGCTTCTGGTATCATCTCACGTCTTGGGTTTGACATTTTATGGTACACGTCATCACGTTTACGAGGTATGTAGTTAGAACCGAAATGGTCAGTTGAGGATTTACATCTATTTCTGTCAAAAATCTTTACATAAATTTTTAGTTTATGTTTGAATTCCGTAAAGTTAGTACAACCATACAAAATTAATTTATTACACGGAGCGTCTGGAATATTATTTATGCAATACTCAATTATGCTAGCGTCGTCCACGGCAAAGTGAAGAGCTTGCGAAGCTAACTCGCGAAGAGCAATTAAATATTCTGTAAGAGATTCATTTGGTTTTAACTTTCGATTTCGCAACTGTCGATGTAAGTCAGGGCTCGTAATTTTTGAGCCAAACTCCTCAATTAATGCTTCTTTTAAAGAACTCAAAGTGGTCAGATTACGTTGGCTTTGAATAAATAATTTAGCGGATCCAGAAAGATTAGTTTTGACAAAAATCACTTTATGCTGATCTGTTAAATGTGGTAAAAGAGATAAATTATCCTCTACGTCGCGCAAAAAGCTTTGAATAGTATACGCATTGTTACCAGTAAATTTTCGCATAGAACAGGAAACATCTCTCAAAACAAGCCATAAATTAGAATAAGGAACGGAAATGTCAATTTCGGATTGTTGTGATTTCGGCGAAAAATAATTCGAATAAGCATTTTCAACTGTGGCGAGAGCAGCTGGCGTCTGTGATACTCCCGTCTGCGCGAAGGAACTTGGCGTCAAATCGTCATTCTCATCAAAATCAGAAATCGGTTGAAAGGAAGTTAAATTCGAAAGTGCGTCAAAAATGGAATCACATAGTTTGTCTTTAGAACCGTCGGAATCAATATGCAAGATATTAGCAACACAGATAAAATCATTTAATGAATATGTTTTAAGGATGGATTTCTTTCGGGAATTCAAATCGAAAGTAGCAGGGAAATTTTGAAAATTGCGCAATTTAGATCGGGAAGAACGATCAAATGTTTCATCAAAACAAATCGAAAACAATAATTTAATACTTTTAGTTGGTGCACAGTTAAGTGCTTGCGCGATTGGCACAAAATCATTTAGTGAAACTGAACACATATCGACAGAACAAAAAAAAAGAATGGTACTCACTGGATGCAGACTTCTAAACAGAATAATCCAACAATTTGTAAATCCGACTACGTCACGTCGAAACGAAAGTCGTCAAATCGAAAAGTCAGTCCTCGGAAAGTCAGAAAGATGAAAAACGTAAGTCCGTCGAATTATACACGTCTAGCTGTAAACGTCGTTGAAAGTGTCGCGTCAAATGGAGAGTTGATACGGCAGGCAGGGGTGGTAGTCTAGGGAATAAAAGGGTAAAAGGAGGCCAGTGCCCCCATCTGTGGGGTTTTGGGGGGAATAATCACAAACAGTGTTAATATATGTAACATTTATGTAAATAAGACGGACATTATTTACAGGGGAACTAACGTCTAAAAGGGGGAAAAACAAGCAGCGTGGCACACACATGCACGTGCACGCTCGTCGAAAATTAAACATCGTCTATCTCTTCTGTTCTTTTCGGCGCCCGCTAGGTGGCGCTCACCGGAGCTTACAAGGGCGCACTCCATGTGAGAGTGGCATGCATGGGGCTGTATGGATGGCATCCCCCCCACATATATATATATATATATATATATTGGTACAAGAAGTGCCTAAGTCAGTTTTCTTTCTCCAAGATGACTTTGTTTGCTTATGTCTCTCTAAAAGAATATTATTTTCAATGTAAGAAGTATCCAAGTCTGTCCGATGCTTTAAAAGTGTTTTCTAAACCATTGTACAGACTTGGGTAATTCTTACTTAAGATTCACTGAAAATGAATGACTTTCCATCTTTATATTTTCATTTTTAAAAAGAAATATTCCGGCGTTGCCACGTATATGAACTACATGTTTATTCAGTAGTATATACATGTTTAAGTAGTATATACGTTTATATCCCACGTATGTTTTTCGCATAGTCAGCTATATGTGGGAATGTCTAGAGCAAAGAATCAATAAGAATTATACATTGTAGCAGATGATAAAAAAGAAATAAAAAATGTTGTGTACTGGCAAGTATTAAAATAACAACAAATTAGTTAATATATGAATTTCTTATTACTGAAAAAACGAAATTAATTTGTTTAAGAGTTGTTATAACTTTAGACCATCATAACATGAGGCTAATCATTGAAAAAAAATAATAACAGAAACTGAATCCTGAGCGGAGCCGGGTAATAAATCTAGTAGTTATATAAGTATTACTGTATAAATTAAGTTTGAGAAAGCGATAAGAGTGATAAGACAGATTTACAACAGTTTATCACTTACTAGAGGTGTCAATTTTTATTACCCCAAAGAAAAGTGTATTTGAAAGTATTTTCAATAAGACTAGCGTTTCAAACAAACTTTGTCCGAATTTTCCACCTTCCTGAGCTTCACTCAATTTTTTACCATGTTTTTATTAACTTGCTTTCTTGTTTGTTTGTGTGTGTGTGTTTGTTCCCTACAAATCTTGCAATCGGTTTTTAACTAACTTCCCGACTAGCTAGACATTTGAAACTTTTAGAATAGCTCAGAACACGTTGACAATGCATTATTTTAATAATTTTAGTCATCTTTAAGCAGAATTCAATTCTTTTTCAGTTAATTTTGTTTTGTAGACTGGTGAAGCCATCTATCGGCCGGGACGGGAACGGAAATTAAGCTGAAGTTAACTTCCAATTAACTTTATTTTCTTTCAAGTTGATGAGATAATTCATCAAAAAAAATTTTTTAAGTATCTATTAATACATAGAGTTGTCAAGTTTATATGATTCAACAGAAAATTTAAAAACATGGTATATAAAAAGTTATTTTTATCTTGAAATTATTAATGAAGTAAACACATAAACAATATTCCACTACCACACGGCGCTCTCTGTATTGAATATTCGACATGCGTTGAGAAAAAAAAATTCCACCTGTATTCCGGCGGTTAAACCCCATTTGCCCTCGCATCCTAATATTGACATAAAAACTTTTTGACGACCGCTGACTTATTGAGCGGCCGCAGTCCAATGCACGTGATCGTGAAGTGAGCGCGCTTTCCGCGGTGAATGAATCAAACTAAACGTCTAGACTGCGTCCTCGTTCCACCTTGATCTCTTCTTAATCATTTTTATAGGCAATGTCCTTTTCATTGTTCGATGCATTAGAAAACAAATCGCGCAGTACGGACGCAATGCTTTCCTATTCGCATTCGAACACTCGGCAGGCCGCAGATGAAAAACTTTAAGTAAACAACTTTAATGAGGAGTTAATCGCATCCTTATTCTTCTCTGCAGCGAATGATTTTCATTCGTATCGAACGATTTATATTCGAGGCGGAACGACAGGGAGGGAGTGGGTCGGTACTTAGCCTCATCAATGATGGCATTTTGGGTTAGTTGGCGGACCTGAGACCCAAACATGCCCTTTGACCCATAAGAGGTGTATCATTTTATGAATTTTATTTTCCAGATATATTGTACAGGCTATCCAGAGAAATCAAAATGAAGACTCAAGGAAACAGAAAGCCTGTTTGTATAAATGACAATCGACTTGTAATATGAATTAAAAAGCTTGTCATTGATATCATAATGGCTTGGATGCGCACTCCATCTGTGGTTGATTGGAGGAGCCAATTCCACCACAGATGGAGATATATATATATATATATATATATATATATATATATATATATATATATATATATATATATATATATATACAGTCGAACCCTGTTATAGCGAACCCGGTATATAACGTACTCATGGTTATAACGAACGTAAATTTTGGTTCCGTTGTTTTCCTATTATACGTAATTTAATGAGTATTGTGTCCGTTTAATGTAATCGATTTTAGTCGATTTAATTCATTAATGATCATTTTTAATAGATTTTATCATTTTTTAACATATCATTATTGAATACACGTTGCAACTAATGAGTTGTACATGTTGTGAACTCTAGCATTTTTTTTAACGATTCGGATATAGCGAACCACCGGATAAAGCGAACAAAACCTTTGGTCCCTCGAAGTTCGTTATAACGGGGTTCGACTGTATATACATACATAGAGAGAGGGAGGGGAGAAAAGAGGGAGATTTATGTGCATATAAAAGAGGGGGAGAGTACCATGTTTGATTTCCGTGCAAGCCAGTTATATTTTCTCTGTGAAAAACTTTCAGAAACGGAGGGGAAATAAACTACAGCCATAATTTTAAGAGGTGAAATAGCTATATGCTATTAGATTATTTAATCTTGCTCAATTCACAGAGATTTATTGAATATGTAGAGTTGGGTGTGGCCTTTCACACGATGTTCTATTCATGTGAGGTAAATTTCGCATGCGTAACGTAGCATTTCGATTCGTTGCTGTCAAGTATGGATCTTTGACCCGTGTCCCGCTGCCCACTGAGTCGATTTCTGTGGCCGTCTCAACCCGTCTTCGTCATTTTTAACTTACAAAGGAGTTTAAAATTCGTAAAATCTCTAAAAAATATCCAGTGACCTGCTGGGTGAAAGCAGGGGGCTCCGCACGTCCGCCAACTGCAGAGGGAAACATTTTCAGTCTGTTCTTAGTCGACACTCACACCCGTCTTTCATTTTATGAGTGAAAAGTTCCCAGAGAGTCACTTTAAGTTTTTATAACCCCACCGTGGTTACATAGATTCAATTTGAGGTGCCTGAAACTATTTATCATTTTAGGTGCTCATTTTTATTTCTAGGCTCTAAAATAAACAATAACAAATCCAAAAATAGAATTCATTCTAAAGTACACTCTGTCAGGAAAAAATATAGGCACCCAGAAGAAATCGAGCTACTATCACGAAACTTGGCAGGTATGGAGTCTGGTCAGAGATATGCAAATGATTAAAATTTCGACGCCAATCAGACAAGAGTAAGCGCGCTATGCGCGTGTGAGATGCGCAGCTGAGAGAGTTTAAAAGCATGATTGCTCGTGCCATAGGGTTATTCAAACAAATCTATCGACTTGGATGGACGGTACTGTGACTAGAGATGCCTCTGAGACGTAACCGGCGACGGTACGAACAATTGTCGGACTTTGAGAGGGGGCGTGTAGTAGGCCTCAGAGAAGCAAGTTAGTCGAACAGGCGTATCGGCCGCCACCTCGGTCGGAGCGATAAGTTAGTTGCTCGGTGTTCGCAACAATGGTTCATGGAAGGGATAGTCTACCGTCGCGAAGGGTCAAGGCATCCCAGGAACATAAATGTGCGCGAGGATCGCGCAATCATAAGAGCGGCCACGTCTGCACCAACAACGTCGCTAGAATCGGTTCGAAACCATTTACCACCTTCCAGACAACCGCTGGTATCAAGGGAAACCATTCGGAGACGACTGGCCGACGCAGGTATAAGGAGTCGACGTCCATTAAGACGCCTACCACTGATCCCACATCATAGGCAGTGTCGATTGGATATTTGACGACCTCGGGCAAACTGGAGTGTGACCGACTGGAGACGTGTGATCTTCAGCGATGAATCCCGATTCAGTCTCAATGCTGATGACCAGCGCATGCGGGTGTGGAGACGTATAGATTACCGGTCCTATCCGGCATTTGTTGTCGAGAGCCATACGGCTATTACACAAGGTGTGACAGTGTGGGGAGCAATTTGTTGGGACACACGATCACGTCTAGTCGTCCTTCAACTCACTTTGACGGCACGCAGTTACGTGGACGAGATTTTAACGCCAGTTGTACTGCCTATTCCATCAAGTCGCCTAGGTGCCATTTATCAGCAAGACAACGCTCGTCCACATACTGCACGACTCTCCCAACAATATCTTCAAGGATATGACGTACTCCCATGGCCCGCCAGGTCACCAGACCTCTCGCCAATAGAGCACGTCTGGGACGTGCTTGGAAGGAAATTGCAGCCGTCCCGGAATACTGGTGAATTAACTGCCCAGTTGCAAAGATTATGGCATGATATTCCGCAGGAGGTCATAGGTGACCTCACTGATTCATTGCCACGCCGTGTTTCGGCTTGTATAACTTCCAAAGGTGGATTTACTACTTACTGATTTGTAACCTTTTTCATGCCATATCTTCTTAATAAAACGGTCTGTTCATCTGAATTTGTAATCATTCGCTTATCTCGTCATACACTACATGTTAAGTTTCATGATAGCAGCTCGTTTCCTTCTGGGTGCATATTTTTTTTGTGACAGAGTGTATATTATTTTGACGAGGAATATCAATTTTAAGAAAAAAAATGTTCTGGATACTGTACATCGCGGATAACACCCGTTTATGCGGCTTTGGTTGTATAAAAAGAATGCCTAGTTTCTCGTTAAGGCTGCGTTGATACGCATCTCTGCCGTATAATGAAAACCTTATTGACAACATATTTTACTTTATGTATCTTTGTACGCAAGTTTTTTTTCTTGTCTAATAATGCAAATTGTTTCAGAACGTGCTTTCGGCTATTCATTCCGCGTCAACAGACGAATTTATGAATGTGGCCCTCGATTCCAACAGGTCAAAGACCCCTGCCGTAAATTGATGGATATCTCTCTTCTCAGTATTTAGAAAGTATCAGTATCCGCGTATTGGTAGATCGAGATGATCCCTGCCAACAAAATATTTTGGGCTCCTCTTGATTGCCTAATCTCTATTCGATCCACCTGCTGCGTTATCGCTGCTTATCTCCGATATTACGCGCTTGAATAACCTTCTTGCCTGCCAGACTGTCGTATCTCTCGTATCACGCATAGCGCGTATGCAATCACGTTTGTCTTCGGAATGCGTCATTAACATTGCTTAAAAACGGAGTATATATGTAAAATAATTTCAAGGCAACAACTTTCCAAGGCTCGACATCACTGACAGTAACGGAATATTGTGCTTTATGAACACCAAGGGCGTTATTGTTTTCCAATTACTATATTTTGTTAGTGACCTTCCCCGAGTTAATGCTAACTAATCTGCATATCATAGCAATCAGATTTTCACGTTAGAATTGCGGTGAAATTGATATGCGTGCATAGCTTTATAAATGGAGAGACAATGTGACCGCTTCCAATATTCTACACGGTACAGATATTGAATGCAAATCGAAATACATCTAAACTTTTTTTTCTTCCAAAGCGACAAGTAGCTTGTCCCGAGGACATTGACCCATCCACGCCGTCAGTTCTTTAGCTACTTTATCATGGGAACAAGCCCTTGTAGGTAAGCCAACAGGGATTCCCTATGAGGTAAAAGTGCGGGAATGTCCATGCCTTATCCGAGATTCGAATCCGAGCCCACGATGTAGAGGTCTGAGACGTTAACTACTATATGATGTGGATGGTTAGTATAGTTTCACCTATTTATAAGGGTACAGGATGAGGGCCACTTTTAATATGCTTTAGCCGAAAATGTGTTGTTCTTTTGCAAGTTTATCGGAATTTTCTGAGTCGTCCGACATTTAAATCGCAATAATAATGACTAAAAATGATATACACAATTTTTTTTAAGTGGAGTGAGATATGAGATCCCAAATGATTTATAACTTCGTAATTCAATCAACACTCTGACTATTTAATGAAAATTTCTGGCACGAGATATTCTTATATAAAAAAAAAATATGCTGATAACTATGGGCATGAAAAACCTCGATTAATAGATTTTAGTGAAATAAAAGAAAGTCGTGGCGATTCAATGGGAAGCAGTCCCAAAATTACTCGTGATGTGTAGTCCATTATGAACTCTTCGGTGGCAACCAAACGGCTGCGCACAAACTGCAATTAGTAAATATGTTTCATATTTATGAAACATACCGTACTGCTCTAAAATTTACTTTGTTAGAAAACATTTATCTATGCTAAAGTATTGAACGCCCTGTCTCTTATCTTCTTAACTTTCTAATTTTCTTTCACCTAAAAAGGAATTTAATGTCACTTAAAAGGTGAAAGCCATACTATTAGACGGTCACTAAACGATTGCGGTTCAAACTTATTTCCAGCTTTTACATAAACATTCATCTCTTCGCCGTTTCTCTCTTAAAATGTTCTAGCAAAGAAAAGTCTTCCTAGAAATACATCGAATATTTGTTTTGTTACTTTATACTCAGTTGAGAAGGGATCAGACAGTCTTAATGCGTGACTGAAGTTTGATTCGTTTATTTATAGAGTCATAAACTGCTATAGAGAGAGTTTTCTGTAGATCACTCTTTAATGACCACAGCATCTCAAATAACATTATCTCCAACTCGAGCTCTCACAAGCTGTTTTTCAATCAATAATACACTGGTTATCAAAAATTAAGGGAAAGTTACAAAAATAGCGATTACTCAAAAAGCTACGCGTAGAAATTAATGAAACTTATACACATTATACAACACATAGGTAGGTATAAAATAGCATAAAAAGAAATCGCCAGACAATTATGGTGTTATAGAAACTTGCATATGTATACAACGAACAAATCGGATGTGTCAGTTTGGTATAGGAAAAGTACCTTTAATATGGCGTATGATCCCCCCGAGAAGCAATACAGCACATACAGCGATGTGTGATGCTGTCAATTATGCGGTCTATGAGTTCGGTAGGAAGTGAGAGCCATTGCTCTTGCAAAGCAGTTGAAAGCGTGGCTAGGGTCCTAGGAGGAGGATTGAGAGCACCTATACATCGTACTAAAGCGTCCCAAATATGCTCGATAGGATTCAGGTCCGGTGATCGAGCTGGCCACTCCATGCGCTGAAATGTTTCCTGCTCAAGATATGCATCCACGATGCGAGCCCTGTGCCGTCTCGCGTTATCGTCCTGTAGCACGAAAGCATCAACTATTTCCCATAAGGGCGCACATAAGCATGAAGGATGTCGTCTCTATAGGTGTGAGCATTCACATTTCCACGTGGAAAGACATGGAGGTCTGTACGTCCACCGAAAGAGATACCACCCCAAACACAGACACTGCCTGATCCGTATGCATCTGTTTCACGGATGTATGATGGATGAAAACGAGTTCCAGATTCTCTCCAAATCAAAATACGCCTACTATCGCTTTGGAGGCTAAACCTGGACTCATCCGTAAAGAGAACAGCCCTCCATTGATCCCGCATCCAGTGGATATGTTGACGTGCCCACTGCAAACGTTCCCACCTATGGCGTGACGTGAGCGGGACGCAAATGGCTGGTCGCCTCGCAAAAAGACCACCTTCGTGAAGCTTTCTACGCACGGTTGACGTTGATACCAACCTTCCTGAGCTTGCAGCGAGGGAGGATCTGCAGACGGAGTTGCGGTTCTGTTCCTTCTTGCGCATAATGACAAATATCGGTCATCGGCACTCATCGTAGCATATCGCCGTCCTTGGCTGAACCTCCAGGATGCCGAATCCGTGGTTAGAAATTTTGCTAAAGTCTATGAACCACTTACGGACTCACATTTAACCATCTGGCCACTTCTGTCTGACTTTGTCCTGCCTCTAGTCTCCCAATAGCTCGCCATCGCAGCTCTTCGGTCAAATGATGCCTGGAGGTCGTTGTTACAATTTGGCTATGCCAGATGTCTAATCTCAGCCTCGCAGCGACAATTGCTCCCTTGCTCTGAGACATGCACTTTTATACTCCTCGTAAATGACGTAATCCGACTGTAGCGCCACTATTTTGCATAATGTAGTATTGTTCAGCACGTTTTACTTTACAACATATTCAAATTTTAAACAGATTGGCCTAGTTTTTTTTGAACGTGTTATCCCTCTTTTTGTGATTTTTCCTTAATTTTTGATAACTAGTGTACTTATCTATCCGATACACCGGTGTTTCGGGTTTTTGAATTTTATACAAATTTTGTTTTCAAAGTGGAATTTAATGGAACGTAATTAGGGCAGATTATAATCAGGGTACATTTGCTGTAATAAAAAACTACGAAACTTTTTATCTCAATATAGTTCATCAATATTTTTTACCAATATTTTTATTTAGTTATACACACGGTCTACGTTCGAAGCACATTTTTTCAAAAATATACAGTACTGGTTAAATACTTATATTTTTAGTTCAAATGGGATTTAAAATCATGATAATAAATAGAATTTTTGTTTAAAATGTCATAATATTTTAAAATAGAGGGAAATTTTTATAAATATTTAGTACAACTGAGTGTTTTCGCCAGAAACCCTACACTCAATTCATCTAAATGTATTTTAATTTCCTTTATACTATATGCTAATGGGACACTTGCCTGTGTTCTGAAGAAAAAGTTTTACAATATTTCCAAAAGTCACCGAAATATACCGAAAAAAGTGAAAAAAAAACTTTTTTTTTCTTATTCTTTAAATGACCTTCAAAAGTACAAGTACTTGAAGAATGATTAAATCAACACATATAGCTTAGCTTTTAATTTAAAACATAGTTAGTGATGTGTAAAACACCATTTCAAAATTTCATTGAAATCTATTGGAAACTTTTTAAATGAAGAGCATCCTCATTTCAAAAGTCACTGAAAAATGAGTATTTAAGAAAATGCATTGAAAGATGGTACTTCCGGTCATTTAATACAGCTTTCGGTTTATCCAATGGGCCCTAAAGTTCTCGTCCAATGATCGTACGTATAAGAGTAAGGCAAGTTTTAGGATCCTTAACAGAGTAAAGTGTCTTCATAAATGTGTAACTTTTGTAACATTCTGTGTAACTTTACACAAAAATTATCGAAAATGTTAAAAAATCATTCTGTGTAACTTTTAAGTGAACGAATTGGCTTCTTCGGATTCCGGAAACACGATTCGGTTTATCCCTCTCCGTGAAAGATGATTTTCGTCTATCCAGGTTCTTGAAGAGCGATTTGAGTTACCCCGATTTGTGAAAAAACATCTGATTTATTTTGATTATTGAAAGCCTGTCTCAGTTTTAAAAATACCATTGGGTTCATCCTGATTCAAGAAAGAATATTTCGTTTTCTCTGATTCTTGAAAAAGATTTAATTTTGTTCTTTTGAGAAACGATTAGGTTCGTCCAGCCGTTGAGGAAGCGATTCTATTCGTCCCGATAATCAAGAAATCGATTTAGTTTATCCGAGTTATTGAGGAAATTATTTTCTTTACCCTAATTGATATGGAAATTGTTTTGTTTATCCTAATTAATATAGAAATTATTTTGTTTATCCTAATTAATATAGAAATTATTTTATTTATCCTGATTAATATGAAAATTACTTTGTTTATCCCAATTATTGGGGAAATGATTGGGTTTATCCCGATTACTGAGGAAACGATTGTGTTTGTCCCGCTTATTCAGGAAACGCTTTGATTAGTCCCTGTTATTGAGAAAACGCTTTGATATGTCCCTGTAATCGAGAAAAAGATTTCTCAATTATGGTTGAAACGATTGGGTTTATTTCGATTTGCGAAAGAAGATTCTAACAGATAATACCTTCCACTCGCATCATCTAATTAAAAAATATTGAATTTTCTGGTGTTGAATTAATTTCCCTTCGTATTTACATCTTTTTCATTATTTTGTCTTGTGTTATTTTGTAACTTGCACTGAAATCTGGCATTATTTTTTCAGACATATAATGCGACTTCGGGACTCAGAAGCTCTGTAACAATCACAAAGATAAAGTTTTTTCTTCTTCTCCTTATTTTGGGTCTGTCGTCCTCCATTAAAACGAAATATCAATAACATCATTTCTTCATTAATTGCCTTTAAGGAATATACATTTCTTCCCCTGAAAGAATACACCAAAGGTGTAGTTGCTTTCAAAGAAGCTTTTCAAAACCTAAATATGAATCCGTGTATATACATGTAAATATGAAAGTCGTGGGCTATTATGAAATGCAGGCAAGAAAACAAAGTTCAAGTCAATGTTCACCGACGACTCTATTTCAGTAATGAGCCATTTTTCCTCATTTTTAAAATGAGATCGAGTTTTCACGCTATTCAAAACAAAGGACTGAATTTGAAAAAAAGGATAATGATAATCCGTCTGTACTTTCACACGGGTGGCATCGGGCTAACCGCTATAGGCACTTCGAGTGACTACGAAATGACGTTATTATTACAGTGCCACCACCTGTTTATGGTTGGGGAGCGGTCAATTTCTCGATATGCCCTGTCATCCGAGCCGTCCGCCATCTGTGTCAGCCACTAAGAAGATATAGTGCTTCGAGGGGGCCATTGCCCATTCAGTTCCATCTGGCTGCGAGACAGGTGAGTGGTTTCCTCTCCCTTCCAACCCCCGTAATTAGGAAGTGGTGTATGATGGGTCGCCAACAGTTTCAGTAAAGCAATAAACGCAAGGGGTTGGCCAGAATGAGGTACTGTAAAGTAGCTCGAGGCGGGGAGTAATGTCTTGACATGACGTACGGACAAGCGCGCACTAAAGATAATTATGATTTTTTTTTAAGGAGAAAATAAAAGTTTTATGTGAATAGTGTTAAAGTAGTCCTTGGCGGAAAATTCCTCGAAAGCTGTTTTTATCATCTATATATTTAAGTTGCTAAGCCGACTTTTTGGGCAGTCCGTGAGAGAAAACTACTGCATCAATTTACTTCATTATGGTCTTAAACGAAAGATTGCAATCTGTAGATTTGTCAAATTTGGTTTTTGTAACCACAATTTCCATTAATGAGCGATAATTTATAGTTAAAAATTGATTTTTGCACATGCTCAGTGGCATGTTTAAATCTGTCTTTAGAAACTCACTGTTTCTGCGCATGCTCGGTGACATGTTTTAATGATAAACACGTTTATTTCGAGGAGTCTCTAGATCTCTCTCTACCATTTTTATGATAATTGTGGTTGTGAATTATAAGATTAAACCTGATGGAAATTGTTTAATTATAGATAATTTACAATTTAAAAAAATTGCTTTCTGCGCATGCTCAGTGACATTTTTAAATCTGGCTTTAGATACTAAGCACGAGGCTGCTTAAACACAGCAATTTGTTTCTGCGCATTATTATGATTTTCAACATTTGCCGATGATGCGTTGAGTATAATTTGTGTATTAGTACATTTATTTACCAACTAGTACTGTTTAAAATGGAAAGCAATTATTTGCTGTTGTATATCTGCAGTATTTCATCCTGTCGACTTCTAATCTAATTAGTTGATCTTATTTGTATAATACTGTAACTCTGAATGAGCTAACCTGTCATTCAATACAGCAATAGCACCACATTTGTAAGGGTCCGGTCCCCCTGGAATCAGTAGAAACTGAATAAACGAGGTTTCGTTAAAATCGTGCCAAAGGTTAACGAATAAGTATTTTGAAGGCTGTAGATCCAGATCCATTAAGATACCATTTGGCAATTTTTTTTAGGATTTCACTCATTTTTCCCGAGTGTCCTATGAAATGCTCCTTAAAAAGAAAATGAACTCAAAGATAACGGTTTGGGGCAGAAATGATAAAAAAAAAAAAAAAAAAAATGTGATAAAAGCATAAACGATAGCTGATCAGAACTATAGTCATTTTTAATCATGTTCTATTGTGTATAAGTCAACTTAAAGGGAAAAAATCAGTTCATATCAATGCTCATTGCTGTCGGCTCCATCTGTAGTCTTTAGGAGGAATTCTTTGTTTTAGGCAAAGCTATTTTATTTAGCCAAAAATTGGCGCTTTCTGGGTTAAGAGGTTGTAAGCGACGAAAATAGAAAGGAAATATTCAAGATATTTTTTCTATAAATTTTTAAATTTTTAAACACGTGATACAAATAGTGTCAGGTTTTTTTAATTTGTCACTGAACCCTTTTTTTCATATTGTAGAGCAAAAATATACAGCATTATTGTAAAAACTTGGTGACCCGTGCGACCCTTTCGCATGCGATTAAAATACGGTAAGTTTTATAGCGAGGTTGGTGGTTTGTATTAGGATGAAAGAAGAACCGGTTCATTCGTAGCAACTGTTTATTTGTTAAATAACAATGGTGCGTAAGGATAATACAAAACCAATAAACAAAACGCCTTTGGCAACACTATTGGAGGTGAAGCAAAAGACAAAGCAGGGGAACATGAGGTATGCACACGCCAAAACACCTTTGTAGACTATATTAAAAGTTAAATGTAACACAAACTCGTGGAAAATGTGATATTTACATTACAAAACCTCTTTGTGCACACTATTTGACAGTGCCGTTTCGACGCATCCGGGGAAAAAAATTAGGGCCAAAAGTCAATTTTTCACTTCGATTTTTAAACAAACAATGCAATATGTCATTCTGAATTAACAATTCGTCAGAAGCAGAGAATTTAATCTTTAAAATGGTACCTCATTCATCGATTTTGGTTATGTATGAAGGGAGAGAAAGGGATCATCACAAAAAATCATCTTCTAGAAATAATATACAGTGATTTCCGCTTATAAGAATCACGTTTGTTATTACTGTTTTTGATTCTTATAAGCGGTTGATTCTTATAGCCGAAGTTCAGGTTTTTGGACAGGCACACACACACCTATATATACATATATTAGATAATTTACCATAAAATACTCTTTAATTTACGTCAATTATCTTTTATTAAAAAAAAAATTTTTAATAATTTTAAAAATACAACTTAATTTCTAGACCTATAAGTAGACACACATGATTATAGTAAGAGAAGAAAAAAATCCAATATTTGTTACAACATACCTGCTTAACAGTTTTAACATTTCAACTACAGGAAGGGAGCAAGAAAAAGTTTTCTATGGTAGTTTGACGTAATGAAGTTTTCAGGAGGCGGTTTATACCTCTTTCAATACCAATAGTCTCAGACGAAGATTCACCTTCTAGTTTACGTTTCACGGTTTGATAACGTGTTGAATCTATTAATGTCACGTTTGCCTAAGTGATAGTGGACACTTCGCC
The DNA here is from genome assembly GCA_907164885.2 of Dolomedes plantarius. Lineage (NCBI taxonomy): Eukaryota > Metazoa > Arthropoda > Arachnida > Araneae > Dolomedidae > Dolomedes > Dolomedes plantarius. The sequence goes on along the minus strand of OU015495.1, from coordinate 27,383,661 downwards.
AAAGATTTATGTGTTTCAGGGTCCAGGAAGCCGCAATCAGGATGTGGGAGGTGAGAAAAAAGAGTCCCTGTTGTTGTTTGTCAGTGGAGAAAAAGGAAATCGGACCCGGACGCATATTATGAAAGACTCACGGTTTGGGCACTCAGTTGGCGGCTTGGCGTCTACAGACAGGAACGATTAGTTTAAGGAAGCGAGGATTTCAGATTGCCTGACTGCGCATCCGTGTCAACTTTACATTTCTCGCGTCAAGTTTGCATGTAGAGAAGGTTTATACTTCGAAAGTTGAAATCATATTTTAAAGTCAAGTAAACAATTGAAGTTGTTCTAGATTATAAACAATCAAATTATGACACTAAACATTTACTTATAAGGAGAAAATAACCAGATAGGGTTTATTTATGTTTTATATGAGCTATACATATCTTTTTTCATATTTATTTAACATTTTCTTGTGTTTCAAACACCTGTATAATACTTTTAACATCTAATGTTTTATAAATTTAATTTTCTCCACATACCTTGTATGTGGAGATGTTCTATAAAATATTCTATAGAATATTTAATGTTCTATAAAATATTTTTATTTATAGTTTTTAATTTCCCTTTCAGTTCTAATAATTGAAATACTAGATTATAAACAATCAAATTATGACACTAAACATTTACTTATAAGGAGAAAATAACCAGATAGGGTTTATTTATGTTTTATATGAGCTATACATATCTTTTTTTCATATTTATTTAACATTTTCTTGTGTTTCAAACACCTGTATAATACTTTTAACATCTAATGTTTTATAAATTTAATTTTCTCCACATACCTTGTATATTAGATTTTCATTATTTAGCAATATTGATACTGTACTGTTATAATTTTACCCTATTAGAGAAGCTTAAAGAATGTTTGCATTAACATTTTTAAAAACGCTTTTTACATACTTTCAAGCATTCCCTCATATCATTCGTTACTTTCTTGAATGCTTGTTACATAGAATATTAATACATTAATTTTAATGAACCTTTTACTTGTTCAGGTTCCATTCTGAAATTTCTTTAGTTGATGCTTTCTTTATTTGACTGATGAGAACTTTTTATAAGTAGAATATGAATTGAAAATCACAAATTCTTTTCTGTCCTTTATACAGTATACAGGATTAAACAATAAATTTTTTAAAATGAACTATGATTTAAAATTTAACATATACTAAGCAACAATCAATTACTTATGAATATAATATGTAAAAAAGTTAAAAAAGGCTGCTGAATCACATGCAAAATACAGAATATTATTTTTAGATTTATAATAGTACAAAAAGAGTATATAAGCAATGGATATTAATATTTATTAAATTCTAAAAATAACCAATAATTCATTTGTTGGAACAAATAATTTTTGTTTTCTCATTAATCCTATTTTCTTGCGGCCCACAGCAGCTATCCATAAAGTTATATGGCCCTCATCAAATTTCCAGTTGTGCAGGCCTGCTCTAAACAGTAATATTATAAAGATATACAGTGATTTCCGATTATAAGAATCACGTTTGTTACAACTGTTTTTGATTCTTATAAGTGGTTGATTGTTATAGCCGAAATTTAGGTTTTTGGACAAGCACACACACAACTATATACACATATATTAGATAATTTACCATAAAACACTCTTTAATTTATGTTAAATATCTTTTATTAAAATTATTTTTTATAATTTTAAAAATGCAACTTAATTTCTAGACCTAAAAGTAAATACACATGATTATAGTAAGAGAAGAAAAAAAACCAATATTTGTTACAATATACCTGCTTAACAGTTTTAACATTTCAACTACAGGAGGGGAGCAAGAAAAAGTTTTCTATGGTAGTTTGACGTAATGAAGTATTCAGGAGGCTGTTTATACCTCTTTCAATACCAATAGCTTCAGACGAAGATTAACCATTTAGCTTACGTTTCACGGTTTGATAACGTGCTGAATCTACTAATGTCACATTTGCTTAAGTGATTGTGGACACTTCTCCGCAAAATTTGTTTGTTTCAGGATCCAGGAATCCGCAACCAGGATGTGGGAGGTGGGAAAAAAGAGTCCCTGTCTTTCTTTGTCACTGGAGAAAAGTGAAATCGGACCCGTATGGGTAAAGAAGCCCCCAGGTCAAAATAATAGGACAGTGTTGTGCTAAAGCGTTTAAGGGGAAGCTATTATGTTATGTCTAACAAAGAAAGCGATGCATTTTACAAGTGTATTCCATCCCATCTTATCACTCTTTCTTTAAAAACAAATAAAGAAAGAACTTTGTGCCTTTTGAGGGTTTAAGGGGCTTTTTTGGAAAAATGAAAGGAAAGCGAAGAGTGCAAGCTGATTCTTAAAACCGGTGGATTGATTCTTTAAAGCAAAAACTTTAACATGGAAATAATACATTTGTTTTTGTTTTCGCGATATTGATTCTTATAAACAGTTGATTCTTATAACCACTGATCACTACAAGCGGTGGTTACTGTATTTCCCACTAGCTGAGTACCTGTGTTTCGCTACAGAAAACATTCATATTAAATACAACAGTCAATGTATACAATTAATGCCCAAAAATATATATATATATTTATAAAAAAATCGTAACTGATATTTTTATAGACAAAATAATGTAAAGGAAAATATTCAAATTAAATACAACGGTCACTGTATGCAATTATTTGCAAGATATATGAATAATTTCAAAGGGAAAATATGACAGTGTTTAAGTAAAAAGTAACATACTCCAATAGGTATTTAAGTTTATTTGTTAAAATCTACTAGCCAAAAAAGTCCACTGATCAGACACTGCTTTTTAATTTTACAGCAGCACTGAGCAAGTACTCATTTAGCTTAATACACTAATATTTTAGACAACTTTAGTCAGTAAATTAATCATTCACTGAATATTCATATAAAACACATTTTAACCTAGTGATTAAACAGTAAACAATACCTACAAATACTAATTTAAAATTATATTTTGAGAAAGAGCTTTCATAAAAACATGTCACACTTGTGAATATATTTTTCTTGTTTGACGCGCATTATAATGAACAATCTGCTAATTAAACCATTTAAAGCGGTAAATAGAAATACATATACTTACATATTAATATGGATGGAAAATATTTAAAACAAAAAAGTTATTCTTATGAATCAATACACACACACACACATATATATATATATATATATATATATATATATATATATATATATATATATATATATATATATATATATATATATATATATATATATATATATATATATATATAAAAATTAGAAGTATAACTTACACCTGATAGACAATTGATGGAATGCATGCACACCCTATAACCAACACATCCTTTCAGCCGATATGACTGCATGAATATCTGAAAGGGAATAAACTTATTAAATAGAAACATTAACATTTATCATTAAAAATATTTTTTATAAAATTATACATAAATCTGTTCATAGATATAGCACATTCAAATGACACATAACAATTTTTAGCTCCTTTCAGACAATACTCATTGGATAAAGATCTGAAAGGGTAAAAACTCAAATACTATTAATTGTAAAAATTACATCTGTTATATCACACAGAAGTCAATAGCTTGAATGCATGTACACCGCATAACCAACACTTCCTTTCAGGCGAGAGGGAAGCTTTTTGCTCGATTTTACGAGTCCTTGGCATCTTGATGTTGCTGTGGGCTGTACTTTAATTCTTTCGGTCTTTTGACCAATTGTTTTCAAAACATATAAACTTTTAAAATCATCCACAGACTCAATTTTTTGAAATATTTTTAAAAGTCTACCAGCACCATTACTTGACATTCCAGAAGAAGCAAGGCTGGCAAGTCTTTCAAATTCTTTTTTAAGTAATTCATTTTGTTAAGGGGTAGCCATAGAATGCTCTTGGTTGTCCATTGGCTGATTTCTCCTTTGTTCTTCTGGTTCAAATGGCTCCAACTGGGACACTTCTTGTACTTTTTTTTCATATTCGTGGTCTTCAGCAATTTGAAAATTATTAAAAAAAGCCATTTCAGGGCATTTAGGTCCCAGTGCTAACAATGCCAATTCATGGCGATCCTCTTGCATTATTGGGGGTGCATTTGGCAGTTTTATTTTTTTTAAATTCATCAAAAAACATTGGTGCTTACAAAATGCCCCTGATATCCCAGCAGGACAAGAGCAAGCACCAATATCTATGTTCACTACATAAGTGTTTTCTCCACTCTTGATTGTAAAAGTGCCATCATCAGTTTTTTCAATGTCACTTTCACTGAAATTGCTGCTTTTTCTAATTAATGAGCTGTATAAAATTGCTGGTTGATGCTTTCTTGCATAGGCATAATCTAAAAGCCTTTTGACCAGATATAGCTCCCAAACCGTTATACAGAATTCACATAAAGCAACCACATTGAAGGCTTTTGTGCGGCAGAGAACTATATCTTTCAAAATTCTTATGGATATTTCTGCAAAATTATTCGTATTATTTTGTCGAGTCAGTAAGTCGTTTCTGTAAAATAATACCCATTCGACTTTACGGTTAAAAAAAGCATAAAATCTTTTGACAAAATCAGGATAATTGTGTTTCTCCTTTAAAATATCAGTGGTAGCTTTAACAAGTTCTTATTCTGAAGCAGCATACATCACCTAAGAAATAATAAAATTTAAAATTTTTACTTTCATACAATCATCAACAACTTAGAACACAGTAATACTACCTCTAGATATTTTCTCAAATAATAATAATAATAATAATTGTTTGCTGTAAATAAATAGTATTGAAACAACTGCCGAAAACGTTAGAAAAATTAAAATTATTTAAAAATTATACATATCGAAATTTTTAATTTAGAGAAAACAGTAGTCTTACTGCTTGAAAAAGTCTCATCAAACGGGGTCTTTCGTCTTTTGGAATGCCATGAGTAAAAAGACAGTGCCACTCAGCTTGAGCAACATGAAATTGACACAACAACTGCCTACTATTTTCCCACACTATTTTTAAAGCTCCTTTCTCTGCTGAAGAATCATCTGTCATGAATATCTGAGGATGCTAAAATTAAAATTATACTTAAGTCAATGTGCTGATGAAAATGCAATTTAAAAAAATCTATAAAGATTAAACAAACATGAAAAATTATACATATATAATAGTTTAAATTTTAAGATGAACAACTTAAAGTAGAACTTAAGTCATTCAATTTTTTTGACTCCTTAATATATTGATCAATTATATTTAAAAAAGTAAAATTACTACATAACTTGCAGTGAAGCTATTTGTTGTACTAAATAAATACATAAAACAGATTTTTTTAAAAAACTAATTTAAAATCATTAAGAAAAAGACTTCATAAATTTGTATCTGAAATTCTTACATCATTTCCTCCAAAGCATCGAGGAAAATTCTTTTTCACTAAGTCAAATGCATTGAAATAGCTTTCCATTGTTTGACTAGGGTGTATCAACACACACAGAGGAAGAGCTCCTACTTTGGTTGCAGCAAGTAAAATAGTCATTGTTGATGACAAACCTTCACAACCAGTAGTTGAGTCAACAAATATCATCTCTTTGGCAAACTGAGACTTTTGAATCCTCTTCATGACAGAGGTAGCAAGAACTATTGCCCAGGTGTCTCCATCTTCATGTATATGAACAGTTGTTCCTAAAAATTATAAATATGTGCATTTGAGAAAAAATATTTTTCAAAATCATTTGAAAAGCAATGGAAAAAAAATATCAAGTGAAATCTGTATAAGAAAGTAATATTTCTTATTAATTAAAGAAAAATAAGAAACAATACGCTCTCTCTTACCCAAGAGCCACTGTTGTTAAAATCTTAAGACTACTTAAAAAAGAAATTTAAAAATAAGCAAATACCCCCCTCTATATCAAGAGTTTACTCTCAAAACCATTTTTCAATTCAGCAAATCTGCAACTCCTTGCAAATCGTTAACTCTATAGATTGACAATGTTTTTATCGTTTTATTTTATTTTTATCCGCGTGCAAACTTTGGATATGTTAAAAGCACATAGAGGCTAAATTATAACAGGTTGACCATGTTTCTATTGGTTTATTATTATATTTATTTACTTTTAATATTAAGCACGCAGTTAAAAGCTAAATTAAAATAGGTGGATAATGTTTCTGTTTGTATATTATTATTTAATTATAAAATATTTTGTTTTGCTTAGAATTGGTTCGCTCAGAAATGGTTTGCGTGAGAATCAAAATCTTTATAAAGACCTTGGGCACTGCTAGCTAAGACGTAGTCCTGCGTCAAAATAACAAATTAATAGAATCATTTTTTATTTAGTATTGCCTATTGGGGTACTGTGAAAAATCACTGTGAATTGTTGAAAAATCTAGCAAGAGGAAAGTAATGTTTTTTTAAAATAATTAGCTATTCAGTAAACTTTAACTTGCAATACTGTTAGTATTCTTTTTCAAAGAACTGAAATTATAATGTAGAGTTATATTTTTACAGAAATAATAAGAATAATATTTTTTAAAGTATAAAACCCAAAGCATTAAAAAATTAATAATTTAGAAAAATAATAATATACACTTAATTACCATTTGCTTCATAGAAAGGAATCTTTTCTTTCAACTTTTCAAATAGATTTATTAAAGATCCTAAATTGGTTTGTCTCCAGCAATCATGCAAATACTGAACTTGATTAACGGTCGGATTTATTGCAGCATTAGCCAGACTTTTAAAATCTTCATTGATTAAAAAATTATTTTCATGAAGTCTTATGGCTTCAGCTGGGGTCATTCCATTCGAAAAATAGTGAAAAAAACACTCTTTAACCTGCAGGAGAAAAAAAATTATAATATAATGGATAATAATACCTATTAGTAATATATACAAGAAAAAATTTAACTTTAGAAAAATAATTTGAAATATAATATTACCTCATCATTTACTCGTAACATTCTTAAGGCTTCAGCAGAAGTTGTGTTGTGTGTATGATCCATTTCTATTTTAATTACAGATCTTAGTGGAGGTTTCTGGCGGAGATAAATGTCTTTCTTAACAGTATCTTTTGTAACATTTTTGATTACTATTTGGAGCTTTGCTTTGCATTCAGCGTTCCTTGTTGATTCTAAATTCTTTTTATTCTTCTTAGAATGTTGGCAAATCCATTTCTTTGAAAAACTAAATCTAAAATAAGATAAATACAGCTTTAATAATATATACTCCAAAGTTAAATTTGTTACTTCATATTTTGCAAAGTCAACGAAAAAAGGAAAGATGATTCAATTATAAATCTATGTTATTAGTTTATTTTTCCAGTAGATAGCATCACTAAAATTAAAGAAAATCAGATTAAAAAATCATACAAATTACTCAAGTGCAAAAAATTTTTGCAGTCTATTTCAATAAATACGAATAAATTCAAATTTAAGAATCAAATCCAATCTATTTCAATTTAATATAAATGTATTATATATTCATGTATTACGCTATATACATGTATAAATATGCTATGTATAAATATATTTACATCCAAATATAATCATTCAGACATTACGAAATCAAATACAGTCAGAAGTGAAAGAATGTTTTCACTTCTTCGTTACCGCACTCTTTGTGTTTTAATTCAATTATCCAAAAAAATTTCAACAATAAACAAAATATTTACCTCTGAAAGTTAGAAGAGCTTCTGTATATAATCCACGCTGTGCTTGTAATTTCTGAGAACACATTCTTGAACTTTTCTGCGCCATCTTTCGAGATTATATCAGCCCGCAAAATAATTTCTTTTGGGCATGACACTTTCTCATTTAAAACGGCTGAAGGAAAGTAATCTTTCAATTTAGGCAATACTGCAGTTTTAAAATTTAGAATTGCGTTCTCGGACATTGTCTGGGATATTTAGATAAGATTGTCTAAGAAAACCTAACCGCATCGAACAACGATAAGATTGTCTAAGAATACCTAACCGTACCGAACGGCGATTGGAGATAGAACTGAGGCAACCCTTATACTTTTCGCCAAACCGCTAAGCGAGTGCCAAGCCGCCAACTGAGTGCCCAAACCGTGAGTCTTTCATAATATGCGACCCGGACAGTAACGATGCCTCCGGGTCAAGCTAATAGGACAGTGTTGTGCTAAAGCGTTTAAGGGGAAACTATTATGTTATGTCTAACAAAGAAAGGGATGCATTTTAGAACTGTATTCCATCCCATCTTATAACTCTTTCTTATAAAAAATAAAGAAAGAACTTCGTGCCTTTTAAGGATTTAAGTGGCTTTTTTGGAAAAACCAAAGGAAAGCGAAGAGTAAGCTGATTCTTAAAACCGGTGGATTGATTCTTTAAAGCGAAAATTTTAACATGGAAATAATACATTTGTTTTTGTTTTTGAAATATGGATTCTTATAAACGGTTGATTCTTATAACCACTGATCACTATAAGCGGTGGTTACTGTATATGGTTTTTCCATGCAAAAAGAATAATGAACACCTACGCGGGGATTGCCAATAAAGAAACTCATTAATGACATCACAGAATGATAATAAAAGCAAACGATTTTTTAATTTAAAAGTTCAGTGCAATTGACAATGGTAAAATACAAAAAGCTAGCCCGAGCGCCATCTAGAGGAAGAACATTTTCTTTATAATGTTTATACTCCTATTTTTAAACAAACAATCAGATGTGGCATTCTAAATTAACAATTCGAGCGAAGCGGAGATCTTAACCTTTAAAATGGTACCTCATTTATCGATTTTGGTTAAGTATGAAGGGAGAAAAAGGGATAAAATATAAAAAAAACCTTTTAGAAATAATATATATAGATGTTTAATTTGTTAATGTTAACATGTTGTGGAAATTTCTTGTTCATATGAGCTAGAATTTTTTAAAAGAAAATATTGTTTTAAATGCGGAACTTTCGGATATATTACCTGGATGATTGTTTGCATAATATTTGAATGAAAAAAAACTGGTGTTTAAAATATTAAAAATTTATCTGCTGCTCATATCTTCAAAAGTAAGATCTTAATTTAAAATACAAGATCAAATTATATTTCTTTTTTAAAAAACAAATAATTACAGGATAAGAAGAACTTTTTATATACCATATTTTTAAATTTTCTGTTGAATCATATAAACTAGAAAGAAAATGAAGTTGGAAGTTAACTTGCGTTTAACTTTTCGTTCACGTACCGGCCGACAGATGGCTGCACTAGTCTACAAAACAAAATTAACTGAAAATAATAAAAACATGGTAAAAATATGCTTAAAGATGGCTAAAAGTATTAAAAAAATGCATTGTCATCGTGTTCTGAGCTATTCTAAAAGCTTCAAATGTCTAGCTAGTCGGGAAGTTTGTTAAAAATCGATTGCAAGATTTGTACTGGACAAACACACAAACAAGAAAGCAAGTTAATAAAAACATGGTAAAAAAAGCAACTGTCTCATCTTTTAGCATTCATTTTTGTCGTCTCCCTAGACACTGGCATTAAAAAGCTGATTGTGAGTTTGTAGTAAGGCACTTTCAAATACCCATTGCATCCTAACTCTGAAAATTACCCGTCCCTTTAAAGTTCAGATACATAAAATATTCTTCATAAGGAGTTTTAATTTAAGATATTTATTGTTTATGAGACATACATAAATAACGCAGCTATGTTCGTGGAAGATGAGTTAATAGCAGAGCGCACTGATATGCAGCATTTAAAACTTCAGTTAAGCATTGCAGTTTATTTATTTTGTTACTTCATATAGCCTTTTTATGTAACTTTATGGTCAGAAACCACTCTACAAAATTCCAAATTGGAATAAAAATATCAATTTTGAGATTCTCGTTACTAATATAACATTTTTTCCGTGATTAAAATATACTCTAAATTTAATTTCAGTTAGTTTGAGGTTGAATAACTTCAGTACATTGCATTTTAAACTTTTCCAAGCAACCTATTTAGCTCTCGTACAGCCCATGTAATGACATAAAATCAAAATTCTAGTATACACACGTTTTTTTCTTTCCTACTTTCTAAAAAAATATGCAAGGGGATGATACTTTTTGGCACAATAATCAGTCGTTAAAGTACAGAAAACTTAGCGATTTGGATAAAAATTATTTAAATATTAGATAGAGGGCTAATGTAAAGTTAGATTTTTTTTTTCATTTAGTAAAGGGACTAAATATGAACTAAATAAGATTTAAGTACCGTAAAAATTTTTTTCCCACATTTTGGTCCGCAAAAATGAGGGTGCGTATTATACTCGTGTACAAAAAAAAAAGAGCATTTTTAAACATTGAATAAACGACAAACAATAGATGAGCTGCATTCTAGTAAAAGTGATTAAGACTGATAATTTCACAGTACTGTTTGTTTTGAATTAAAAATTTAAGTTTTTTCTACCGAATTTGACGGTTTCGTTTATTTTTATTACAAATTTTATTTATGCTAATAAATATTTGTGCAATTTTAAATAAAATATTGAAAAGTTATGGGTGCGTATAATAGTTGAATTTTAATTTTTTACGAATATTTCGCGCAAAATCAAGCATGCGTATGATACACAAGTGCGTATTATAGTCAAGATTTTACGGTTAATGTGTCTAGTCATGTGAAAATATTTATGTGCTTAGCACTCATAATGGGCTTTATTCTTTCGTTAGATCATTCGGGAACGAGTGAGTTTATTATCGCGATGCATATTTGAGTTTTAAATACACCTGGTGATGCTTATTTATTTATTTATTTATTTAAATGTACCGTAAAATGGGGTTACTTTGTGACGGATTTAAAGTTTTTTCCTGTGCCCGCCGAACAGTTTTAAAAGCTGCCCAAATCGAACAATTGCAAAACATTGGTATATCCTTTTCTTACATAGTAACGTACTACGCTAACCAGGATCTTTAATTACCATTGAGAAATTAAAGTTAAAATGTGTCACAAAGTTGCCCCACCGACTGGGGCTACTTTGTGACATCTGTGTTTTCGCCTTGAAATTCAAGAGAAAAAATTACTTGACACAAAGTTGGACAGTAAAACGCTTATCAAAAGCTTGATACACAATTACATATACCTGTTACAAATATTGGATAGCTTTATCTATGTCTTTGACATCAAAGAGACCTCGGGTGCCCAGGGCAGCCATCAGTTCTTTGAGAAGACGAGGAAATTCGTCTTTCGGCACATTCTGCTCTTTCCGGTAATTTTTTTCCCAGATAGTTAATACTTCTTTCTCTCCAGTGGTATTTTAGAGGACGGAAAAATGCAACATCGAGCGGTTGGAGGAGGTGGGTCGACTTTGTGGGTTATTTTGGGACAGTATCAATGTGTCACAAAGTAACCCGTCACCTTTCGATAATTAGGTTATGTTCTCATATCGCTCCACAAATATCACTACGCAAAAGTTATATCGCTCCACAATCTAACCAATATATTGGCAATAAAAAATAATTACCTGTGGTGGATGGTTGTGTAAGGTGTTAGCCTTCAGCTCACAAAGTTTCCGAAGTTTGAATCAGTAGCTTGACAACAGGTTTGAACTGGCCAGAGAAGACAAATGGTGCGCAGAAGCTCTGTAGACATAAGGAAAGGAATTCAAGCATTGCAAATATAGGAAGTTCAAGTTACTCTATATACAAAATACATAAATGATTCCTCTGGGGAGATAAATATGAAAAATTGTTTCATTTCTGCGTTTATCGCATCTTACGTATAAATTAAAACGTTATCATTATCTTTATAGCATCGCTTTCATACTCTGAATATTTGACTACAAAATGAATGACGCTGTTCACAGAAACAAAATAAAAGATATAATTGGGCTCTGTCGTTTTATCGCTTTAATCTGCGCTGTTGCATCTGTTATTAACAGCTTCAATCGGGTTTCGTGGTCCCAAATGATTTGTTAAACACCTTTTATTTCGTGTAAAATGTTGAAACGTCTACTTCGTATGGTACTGCGTATTTTAGCATTCTATTTTATCAGTTATTGTTTTATGATGTGCATTGGATATGAAGTGCATGGATATTGCTTATTTAATTACAACAGTTCAAATTTAGCTTTTTTTTTTTACGATTTATTTCCCTCTCCTAAATTCCCACTTCAAATGAAATGAAAGTCAATGCATGAGGATACGTCGCCTTTTACTGTAACACATCATTTAATTAAAGACAGACTTTGATCGTTGAAAAAGAAAAATAATAAGACTTTGTGTGTCTTTTAAGCCTCTCTCCAGCATCCTATTTAATTTTCTCCATTCTTATGTTCGCCAATAAACTTCAAAAATAAACTTTGCTCCAAGTACCTTTAAGTGCACCCTCTGCTTTTATAGACCGCAAAACCCCGGCGCTGTTACCCTCCACTATCGATTTCCTCTTTAAAACGTGAGCAGGTGGAGTTATGAGGATAAGGGAGGGAAAAAATGGCACACGTGAAATTGAGATTGGTCTTTCGCGTTTTATAAAGCTGTAACTTCTTTCATTATTCTGGATGACATTAACTTTTTTTTCTTTCTTTTTTGTGAGGGTTGGAAATTTTTTATTTAACTTGCGTCGTTATTTTTTTCGTCCTGATATATACAGTTTACATCATTCAGTGTTTAGAAGAAACAATGATGATAAAAAAAGTTTGTTTTTTGTTTACGATGAAGAAATATGTGTTGAAAGTGACTAATTATCATTTATGTTATGAGTCATAGATTTTATTTCAGGTTATTGCTTTTTTTTACTTTATTGTGCGAATGGCAACAAAAAGTTGTTGTGAGTTGTTATGCCGCTCGCAGAATTTTTACTTCTTATGATTTTAATTAAAGTTTTCAGTGGATGATGTTTGGGAGACTTAAAATATTTAAATGCAAGATTAATAATTTTTATTAAGAACTTTAATAAAAATAAAAGTTTATAAAAGCAGAACGACTGAATCTTTTCTGAGAGTGTCTCAACAGTATGATAGAAAATTAGTTGGTTAATATGAAAAATATGATACGGTCGCCAACAAGAGGCGATATGGCACCAATGTGGCATTACAGCATGAAGAATCACATGGTAAAACTAATAGTGATATTTCTAGCAAACCCAGAAATGCGCCAAATCTTTAGCGTAAAAAATGGCTTGGCGAGAGACAGTATCATCTTCTTTAAATTTACCATTTAGTTACTTAAAACAGAGAAACTAAGGTTTCTAGATTTTTGTGTATTAGATATGAATTTTGAATTTTAAATAAATGCGACAAGGCATAAAGATTGAAGCAAATGAATTACAAAATGGCGCATGTGAAATCGAAATGGGTTGTGGTCTTAAATAGAAAAAGAATTAAATAGAGAAAGATTAAATAGAAAAAGAATTCATTTTCTTACTCTGGTTAGCAAAAACATATTTTGCAGGATTTTTTTCGCCCCCCTTTTTGTTGGTGGAATAGATTGCTTTCCTCATTTTGTTTCGGAAGGACCTGCAAAAAGAATGTATGCCTTTCATGCTTGTTTATTGTGGTCGAATGAATAGTTCTTTAGCTCAATATCCACTTGTGCCTGTTTTTGTTACAGGAGGACTTGCGAAGTTTAAAATGGCGTACTCCATCGAGTTGCAATCTGGAAAATGGTTTATTTCAGTTTAAAACACACGCGACTGTGGCAGAGTTGCCAAAACGAATTCTGGGCTACCATATGCGCTAAATGTAAAATGTAAAAAGTCGCCAATACAAAATATCGCCAATGGGGTCCTATATCGGAGCTGTACCGAACCTTGCAAGCATACGATATTTCATTCATTTTTAACCGAATACTTTCAGTTATCTCATTCTAATGAACGAGGATCTCGCCAACTAAATGACACGAACTCTTAGAATTTACATTTGTGTTATATCCACTTAGAGCAGTCATTCCCAAAGTGGTCTATATCAGTGGTCCCCAGGGGTCGATATAGACCTGAAAGGGGTCCTTGCCAGTGAAAAAGAAAATTGGGGATGCATGAGATTTAAAAGGGGGTCCACGAGTTAGACAGGCCGCCACCAAAATTTTGGCTTCTCGTAAATGTAATAATCCGCCTAACACAGATGGAGGTATTTACGTTATACGAGTACTTTCTTATAATAGATAGATACATTTACTAATTATATGTATATTTCATAAAATTGTGTAAGAAATCTATTCACTTTTCGGCCGCAGTACGTGTAACTTGTGTTGCGACATCATGGACTTTTGAACTGGAACTGTTACAGCGAGGGCCAGCAGATGGCCATTATATTGAACTTGCCAGTTTTCCAATTTGGCACAGACAAACTGCCAGGATGATGACCTTTCAGCCTACGTTCAACATTTAAATGTTGAACGTAGACACAAACTTTGAAATTGGGTTTGAAGATGTATTGACTATGGAAATACCACAGTGGATTATCAGTCCACATGGTGACATTGAAGAAACGGATGTCATGTTACAAGAAGAACTGATCGGTATAATCACCAACGAAGAAATTTATGTGCAGTTTAGAAAGGGATATCAACAATTCTGTCTTCAAAGAGGCATACCTGTTACATATCCTGCATATGAACTATCGCGAGAAAGTTTTTGATAGCTTTTCCATTTTCATACCTCGTGGGGAAAAAAAAGAAACAGATTGGAAATCACTTGCTGAGGAGATTTATGATTAAACCTGACTAAATTGAAGCCGAATATTGAAATTTTGCTATCAAAGCTTCAGGCTCATCCCTCCCATTAAAAGCATTGATTTTGCTGTGTATTTAATCTATGTAAAAATGTTACTAGATTTGCATTTTCTGCCGTTTTAATTAATAAATGTATAACTATAAAACTTAACATATATATATATATTATTTTAAAATTTTAGTCTACAGTAGACCCTCTCAAAGTGAATTGCTCTCTGTCAGCTTCAAAAACACTTTTAAAGTTGATGAATTTGTAAAAAATCAGTATTAGGATAGCAGGGGGTCTACCCAAAACAGAAAAAATCGGCACGGGGTCTACGGGATAAACAAGTTTGGGGACCTCTGACTTAGAGCATTTATTAACCACGACAAAAGAGATACCAACTTTTTTTTAAGAGCCCGTAGTGCGTATTTTGGTTATCTTTGTATATTTCTGCGCAATAAAAAAAATTCAGGTAGTCTCTTCTAACGAAGCTACCGCGGGTTATTAACGTAGGATTACTTATCGTTTCTTACCTCTTTTGTATGTATATATGTATGCATTTGTTATATATATATATATATATATATATATATATATATATATATATATATATATATACTAGCTTTATATACCCGGCGTTGCACGGGTGAACCCTTAATAAAGCTTACTTGTATGATATGTATATTTGTATTTTATGGCAATCTATACCCCTCTCCACTGGTCATCATCCCATCAGCATATTATAATAACCCCCCCCCCTCCCCATGCTAATGTCAGCATTAAAATGTTTCTTTCAATTTTGATAACCCACTGGATCCCGGCCCTTCGAGGAGTTTGAGGGCTTCCCCGTAAACCCTTGTGAAAATCGCCGGTTTCATAAACAAAGAATTACCTGACGTTGCCCAGGATAATAAAAATGAATGGAGTTAACCTGAGCTCTAGATGTATACGTACTAACAACCGAAATATATACAATTCACACACACACACACTTTTCCACACTTCATTTAATTAAGATTGATCTCTCTCTTTTCTCTTACCACCAATTTGGTGTTCAAAATGGTGATATATAGGAAATATAAATTATTCGATTGTTTCTAGCAATTTTTTCAAAATCTAAAGCGAATGTCGAAAAATCGTGACATTGATCGTGTTTGTTACATTTAATCGTGTTTCTTACATTTTAAATCAAGAATCTTATGGATATCTGTTTCCTTCTTTGAGATATGACGGAATATGTAAAAAACACGTAAAAACACGTTTAGCCCCCCTAACCTCGTGGGGGCCAAATTTTGAAAAATCCTTAAATTGGTTTTTAGGTATTCATATTCCTTAGATTTTAAAGCAAGAATCTTATGGATATCTGTTTCTTTCTTTGAGATATGAGGTAATATGTAAAAAATACGTTTTGCCCCCTCCCCCCCCCCCCTGGGGGGACCGAATTTTGAAAATCCTGAAATTGGTTTTAATGTATTCGTGTTCCTTACATTTTAAAGCAAGAATCTTATGGATATCTGTTTCTTTCTTTGAGATATGAAGGAATACGTGAAAAACACGTTAAGCCCCCCCTCCCCGTCCCCCGGGGCCAAATTTTAAAAAATCCTGAAATTGGATTTAAGGTATTCGTGTTCCTTACATTTTAAAGTGAGAATCTTATGGACATCAATTTCCTTCTTTGAGATACGAAAGAATATGTAAAAAACACGTTTTGCCCCCCTCCCCCCCTTGGGGGGCGATTTTTGAAAAATCGCTTCTTAAATGACGCCTTCAGTCCAAAAGTAATAAGCTCTTAAAATTTGATATCTGTATCTCCAATAGTTTTTGCTGGGTGTTGATTTCTTTATATATATAGATAAAACACGTAACAACACGTTTAGCCCCCCTCTCCCCCTTGGGAGACGAATTTTGAAAAATCCTGAAATTGGTTTTTAGGTATTCATGTTTCTTACATTTTAAAGCAAGAATCTTATGGATATCGATTTTCTTCTTTGAGATATAAAGGCATATGTAAAAAACACGTTTTGCCCCCCTCCCCCCCTTGGGGGGCGAATTTTGAAAAATCCTGAAATTGGTTTTTAGGTATTTATGTTCCTTACATTTTAAAGCAAGAATCTTATGGATATCTGTTTTCTTCTTCGAGATATGAAGGAAAATGTGATAAAACACGTAAAAACACGTTTTTTCCCCCTCCCCCCCTTGGGGGCCTAATTTTGAAAAATCCTGAAATTGGTTTTTAGGTATTCATGTTACTTACATTTTAAAGCAAGAATGTTATGGATATCAATATCCTTCTTTGAGATATGAAGGAATATGTAAAAAACACGTTTTGCCCCCCTCCCCCCCTTGGGGGGCGAATTTTGAAAAATCGCTTCTTAAATGACGCCTTTAGCACAAAAGTAATAAGTTCCTAAAATTTGATATCTGTATCTCCAATAGTTTTTGCTGGGCGTTGATACGTGTATGTATATATAAGTCAGGACTTCTTCCTTTATATATATATATATATATATATATATATATATATATATGTAGGAAGGAGTTAGTACTCCTTCCTTTAGAAGTGAATCATTATGCCCGTATCACACTAAAGATTTAGCACAAGCTTTTAGCGCAACTGTTTCACTAAACCTGTTTTACCTGCAACTGTTGCACTAAAATACTGTGTGATAGAGTGTTTTTCTATGAATCTTTAACTGCAACTTTTCCCATTCTACATGGGAAAAGTTTCACGAAAAGCTTGTGTTGCACATAATTGTCCAATAGCAGGGCAGGTTTTTGGCTCACGTGACTCGCGATCGAGCAAGGAATAAAATATGGCCGCCAACACGGATCCGTGGACTAAAGAAGAAATTTTAAATTATTTCATCGACGAAGTTACAATTCGTGAAATCTGTGGAACCACAGTCATTACTATTAGAAGAAAAGGACGTTAAAGCGGTTGACTTGTAAAGAGATAGGGGAGATAATGAGTGAGAAATGGCCTCATTACCAATCTTCTTTTACTAGCGGTAAGTAAGATTTTGCATGTCTTTTATACATTTCTTATCCGTAACAACTTAATAATTATTTATAGTATTGCCACGTTTGATATAATTTCAAAATAATTCTATTTAATTGTGGATCTTTCGGAACTTTTCGGATCATTGATATGGATTCATATCAATTGTCATTTTTATCGCCAAACTTCGCCAATGTTTGTCAACAGAAATAATCTTCGTGCATAGGATATTGCACTGAAACAAGTTACAATTTTTTTTTCTGTATTCGGAAAACAATCAATCAGAATTTTTAATCATGTAGTAATAACTTCTTATTTAACAAAGTTAACTGTATTGAAAGCCATTATAATAGTCTACCCTGCTTTATCATTATTGTTCAATATTGCAAGAGATATTTTTAATGCTAAGATTTTAAGTATTGTGGTTGCATTGATTTACTGTACTGACACTAGTATTTATGGTAAGCTAAATTTACGAACTTATGGATCACTTATGATAGTAAACATTCAGTTTACATGCAACTGAATAACAACAATAATAACACTTACATTTTTGTTTAAATTTTTGAACAAAAATAAATAAATTTCATTTTGTGTTTAAAGTTTTGTTAAAGAAATAAAACATTCTTAAAATTTGAGAGTTTTATAATTTGTGTTTTGAAAGAGAAAAATGTTTAACTTAAAATTTTGTTACGAGTGCTTTAAAAAAAAGAAAAAAAATATTTTATTTATAATTATATATATAAAATTAAGTACTATTTTATATTAGAATAATGTTTTATATTAGTTTATATATAATGTGTAATATGTATTGGTGTTTAAGTTGTATTAAATCTGTAAATATTTATCATCAGCAATAAATTGACAATTTTGAAAATATTGGATATATATCAAAATATCGGATATTTTCGATATTTTGGAACCCTGATCACAGCTCTCATTTTTTAATTTATTATTACATTTCAATATTCCATTTTAATGTCTATTTTTTACAGGATACAGAAAGTGAATGTGGGGAATTTACCCAAGAA
Organism: Dolomedes plantarius; assembly: GCA_907164885.2. NCBI lineage: Eukaryota > Metazoa > Arthropoda > Arachnida > Araneae > Dolomedidae > Dolomedes > Dolomedes plantarius. Next base: position 27,365,013 of record OU015495.1, on the reverse strand, counting down.
TCGGTTACTGCAGTCAATGAAAATGCAGTAATGAATAGCCCCCAGACCAATAAAAGGAAAGTGATGGAAACTTCATTAATTCCCCCTAAATAAAAGGGGGGAAAGTGTGGATAAGCAAATATCCAGCACGTTGGAGCAAGTCAAGAAATTAATGGCATCTATAAATGAGGATAAAGACAATGTCGATGATGCCTTTTTTAATTATCTGAGATGTACATTTAAAAGTTTAAAAGATGTAAACTTGAAAGAAAAGGCAAGAGTTGAAATCCAAGGTGTTATCAATAATTATTGCATGGCAGACTTGAATAATAAATAATTTTTTAAATAAATTTTTTACTTTATGTTTCATTTCATTGATTTCATTGACCATAATTTAATTTTACAAATAGCTGGTATGTTGCATATAACTGGTATTTATAGGTATTTTGGCATTTGAAAAATATATAGCAGTAGCATACAGCTCAGATTCAAAAAATTATAATAACTGAGAAAAAGTAATAAGAAATTATTTTCCATTTATTTATTTATGATACTATTCCAAAATTTATTGATATATCTGAGAGTTAACCTTTTCGTAGATGTCCATTTTTTTAATATTGTGTTAGTATTTTATGTAATGTAATTATTCTAATATTTTGAATATGAGCTGTACTAAAATCTGAATGTAATTTATCTGAATTTTTTTTTATTTCACACTTTTTTGTGCTAAGAATGTTGCTAGAAACTAATCTTTCCATTTGTACCACAAAAGATCAGATCCATATGGGTAACCCAATTTATATGGGTACAGAAAAAAGAAATCAAATTATTTTGGTACTTGGCAAAGTTATGTTCTAACATAAAATAATAATGGTCGTTCTAACCCCTCTTTTGAGACTAAGTTTTCGTATGCTGTTTTCATAATTGAAACCAGTATAGTTATTATTTACAAGTTATACAGAACAAAAAAATTTTCAATCTTAACTTTGAACAAGGTACATTTATTAAAAATTAAATTCAATGTAAATTGCACATTTGCTCTTGCCATGGAACAGGTTCCACATTCTATTGAAGTCAGCCTTGCATTCAATGAAAATTGCCTTGCATACTAGTGGCAAGATTCCAGAAATGGTGTTTTGAGCAATGCGAAAGTGAAAACTTAATGATTGCCACGTTTCACCTGAAAAATAAAGATAAATACTGTCAGTAAAGAATCAGACACGGGTAATGCTTAAAAGAAAAACATTTTAGCAATTCTCTTTTAATGATCCATAGGTGTATTTTTTCATCTAAAGATCTGTCATAGTAATTTTGTTCAAAACAGAATAGTACAGAAAACATAAACAATAAAACATCAGTTTCTAATGTGCCTAACATGCCAAATCTAACATCTAATTACAGTAGGCTCTCTGTAATCGACACAGCTTGGGACCAATGCTAGTGTGGATTATAGGTCATTCTATTGTTTATGTTTTGAAAATTGTAAGTAAAACCAATCAACAGTTTTTTTTTACAATTAATGACAAATTAAAATAACAGAAATATTATAATAAATATTGTACAATGATTTTATTTGAATTTATTTAAATATACAATTAATGGTTTTTAAAAAAATGTCACAATATATATTTTTACATGCTAGCTATTGAATTGTCAATGATTGGCATTGAAACTTAACATCAAATTTCAATGTTTACATCTGTTATGATGTGTGGATTATAGGTGCTTGCGAATTAAAGAGAGTCTACTATATTATATTAATTAACTATCAAATATAATATTTTCAATTTTTGCACAGTAAGCACCCACATAATAAAATGTTTATTTTAATGCAAATACATTTGTCAATTTCATGATTATAGATTTTGTGTGACCAACTTGGTCACTTCTGGGGTAATTATCCATCAGCAACAAATTTGATTAAAATAGATTGCCATAATATATATTATATAAATCAAAGTATTAAAGCCGAAATACACTAGAATATGTAAAAGTACATGTGTATGTTAGTATCGACCATATTTATACTACCTAAAATAATTAATCCTACTTATACTTTATTGTATGCGACTGTGTTTATATTCTACAGTCCTGCCCATCATATTCATTAAATCATGATAATGATAATCTTGTACTAGTCTTTAATATCAATATTAAGATTTTAAAAAAAAGCAATGTTTATAAAAAGTCTATATCTTTACCTGTAGCTAAATATCTGAGAGTGAGTGCCAAACGTTCACCAGGAAGAATACTGTGTCTCATTTGTGTATTTCTTTTTTGTATCAAAGGTAATACTTTTTCAAGCAAATACTCAAAAGATGCTGTATCCATCCTAATCCACCTTCTATAGCCTTCAGTATCCTAGTATTAAAAAAATAAGATATGTTTAATTTTTCATAATTGTATTTCATGTATAGAAAATTTCTATGAGCAAGATATTACAGCAACCTTTTCAAACATTTCACTAAAACCAAACAGTTGGGGGAAAAAGAAATAATCCTCTTTTAGGGGACTTAAAGAAGGGTCAAATATTCTGCATAATAATTCTATAAATATTATTTCTATAATAATTTATTAATTCTAGCAAAATTTGAAAGAAAATATCTTACCTGAAGTGCCAGTTCCCTCATCAAATTCTCATAACATCCTAGTTTATTTCTTTTTTTTATCCATTCCCTTGTCCAAATTTTTCTTTCAGATTTTTTTCTTCTTGCAATTAATGCTGCTGTAAGGCAAATTATTTTAGCACATATCGTTTTTTTAGATGATATGCTCATAAAATTGGATGGAGCCATGATTTGAATAGGTTATGTCCGAGTGAGCAATCGATTCGTAATACATGCGCTAAGAAATTTGTATGCTATGCCTAAAGCCTAATAGTCGATAACAGGATTGGTACGGTAACCCGTCCACTTCGGTTTGCGAATCCGTTTGTCAAACTCCAGCAACCCTTCACAGACACTCCGCGAGGAGAAATGCTTGACGAAAAGCTTAAAGTTTCACCAAATTCTTCAGTGTGATACGGGTTTAAGACTTAATTATTTTGAACATTTAATTAAACTAGACGATGTTTACAAGACAGGACTAACACTTAGTATGAAATTAAAAAATAAACACAGAAGCATCAAAAGAGCTAAACATCGGGAGCTTGCAGAACAACACATCCGCTTAAAGTCCTTCGTGCCGCAGTAGTAAGGAGTGGAAGTTGTAGTCATAGTTCAGTTGTGTTGCCAAACTCATTCTCACACGGCCGTTCTGACTTTCCAGACGTCCGCGGCTGGGTTGTCAACAATAATTCTGAAAAGATAAAAAAAAAAAAGAGCAGAAAAAGGAAAAATATTTCAAAAAATCAAGCAGTGTTCAACACAGTGGTATTGGTGTTCAGTTTCTGCACCACTGTTTCATTTTGTCCGCTGCAGTTGATGTTATGGTTGGACCATCGTGATGCCCTAACTTTCGAACTTCGTAACGATCGTTGGGGTTGATGTTCGTGATCTCATATGGTCCGAAGAACTTTGGTCGGAGCTTTAATCCGGTTCCAAATTGAGTTCGTTGTATTGCCACTTTGTCACCGATCTTGTATTTACAAGCCGGTTTACGCCGTTTGTTATATTGTCGTATGTTTTCTTCCTGTAAACGGAGGATATTTCGTTTAGCTTCGATACGTAACGCTTCTTTGTCATCAAGAATTCTTTGGTGGTGTTCCTCGTCAAGAAGATTTTTAATCTGTAGATCCTCAGGTTGTTTCATTTTAACACCAATTAAAAGTTGAAAGGGTGTGAATTTTGTACTGCGTGTGGTGGTACTATTTAAGATACGTTGCAATCTTGGGACATATTTAAACCATTTGTCAGGTTCATCTAGAGCTAACTTAGTTAAAACGGGAATAATTGTGCCATGAACACGCTCAACCTGACCGTTGCCACGTGGCACACCTGTTGCTATTGAAATGTGTTCAATTGACTGTTCCTGGCAGTAACTTTGAAATTCTGAAGATGTGAATGCGCTACCTTTGTCAGTAATGATTTTTGAAGGGTTGCCAAATGTAGTTTGTTGCAAGGATAATTTGTCTAAGGCATCTTTCGTAGAGGTGGACTTCACGGGATAGATCCATACAAATTTGGAAAAGGCATCAACTACTGTAAAAAGATACTTATAACATTTTTTGTCGATGGTAAAGGTCCTAAAAAGTCGCAATGGTAACATTCAAGGGGTGCATCACCTTTTGGAATGGGGTGAAGGTATCCTTCTTGTTTTCCAGATTTTCGCGAGGACAAAATGCAAGGAATACAGTTCGAAATAATTTCTTGAACTAATTTCTTAAGTTGAGGAATGAAAAATTCACGAGAAACAATTAATTCGGTTTTTTGTGAAGCAAAATGACCTTGTGAATGGGCGTTTAGCACTATTTCTTTCTGCATCATTTGTGGTACTACTAAAAGTTCGGCATCCTGATGAAGTTTATAAAGAATTCCGTTTTTAACAAAAAATTCATCAGAAGGTGTAGATTCAAGCATAGATTTAATTTGAGATATAAATTCATCCTGGTCTTGGGCAGTTTTCACCTTTTGAGTGATATCATTTGAAGTAATTACAAGAATGGGGTTACGACTTAAAGCATCAACATGTTTCATCTGTCTACCGGGTCGATGACAAACTTCATAATCAAAGTCTTCTAACATCAATGCCCATCGAGCAATTTTAGCTGGTAGGTCTTTTTTGTGCATCGTTTTTTGGAAAGCATCACAATCGGTGATAATTTTAAATTTTGTTCCCAACAAGTAGTTTCGAAATTTTTTTAGCGCTTCAATAACGGCAAGAACTTCCAGTTCATAACTATGATATTTTTCTTGTTGAACTGTAGTTTTACGGCTAAAATAATGAATAGGATGAAACTGTCCATCATCGGATTGTTGCAAGAGCACAGCGCCAAAACCTAAGGAGCTGGCATCAGTGTGGAGTTCTAATGGGTATCCCTGTTGAAAAACATGAAGAACTGGGTTTTGTGAAAGAATGTTTTTCTGTTGTTGAAAAGCTGCTATTTGTTCAGGGGGTTTGGGAGCTTCAATAACTTGAAATTTTGGTTCAACCTTTTCACTTTTGACGGATTCATTCTCAAGGGCATCATCATCGGCATCAAATATTTTTGGTTCAAGAGTTGCTTTGATAGTTCCAATATCAAAAGCATTATCATCATCGTTATCATGAAGCAAATCTAAATCACTGGCATCAGCATCATCTAAATATTTTCCATCATCATTATCATGAAACAAATCTAAATCATTGGCATCATCATCATCATCACGTTCAAAATCAATTGGATTATCCATTTTCTCTACCCTAGAAATCTTATCTTGAGTAGATGTTAGAGGTTTTTCAGACATGCATATTTGGCCCTGATCTTGAATTTGTTTTTCTACAATTTTCTGTTCCGCAAAAGGGAGTCGTCGAGAACGTTGAGTTACGGGGATTTCATCTTGTAATAAAATAGTCATCTTAATTTCAGTGTCTTGAACTTTATGTGGTTTGTAGGAAGTAACGATATTTTGAACTTCCTCACGAATTTCAGAATTCAAAATGTGTGAAAGATCAAATGGAAAAGCTTGATCATCAGAAACATTAGCAATATTAACGAAGGTGTTATTATCAAGAGTAAAACGAATACCGTCTTCATCAAATGTAAATTGGGTTTGCTGTAAAAAGTCGATTCCGATAATCACATCAAAAGGAATCAAGTCATCCTCTAGAACATGTATTTTAGCAGGTAAAGTAATGGTTTGAATTTCGATGGAATCCTGAAAGAATCCGATGCTGTGAACTTGGTTTTTGCCAATTCCTGAAAAGGGAATGTTGGTGGGCTGCAATGGTGGCGAACCAATTCTTCGATAGGTTTTCTCATTGATGAGGGTTGCCTGTGACCCAGTGTCACAGAGTGCTGTCAATTGAATTCCTGCAAGTTGAATGTCAACATGCATGGGATTTTTCGATGAAGTTTCAGGAGAAAGTGCATTTACAGTTTTATCAGAAATAGGTTTTTGAGAATCAGGTTTTGGTTTAGAATTTCGATAACTTTTAGGGCAATTAGCATGAACATGACCAAAACTTTTACATCCGTAGCATTGTTTACCATGTGACTTATTCAAACATTGGTTGCTTTTGTGACCTCTCAAGCCACAGGAAAAACATACTGGCTGTGTATTTGGGCTACGTGTATTATCGACTTTCACATTGAGGTAGGAAGCATCAATTTTTTTCTGATTATTTTGTCTGAAATTTTGTGATCTGTTAAAGATTTGTTCATAAATTTTCAACTTTTCCTTAAATTCAGGGACGGATTTACAACCGTAAAGAATAACTTTATTGTTTGTTGAATCAGGAATTCCGTTTATGACATACTCAAACAGAGAGGAGTCATCGAGAGAACCTTTGTGTGCCAAATCTCTCATAGCTAAGAAATATTCTTGTAGGGTTTCAAACGGTTTCATACGTCGAGATTCCATTAATTTATGTAACTGAATACCGTTAATTTTGTCCGAAAATTCGTCTAATAAATGGTGCTTCAATTGTTCCCAATTTGTAATTCCACGAATAGACCTAATTAAAGTTTGAGCGGGACCAGTTAAACATTTTCTAACAAAAGTAATTTGGTGAATTGGATTGTTTATCTGATATAAACAAAAAAGTTCTTCAACGTCAGATATAAAATTCTCAACACTGTAATTATCACGAGACGAGAAAGGTTTTATTAAATCAACAACGTCTTTCAGACTAAACAACTGGAAAGAGAGATTCGTAGTTTCAACTGAAGGCAATGAATTTTGATCTGATTCACCAACGGAAATGTGTGTATTTTGCTTATTCGAAGATTCTTTTGCGTCAATGGTGGGGGAAAAGGGAGATCTATTTTCCTCTATAACGCTGTTAGTTTGGGATGAACGTGCACCCGGAAGTGAGTCATCATTCACTTCGCATTCCGAAAGATCAGAAAATTCTGCTTTTAATAACGATAAATCACTAAGACTCATAAGAATGGTATTGGCACATTTGTCTGGGTCAGTTGAAAATTCTAAATGAAGTAGATTACAAATAGAAATCAAGTCTTTAAGTGAAAAATCTTTAAGTACTTTCTGTTTCGTTGCTTCCAACACGAATGGCTGTTTAAAACCTGTAAATTTACGTAATCTGGTACGATTTTGTCTGTCGCCGTTTGTACCAAAAATTAAACGATGTAGAACCTTTATTTGATTCGTACCACCAAATTTTAATGATTTTGCAATATTGGGGTAATCGTTCAGAGTAGCCATAACTATATACTAGGTTCAAACAATTATAGTACACAAATATACAAATATTCAAAACCAAAATCAATAATTATAATACGTAGTTACTCAAATTCAAAAGTAGAAAATAATATTTCAAATCGAAATTTTTTCAAATACCAATTCAATAATAAAGTATTGATTCTCAAAATATGCATCAAAATAAGTAATCTTTAAAACAGGTTTTGTTCAAGAAAACAAAATTATGAACTAAAATAAGCATCAAATATCAAATAATAAGTTCGTCAAAATAATTTCTCTGGTTGAAGAAAACAGATGACGTAAATTTAGATATGTATCAAGTTAGATATTACTTCAGCAAAATATTCATCAAATTAATCTTCAAAATAAATCACTGTTGAAGAAAATAGAGGATGTAAATGCAGCTTCAAAATAATAGTTAAAGTTCTAATGTTAAAAGCATCAAAATTGGGAAATCGAAAGTATCAAAATTGTGAAATCGAAAGCATCAAAGCATTCTGCAAAATAAAAAATATTCTCGCAAGAAAACAGCAGAATTAAGTTCAACATCAAAGCGCATCAAATAAGCAAAGTTGTCATCAAATAAACATTCGCTTCGTCAAAATTATGCATCAAAATAATAATATAATAATCTTCAAAAGTATTCAATTCGCGATCTTTCAAAATATATATTATGTTGTGGTTTGTTCAAGGAAACAAGATTCTTCAAGTTAAATGTCGAAATTTTCATCAAATCATCAAATAATTTCATCGAAATAGAATTCTCTTCAAGAAAACAGAAGTGATAAATTCAACGTCAAAGACCATCAAAAATGAATTTAGCATCAATTAAATTCTTGCATCAAAAGAACGTTGAAATATCTTTCAGTTTTCTTAAATCATCAATAAGTTGAGAATTCCCTTAATCATCAAAATTTTCTTGAACAAGCGTCAACGTATGCATCAAATAATTTTAATATGATCCAAGTTACTTACAATTCTGGTTTTGGTTCTCATCATCCCATCAGAGTATCATCAGAGTCCGTGGCACATCACTTTGGCTTTCGCTTTCGATATCCAAATCCAAAATGACAGACAACAGTAATCCAGTCGAAATCAAGTCGAAATCAAGTCGTATCATCGAAAGAAAATAAAGTTTTTTTTTTAAGTTCAGCATGCTAGGGGTATTTTACGAGTCCGAGGGCCGAGCACCCATGTAGGAAGGAGTTAGTACTCCTTCCTTTAGAAGTGAATCATTAGACTTAATTATTTTGAACATTTAATTAAACTAGACGATGTTTACAAGACAGGACTAACACTTAGTATGAAATTAAAAAATAAACACAGAAGCATCAAAAGAGCTAAACATCGGGAGCTTGCAGAACAACACATCCGCTTAAAGTCCTTCGTGCCGCAGTAGTAAGGAGTGGAAGTTGTAGTCATAGTTCAGTTGTGTTGCCAAACTCATTCTCACATATATATATATATATATATATATATATATATATATATATATATATATATATATATATATATATATATATATATATATATATATATATATATATATGAGTGTGTGTGTGTGTGATAATATTACTAACTACCTATAATCGCCCATTCTGAACTTTCTCTCTATTCTGGTAATCCCTTTCTCGACTCCTTGGCGAAAACGCCTCGCCTTTCCACACACTAACTTCCTCTGCCAAATTCTGGCAACCTCTCTGAGCTAATTCTATTTTGGCGCTTTTGCGGGAGACGCTGGACTGACTCGGTGTGAGATGGATGTGTTGCTTTACACGTAAAATAAATTCGATTGTTCCTGAAGCTGACTTCATTATTTCGGCCACGATGCTTATTTCAGAAGATGAGCATTTGGGTCATCACACACACACAACCGCAACTGACTTACAGACCGTAACTGACTGATTGACTCATTGACATACAACGTACGGACCAAGCTGCTGGACCTAAAGGGCTGATATTTTGCATGGCGATTCTTCTTATGGTGTAGGGGTGCACTAAGAAAGATTTGAAAAATTCTTCTTAGATTTTTTTAAATTAAATTTTTAAGCTGTTTTAGTAACTTTTTTTAAGTTTGCATTTAAAATAATAATTTGAGGGTTATAAAATTTATATCACGAGAAAGATCGTAAAAATTCCTCAAATTTCGAAAACGAATCTTTTGTTCCATTTTCTGATTTTTGGTGAATTTTCAAAGATTAATTTTTTATAATTTAATTTATTAAATGCTGATCACGTGATTTCTTTTTCTGGTACTTTAAATTAATTTATCGTCCCCTGTATAACATCGAAATAGACAATTTTTTTTTCTTGCTAATGCGACAGACGATTGGACATTATCCAAAAAAATATTAAAATACAGTAAATGATATGTTCCTCAAACAGCACTATATTAACTGTACTATATTCTTTAGTATGTTCTATTAGATTTAATTTGAATATTTTTTTCTACATTATTTTGTCTATAAAAATATCCCTTACGATTTTTCTTAAATATATTTTTTTGGCATTAATTGCATACATTGACCGTTGTATTTAATTTGAATGTACTCCGTAGCGAAGTGCGGGTTTTCAGCTAGTAAATATATATATATATATATATATATATATATATATACACTGCTGGCCACTGTAAATGCAACACCCTGAAGGAAACATGCAAATAACATGAAATTTACAACATGCATTAGCGGAGGTGAGATATGCAAATGATTAGAATTTCATCGCAGACGGACATCACGCGCGCCTGTGGCGCCACTTCAAAGCGCTATTTAAGGCTTGGAGATTTCGACGATTTCAAGTTCGGCAATTGCGTTTTTCTTGTGGTTTTTTTCAAAAAAAATAAACGATCAATTATGCCTCGTCGAAAACAGCGATCATCTTTTGATCAAGTATCCGAGTTCGACAGAGGAAGGATAGTGGCCTACCGAGATTGTGGATTATCTTTCAGGGAAATCGGTAGTCGTGTTGGACGAAACCAAACAACTGTAATGCAGATATGTGATCGTTGGATGCAGGAGGGTACGACGGACCGGCGTGTTCGATCGCATCCACCTCAGCGCACCACTTCACGTGATGACAGGCAAATTGTGCGCATGGCAGTGACGGATCGCTCAGTCACATCACGAACCATAGCACAGCACATGCAGTCTGTAACGCATCATCCAGTGTCTGCGCGTACCATTTGACGCCGTTTACAGCAGAATGGTCTGTCCGCAAGACGTCCATTGCTTTGTCTACCCTTGACGCAGAACCACAGACGTCTCCGCCGCCAATAGTGCGATGACAGAAGGATGTGGACGGCAGAATGGAATGAAATTGTCTTTACTGACGAGTCACGTTTCTGTCTGCAACACCACGATGGTCGCATTCGAGTCTGGAGGCACCGTGAAGAGAGGATGCTGAACAGCTGCGTTATGCACCGCCACACTGGTCCTGCACCGGGTATTATGGTATGGGGCGGTATTGGATATCACTCTCGCACACCTCTAGTACGCATTGCCGGTACTTTAAACAGCCAGCGCTACATCTCCGAGGTGTTGAAGCCAGTTGTCCTTCCTTACCTTCAGTGCTTGCCCACAGCCATATTTCAATAGGATAATGCGCGACCACACGTGGCACGCATTGTCCAACGGTTCTTCGTCAATCGCCAGATTGAATTGCTTCCCTGGCCGCCTCGCTCTCCGGATCTTTCGCCGATAGAAAACATGCGGTCCATGGTTGCTCTACGATTGACCCAGATTCCATCCCCAGCTGCCACAGCAGATCAATTTTGGCAACGTGTGGAAGATGCTTGGTCTGCTGTACCCCAAGAACTTATCCAAAGTCTCTTTGAATCAATGCCGAGGCGTGTGGCAGCGGTGATCTCCAACAATGGCGGCTACTCTGGCTACTGATTTTGGCAGGAACCACACTTCAGAGAAGTCTATAAATTTGATCATTTTATTCTTGGTCAACATGTTATCTACAAAATAAATTTTGTTGTGATATCTCTTGTCTTTCTTGGTGTTGCAATTTGGGTGGCCAGCAGTGTATATATATATATATATATATATATATATATATATATATATATATGAGATGTCCTGAATGGTCATCTCCTGAAATAAGCATCGTGGCCAGAAACAATGCGATTCAAGTACAACGAACAAAGTAATTTATTTCTGCAAAACATCCTTACAAAACAAGCTGCAACTCTCGTCTGCCAGCGTAGCGTACAAGTAGTTGAGAACGGGTTGCCGGAAATTGGCGAGGTAGGTTAGTATTGGCAAAGGGGGTAAAGGACGAAAGAGTTACCATAGAGAGATAGAACTCGGATTACAGGCGATTAGGAGTGATTAAAATTTATTACTTACTTACAAACAAACACACACACGCATATATATATATATATATATATATATATATATATACTAGCTGAAGTACCCGACGATGCCCGGGATTTTAAGAATGTTTGTTGTTAACCAAAATCAATTTAAAAATTAACACAGTATAAATAACATAAAAAATATATGTGAAATGTTATACACGTCTCAGAATTTCAGCCTTTCATCATTTTAATACTAAAATCTGAAAAGTAAAATGTCAAATTCTCTAATGTTTGTTAACCAAAATTAATTTAAAACTAAGCACAGTATAAATAACATAGAAAAAAAACCTTGTGAAATCTATAAATATATAAATTTATAACAAACTCCTCAGAATTCAGCTAGAATTAGCCTTTCATCATTGGGGTAAAAAAAAAGCTGCAATTACAGGTTCAGCAGAAATTTCCAATAGAACAATGATATGACTGCAGCGTTGCCTCTTAAAAAAATGAAGTGTTTGATTGAGGGCTGCAAACCATTCAACTCCTCTCCACATTTAACTCCTATAAACTTCCTCTACATATTAAATTCCTTTTCTCTCCATAATAAACTCCTCAGAATTTTGGTATATTCAGCCTTTCATCATAGTACCACTAAAATCTGAAACATCCTCTCCAGAAATATAAATTTATTAATTTCAATAATTAAACACACACAAATATATAAATTACGCAAAAGTTTTTTAACCAACATTTGAATAATTCGTAAATGAAAAAGCATATGAAAATAAAGATAAGAACTTCCGGAATCGAAATTAATTACCCTTAATTTTTAATTAATAAAAAACCAACATAATATGAATAAAAACGATAGTTGCTTAAAACCATATGAAAATAAAGCTATTATAAAGATGATAATAATAAAAAAAGCATAAGAAAATAATGCTCGCGCATGAAGTTAACGTTACGATATAAAGATAGTAATAATAATATAAACCGCGTGCATAAAATATTTAGCTTTTCAAGCGAAATAAATTGATTTTTAGAAAAAAACTACTTTTAATCGAGACATTAAAATACATTGCACACAATTTTAATTTTACCAACTTTCCACCCTACAATTTACACCCTACTTCTTTTAAATAGGATGTAAATATAAAGTTTTAACAGCCAATTGAATGCCAGTTAAAAATAATGTGTGCGCATGAAGTTAACGTTACGATATAGAGATAGTAATAAAAATCTATATATATATAAAACAGTTCCGTAACTGACTAACTGACTGATTGACTGACTGACATACAAAGTACAGACCAAACCGTTGAACCTAAAGGACTGAAATTTTGCATGGCGATTCTTCTTATAATGTAGGGGTGCACTAAGAAAGATTTTTGAAAAATTCTTCTTAGATTTTTTTAAATTAAATTTTTAATCTGTTTTTGTAACTTTTTTCAAGTTTGCATTTAAAATAATAATTTGAGGGTTGTAAAATTTATATCACGAAAAAGATCATAAAAATTCCTTGAAAATGAAATTCTTTTCGCATCTTTACCTCCATTTTCTAATTTTTGGTGAATTTTTAAAGATTAATTTTTACAATTTAATTTATTAACGCTGATCATGTGATTTCTTTATCTGGTACTTTAAATAAATTTATCGTCACATAACAACGAAATAGACACAAAAAAATTAAAATAGTGGCGCCATCTACTGTACGCTTGTAAATCGAGAGTTGTTGGTTATTTATTAATTAAAAATATTGGAAAGTTCTTGTGGATCTGTAAATATACATGTGGTAACAGTTTTAAAATTTATAAATTATCAACCTACACAGGTGATAATTTATCCGGCGTTGCCCAGGATTTTAAGAATGTTTGTTAACCAAAATCAATTTAAAAACTAAACACAGTATAAATATCATAGAATAAAAAGCATGTGAAATGTTATACACATGAATAAAAAGAAAACCCAATATAAAAAACCATAAATTTACAATAATTTCTTCAGAATTCAGCTAGATTTAGCGTTTCATCATTGGAGCAAAAAAAACCTGAAAAGTAAAGCATAAAATATATACATTTATAATAAACCACTAAAAGCTGAAAAGGAAAAATGTCAAATTGTCTTTAGGAAAGTAAAGCTGAAAAGTAAAAATGTCAAATTGTCGAATGTTTGTTAACCAAAATCAATTTAAAAACTAAATACAGTATAAATAACATAGAAAAGATTTAGCCTTTATCATTGGAGCAAAAATTCCTGAAAAGTAAAACATAAAATACATAAATTTATAATAAACCTACCAAAATCCATTAAAAAATAAACACAGTATAAATAACATAGAAAAAAAAGTATACGAAATGTTATACACATTAATAATATGAAAAATAAAATAAAATAAAAATAATAATTTTTAAAAATAATAAAATAAAATAAAAATAATTTTAAAAAATAATAAATAAAAATAATAATAATAATAATTTAAAAAATAATAAAATAAAAGCTGAAAATACAGGTTTAGCAAAATCTGTACGATCCGCATTCGAACCCGCTTCGTGTAGTGTAGTAAATGAACGCTCTTACCGAATGCGCCACAATAACATGCTGGCGTATTGTGTAAATAGGAAAATATTTGTACTAAAATTACTGGAAAGTTGCTATGGGTTGGTGAATATACATGTATTTATGGAGTAAGAGGAGTTTTAAGTTAGAAATAAGTTAGCAGGATAGAAGCTTAGTCTTTAACTCTTCAATAGACACAAAGACATAAGCGAGGGGGGTTGCAGTAGCGATTAAAAATGATCTTGTGAGACTTAGCGTGGTTGATTCGAATTTTCCATCGCGTGTGATAGTGTCAATATGCCGTTGGATCCGATTTATTTTAGAGTATAAAATCTGACTTGAAAGATTATTATTTTCATTTATTATTCTGGCTTAATATGTAACTTGAAACTTTTTGATTCTATTTATTTTTATCTTTTCGCTCGCTGTTCGCTTCAGCTAACCCTAACGTGGACGCCATATTCAGAGGGGTGATTCCACAAAGTGTAACATCTTACATTTAGTTTCAAAATTTTTGGTTTTTTATTAATTAAAAATCAACGGTAATTAATTTCGATTTTTGAAGTTCTTCAGACCCTCGGCTGTTTTTAAAGACGCCTGTATGTAAAATTTCACGATCGTTGCTCCTAAACTGTGGATTTCTATACAATTACAGAGATACAAACATTCATTTTTATATATTAGATATATATATATATATATATATATGTATGTATGTCAAAATTTTGACGCATTTTGGTACTTTTCTGTTTAACTGCTTAATGCTTGCCCAAGCGAATACAGAATGGATTTGGCGCGCTGCCAAAATTATAACTCGCGACGCAGGACAACTGAAATTTTGCTTTCCGGAGGACCGTTATGGAGGAACGTAATCCTACGTTAAAAGGTAAAGAGAGACATTTTGATATCCATAGTTACAACATAGTTATCACTGTACGTGTTATTTATAGTTATGAGCTTTAGGAAAAGAAACACCAGAAAAGTGTACTCGAGGAAATAAAATCAAGTAATCTGTGTATCCATATCCTCCAAGCTGTTTTATCTCGCATTAAAATACTCCTGAATGAATATTGGACTCCCTTTTTATTTTACCACTACGTCTCGTCGTGTGGGCATTTCTGTCTGCAGGCACCGACAGTCGAGAATAATATGAAATATTTGAAAACCAATATATGGATTTGAAAATGGAAACTGACAGTGCAATTTTTTTCGGAAATTCAAATTGAGTGGGAAGATTGGAAACCGAGTGCAATCTGCAGAGTCAAATAAAAGAAAAGAATTATTCAGCCACTCGCAATCAATGACAAGTATAAAATGAATTCAATATGGGTTTAAATAAGTCGGAGACGAGTAATATAGAGATATGAAGAAGGGGATTCTGGATTGGGGTTATCGCAACAGTACAGAAGTAAAAGAAAAATGGTTATTTTTCAGTAAATACGTTCTACCTTTTAGAATTGTTGTCTCGGAGACTTTCATGATCCAGTTTTTGAAAAGCAGCAAAAATTGGTTAAAGTCAAGAAGTGGGTACCCCTTGGTGTGGTTTGGCAAAGTTTACAAAATTCGCCAAAATCACACTAAAAGACGACGGTTATTAACTGAGAAGTTCACATGCAGGAAGATGTTGAAATCATTACAGAAAAAGGATCTTGTTAAGAAGTGGATACCCCTTTTGACGCAGGCGATCCATGCGGAGAAGTTATTGCTACCTTATCCATTTATAAGATACCTTATCCATTTATAACATAGTAGTATCTGAAACAGCTTCGATATAGGACACCATTGGCGATATTTTGTATTGGCGACTTTTTTTTGTCGCCTAGCCAAACATCCCAACTTTAATATCGTATGAATTACATAGAAATTTAATTTTGCAAAATAAAAATTAAAAATAATACAATAAGGAAAATAGCGTAAACTTTGTAGATCCAGGAATTATAGATAAATCTACACGAAAAGGTATGGTTAAATCAAAATAAAAAATAAGAAAAATGGTACAACCCGGTTTGCGTCACCCGACTGTGGTTAACGAAACGAATTCTGTGTGTACCAAATTACCAATATATGAATTCTATTATACCAAAGCTGTTCCAACGGGGTACGAAGTTGAAAATGGCGTATTCCATCGGGTTACAATCTAGAAAATGGTTTATTTCAGTTTAAAACACACGCGAATGTGGCAGAGTTGCCGAAACGAATTCCAAGATACCAAATGCGCCAAATGTAAAATCTAAAAAATCACCAATACAAAATATCGCCAATGGGGTCCTATATCGAATCTGTACCTAGTATCTTTATACGCTTCTTTAAAATACGTACAAAACAGTATAATGAAATAAATTAAATCTCAGAATACAACTCTACTGTAACAGGTGCTTGTTCACAACTGAGGAAATGGACTTGGCCTATTATAGCTCTGAAAGTAAATCAGTTGTTTTCGGTGCTACAAAGAACTGTTGACATCTAATGGTTAAAATTTATACAACGATTTTGATACACTATTGCATTACAAAATATGAAGTTTTTACTGTATCATGGCAATGTAAGTACGAAAAATCCAAAGAGTGGACTTTGTACACTTTTACACTGAACAGTTTAGAAATTCAAGAAACATCAAGGCAAATGCCTTAAAAATATAAGCACTGTGCGCATGACCTCTCCTTCGAAGGTATGATCTTATAACTCCGAGCCAAACATTTTCGACATCTAGGTCCTTATTCTCGGAGCCTACGAAAATGTCGCTTTCCGGAAATGGCGTTATCGTGAAATATATTTGTAAAATCTGTCAATGAACATTACTACCGCCACGATGACGTCGTTTTCGGTCGGCGGAACTTTTTGTACGTCCCGAGAGGCATTTGTTCCATGCCAAAAATACGCCAGTACAAGATGTGACCGGTGGATGATACCTTCACCATGTGTTTTAAATTGTTCTTGATCAAAGCAATCGTTAAGCATTCGCCAACACTGGAATGCTTAATAATTTGGGAAATTTTTACTTGAGGAGGTTGTGTTAGAGGCAACTTTAACAAAGTAAAATCTTTTGCAACCTCTGGATATATACAGCGGTGATTCAACGAACGCCCAAACAATGCACACAGCCATGGCCCGTTATCAATTATCAACACGTTACAGGCACCTGACTTAAGAGTCATTATGCGTAGCAATTTTTTTAACTTTTAGATTTTTCTAGACTCAGTTGTTTACAAACATGCCTATAGTCTGTGTTCTAACTAATGGGAATCGGAACAAAATCTTTCAACCAATCAACCATGGGGAATCATTTCATACCTTAGAAGTTGTATTATCAGATTATTGTGTATTATGAAGTAAGTTTGCATGCAGAAGTAAACCCAAAAAGTAGTAAACAGCAAAATTCATGGCAAGAAGGAAATTAATAAATCATTAAATGGGAATATCGGGCTCTGGAAATAGTAAATTTTATATACACTGCAAAAAATTCGATGGTAAATGCAAACCTCTATCATTAACACTATTAATTCCTTTACAAACATATCTTTATAACCTTCATACGAGATAATTTTGTTAAGCTTCTTTCTTTTTTTTGTACATTTACTTCTTTTAATTCCCACCACTCTCATGTGTACAAATATATCTGAGTTCTATCTCATTGTATAAACCCCCTCCTTAGGCATTATTTCGAGTTTTGGATACATCAGCCAGCGAAGTATCTGATAAATGCAATGGTGTTTTTTCTTCCATTCAACTTGAATAATTTTTTCTATTATTTGATTAATGTAAAAGATTCTTAGTTGTTGTTTTTTCGACTTGAAATTTTTGCTCCTTTTTCTAAAGATATTACATTCAGTGATTTTTTTCATTTTTTTTAGTGTTGTTTATACCAACGTGACATGCCTTTTAGCAACGGTGGCTACCGGCGACCAACGTCAGAATGAGCGATCAAGATGAAGATTTCACAGCGAGGAAATACTGTACACAGAGGGATTAGATGTAAAATTATGGTTAAATAATCAAGAGAACCCAAGAAAAACTTCTCTACGGGCTTTTGAAGTTATAACAAATAGTTTCCGGTTTCCTCTTGTTCAAATTGAAGGGATTGCTGAATTTAGCGCTTAACCGCAAAATCATTACCCCGAAACCGCAAAAATTTAGAAAAAAAAAGTAGCCTGAATTTTTTTTTTTTTTTAAACTGAAAGGACTTCAGTTTAAACTTGTTTCCGTAACTTGTTTTTCATATAAGTGTACGTAGGCTCTTTTCAAACTTTATAAAGTCAAATCTCATTGGATGCAGACTCGGGTCTCTCTAGAGCAGTGATTCTCAAGCGGCACTTTAGTGTGCCGCGAGATTCTTGAAATTTGCCGCCACTGCGAATTATTTCATATGCTATTTTTACAAAATATATTTTAGGTACATCAATCAATTATCCAAGTAAAATTCTTTTAAATTTACCTTATTGTTAGTGTGCCGCCAAATTTTTAAATCATTTAAAGTGTACCGTGACGTAAATAAGGTTGAGAATCACTGGTCTCGAGTAAGATGGCAACGATTTAGCACCATTTCAAGTAGATATGATTCATGCATTAATTTGGCTTCGGCTCACTTATAGAAATTAGAATGAAGTGTTACATATACCAGATATTTAAACTAGAACTACCAATCTGGTCAAATGGACAATTTTTGACATTGGTAGATATAGGTACATCTTTATTGTCGGTAGTTCCAAAGTTAAAGGCTGGGAGAACTTGAGATGACCATTCATAATGACCATTCATGCGCCCAGTCACTGAAATAGGGCCAATATTCAAGAAAATGATGCTATAAGCAATAATCAGTTCTCTAAACTCTTCTTTCTGCTACATAAAACTGAATGTTGAATATCTGTCAATTTTAAATGTCACTCAGCTTATCGCATATCAGCTTAGCACGCATGAAACATTCAGGTATTCCTTGTAACATTGAGTGGTGCATCTACGGGGGGGGGGGGGGGGGTTACAGTCAAACTCCTCGGCATGAAAGAAAAAGGTAAATCCGTAATAATTTTTTTTTCAACATCCATCCCCGTTCCCTAAACAAAAATTTCTCCGTCAGAAGCATGATAACGCCTGCTTGGAAGCTATTCTGGCTTTGCCTGTGGTAGGATTAGGCTCCAAAATGTTCGGAGAGAGAATCCTCGACAGGCATTCCCCGTCAGTTAATCCATCCTTATAAATAATCTTTTCTATGCGGTCATTGTTGCCAGGTTCAAAGACAAGACTTTCTTTCACCCAGTTCATGTCTCCTCATACACCCTGTTCAAAATCGAAGAGTGTATGCTACAAACTTGTTCAAGAAAGGGCCAAAAAGTGGATCACTCTTGATAAGGTCACTTCTTAAACCATTCTCGTAGCATTGGATAGAACAGGATGTTACGAAGAATATGACACCTGTCCCCTATAAATATTTTAAATCACTATTACACTATTAGGACCAAGCTACTATGAGGATCAAGCATGCTTGGGAACTCTGGGGGTCCCTCATCAGGGGACCACCTGACCGAGACATATGCTGTATGGCACCCCAAGTCCATGGTCATGAAAGCGGAGATGGGCACCGCAGGCCTTGGTGCACAGTGCTGAAAATTAATTCGGACTGCTGTGCTATGAGTTAGTTATTAGACTATTATAATTTATCACTGATTGGCAAAGCCCTCTGTGAAATCTCAAACTTTTCTTCTACACATACGCCGTCTCACTCAGCAAATGTGTGCTACCTTACAGCTGAACTATACTAATTATATAGTCGGACGATGGTCGAATGGCGAGGCCGCTGGCTCTCGGTAGCAGAGTCTGTGGGTTCGAGTCCCACTCTTGGCATGGACGTTTGTAGCCGTTCGGAATCGGCTTTAAGCAGTCGGTCGCGGCTTAATGCGCCCTCGTGAAGCAAATATTGGTCGTAGCGCTCCAAACCAAACCAAACCAAACGAATTATAAAGTAAAAAACACTCATGTGTATCATTACCCAACAAATCGACCTCTGACGCGCATACATTTCTGATCTAGTCTCAGAACTTTGTTCTAAATTGCGTAGGGCCGAAATTTAGCAGAAATGCATGTAGCCGATGGTTTGTATGCAAAACTGCGCTTATTCTTCGATTTAGCCACGGAACTGCAATTAATATGAGTAGTTAAAGTAAGAAGTCCTCAAAGTATGATTCTGTATAAACCTTGTCATTCAAAGCTAAAATTTTCGTCGAATTTTGTACAGCGGGTTATTTCGTGCACACTGAGAGAATTGACGTAGTTAGGTTGATGTGATGACCAAAGGTGAAATAGGACGACCAAAAAAAAAAAAGAGTTCTCTGAAGGAAGACGTGCTGATTCAAGGAGGGCCAACACTCAAAAATAAACAAAGTTGTAAGAAGCGTGAAAGTGCTTCAAATAGCTCATCAAATAACATTTTACCGGCTCTTGGGATTTCTTTGATAATACGTATGTGTAAATCTAGATAAAACGTGATATTGTTTAATATGATGGTATTTTTTATGTCTCAGTAATTATTAATGTGTATCAGATCCTTGCAAACTAAACTGATTCAGGTGTCCATACACGTTTAGAACGTCGTTTCCATTATCACGAATTTTAACTTCCATAGAAGCTTCGCCGATCAGTCCTTTGCGTTTATAATTATGTCTGTATCTTGTCATTAACTGACTCTGAAATAGACAAGACTGCAATTTGAATATGATTCATAATCATTTAAGAATGGGGTATAAAAAGAAATTGTAGCTTATCGGTATGAATGTTGTTTCGGCAAGTATCCAAAAGATATAAGTCCCATTTGAAAGTTTCCAGATCTCTGTCTACGTAATACTCATATCTGTGTCAGATGGTTATCATCTGATTTTTATTAGTCAGACGTTCTATACTACGGAAACGGTGTACGATAGCGCTACAAATGGGAGAATTCGGTATCCCCATGAGTAGAAAATAATAAAACGAGTTTCGCCAAATCTGGGCGAAGGCTTACTGAATTATGCTCGTTTTCAGGGCTGTTCGGATTGCTGTAATAGATAAAATTTTTAGATTTTCAGTTTAATTTTTTTTTCAGATTTAATTGCAGAAACGAATGGAAATATCCAGTTCCTTCGAAATAAACCTTCGACTCGGTTCAGTAATTGAATTCTCCACGGTAACAAAATTCAGACATGCCAACGGGTAGGTTTGGAATTATATACATGTCTCGGATTTCATCTTTCCCAGAAGATAGGACGCTCTTTTGGTGTGGCACTTAACATTGAACACCAGACGTGACAAAAAATATGCAAGCATTTACAGAAATTGGGTAATACTTCCCTGCACGGTAGACCTAAGTATAACAAAGTTACGGCGCCTTCACGCCCAACCGCTCTTTCTGGCAGAATGACAGCACACGCTCCGATCGGTGGCTGTTGCCACCACATATCCAGCTAATAGTAAAGGATCGGTTCTTTAATTCTTGCGTTGGGTGCACGCCACGAGGTGCTTCCCCACGTGTGTGTGAGAGAGAAAGAGAGATAGATAGAATGAATGAGAGAATGCATACACAATTTTAATCAATGGGATGTGCAAATTTTTAGTCTCCGGGCACGGCACAAGTCAATGTCATTATACAGATATAACATGACATTTTTGTAATATATACGAATGGGCGTCAGGGCCCGATTTAGAAAATTCTTGACTATAGACACACCTCGGGATGGGGGCCCCCTAACACTGATGTGGGCGTAAAATTTCAAAAATTGACACATAAAAAAATAATCATGAATCATTGTGAAAGTACCATTTTACCAAGAATTGGCTATTTGAAGCGTAGAAGCCTAGAACATTATCAAATAACAAAAAGGCAATACAACATATTAACTTCATCATTAAAATACCAATACAATGCAGCCAGAAAACTTATTAATCCCTTATATACACTATACACATAACTATACATATGATGAACCAACCAATCAATCAAATTTAAAAGGATATATAAAAAAATTGCTATTAAAAAAGGTAAAATTAAAAAAAAATTGAATTGAGATTTTTTTTTCTTTTAAAATGAAAATTTTGGGGGGCCTCCAACATTCGGGGGCCCTACGCCCGGGCCTACTGGGCCTAATGGAAAATCAGGGTCTGATGGGCGTTATTGCCTATGACATATATACGTTACAATGACGTCGTTTTTACACTCTGAAATTTTCGTATGCTCCGTTTCTACGGTCAAACATGGAATAAAGAGGCCCTAAGCTTTGAATTTCCTAATGTTTAAATCCATATTGTGGCATGCAGGTTTTACCCAGGGGCGGCAAGGTCGGCTCTTAAGGAGATATATACTATATATAAGAAATAAACATCGTCTCATTTTAAATTTAAACTCATTTAGTATTACATCTACGATAATATAATTGTAGGCTATGAAAAAAAAGTACGCCGGGCTTTTTTGGGAGGGGAAATTGCCCCTACAACTCTCCCCCCCCCCCCCCCTGGAGCCGCCCATGATTTCACCGCATATTTGTTTAATTGATATTTTTTATCGACAAGGAAAAGGAAATAAGGATTAAGAAAAAAGAGATTGTGTCTGCCTGTCTTCAAAAACATCAAAGATTCTTGGATGGAAAGAAGAATATGTTATATTCAGCCCATATTTTGAATCTTGCCTATTGTGGCAAAAATTAAACGTGCCGAAAACTGTTCAACACCAATTTCATTCAACGTGAATTTGTGATCAGGGCAACTCTTCTTTTATTTCGATTTTCCCGGACCTCGGAAATATCATTGCTTTGTACTTTTGTAGGAGTGTAAGCAAAGAGAGTGATAACTCTGATTTTTGCCCAGGCATTCATTTAAATAGAAATAGTGTCCAGGTTGTTAGACCTGACGTAAAATTGGTGGCGAAAAATGGCGGCGAAATGAAGTAAAATTCTCTTTACAGTTTCAAATACGGCAATGAGCCAATCGTGTGCGTATAAAAGGTCGCGGTTCTGTATGGATTAACACTAAATTAGTTTTTTTTTTTTTCCAATGCGGAGGCACTTGTATTCAAACATTGGCCCTTACTACGCCGCAGTTTTACTGTCCATTTTATTGTGGGGGCACCATATAGGCGGACAGCATTACCCCTTATGAATGGACGACACGAACGGAGGCATTTTTCGTGGCGCAACGCTGGGACTCGATCTGAGCACCCTCAGCACCGAAAACCAGCGCGCTGTACCATTGGGCCGCCACAAGCCCGACACTAAATTAGTATTTCTCGAGAAATGCTAAGTAAATGGAATAGTAAATATTCGATTGAATAAATATTTGTTGAATTGAATAAAAATAAATAAAATTGAAGGCTATTAAAACGAAAGTTATTAGACTAAATTAGTTTAGATAAAATTTTAGGTATGCAAATCAGTTATAGAAAGTAAAAAGAATAAATAATAAGGAATTAAGAAAGCATTAAACTAATGAATCAGTACGAATAAATTGGTCCATGGCTAGGGCGCTGAACCACGGACAAGGAGGGTTCTTTTGTCGCAGGAAAGTACAGAAAATAAATAATAATAAATAATAATAAATAAATATATATATGTGAGTATATATATATATGTGTGTGTGTATAGAAAAATATTCTTGTATAGTGCTATATTAAAATTAGTATGTATCTGTTTAATTAACTAGTTAAATAATATTTTTATATATATATAAGAAAATAATTACAAGATAAAAAGAACTTTTTATATACCATGTATTTAAATTTTCTGTTGAATCATATAAACTTGACAATTCTATGTATTAATAAATACATTTAAAAATTTTTTTTGAAGAATTATCCCATCAACTTAAAAGAAAATGAAGTTAATTGGAAGTTAACTTGCGTTTAACTTTTCGTTCCCGTCCCGGCCGACAGATGGCTGCACCAGTCTACAAAACAAAATTAACTGAAAAAGAATTCAATTTGCTTAAAGATGGCTAAAAGTATTAAAATAATGCATTGTCACCGTGTTCTGCGCTATTCTAAAAGTTTCAAATGTCTAGCTAGTCGGGAAGTTAGTTAAAAATCGATTGCAACATTTGTACTAGACAAACACACACACACAAGAAAGCGAGTTGATAAAAACATGGTAATAAAATAAATTAAGTAAATTTTTAAAAAAAGTATATATACAAGTTATGCTGTTGTTGTTGCTTATACCCCTTGACCGACAGTAACATCAGATCATGTCCAGAAGGCTATGGGCGATGAAGGTACGGCTTCTGTTTCGAATTAGCACCACAAGGGTCGGAGTCCGACTTGGCTAAATGGCCGGTCCCGTCAATTTGAACCGAGTCAAGTGACGAGACCGGAACACTCGACCCCGCACCTCCAGAGGTAAATTTGAGAACTTGAGGGACATTGTAGCCACGCCCTATTTTACGTGCCCCGGCCACTATTAGTGAACAGAGCGGTAGATTTGCAGCGACGAGCATCGAACCAGTGACGTTCAGATCACTGGCCCGCTGCTCTTGCCAACTGGGCTACCGCGCCCCGTATACAAGTTATAAATAGTGGAATGGGTCGTGTCCGGTTATCAGATTTTTTTTTTTTTGGGGGGGGGGGGAGGCGATAAGCAAAAGCGGAGGGGGCCATGGTGTTTCTGCATTACTGTTTTAAATTTTCTCTTTTTAAAATAAAATTGAAAGGGCGATGGGTTGTAAACATACCTTTTTGTGTGCAGCAACTGAACGGCCGTAGTCAATTTTTGTAGTATTAGCCAGTGCCAACTAAGGCGTCAAATGCCTTTAACCTAACTATGTATAACTTAAAATCAAGGCCAACAGTAAAGTTTAAACAAATACTAAAACTATACACTATGATATATTTATAAACTTTAATTGATTGCATGGCTTCTGCGCAGTCGCAATTTACGGCAGTAAAATATCTACTGCGGCTGCGTAGTAACTCCTACGGTGTCAAATGGCCCACAAGGCAGTGGCACTCAATATGTGACATTTTCACTGTAGCAAAAATAAAGGAAAAACGCTTTTGTGAAATGGATGGATTAATCATATTCATCTGGAAATGCAACGCCTAAATCGAAGAAAACAGAGCTCCACCTGTAAAACGGATGGCAATTAATTTCTGCCCGTCGTTTTTCACATGACTGCATCAGTGACGTATCTCAAACTTCATCATCATCATTTGTTACAGAACATTTATTTTATTTATTTATTGAGCTATCCAGATACCATCGCTTCTCGATGACGTTCGTCAAGTAGTATTCTCTGACAAATAATCACTGTTTCATGCAACGTCTCTGACGCAACCACAGGAGGAAAAAAAGAACGGAAAATGGATGCAATACGTTTACACGTGGAGCTCATGGTATGCATTTGTATACGATTGTTATTCATCTTTGGCGAATAACGGAAAGCGTTTTGCCCTTGGTTTCGGAACAAGTTGATATGTGACGAGGCTTCCTGATACGAAGGAATGGACACAGAAATATACTTAATACGTCTCAGACCTTTTGAACCACATTATTTACAATTTGTTCTATAATTTACTGTTTCTAAGAAGGTGAACGAAGTCCTAAAGCAGGGATACTCCAACTGCAGTCCACCAAGCTTTTATGGGCTGCCCGAAACATCCACTCTCATTATCAGACAGGTGCTTTTGCAAACATAATTACCATGTTTTTATTAACTCGCTTTCTTGTTTGTGTGTGTGTTTGTCCAGTACAAATCTTGCAATCGATTTTTAACTAACTTCCCGACTAGCTAGACATTTGAAACTTTCAGAATAGCTCAGAACACTATGACAATACATTATTTTAATACTTTTAGCCATCTTTAAGCAGCATTGAATTCATTTTCAGTTAATTTTGTTTCGTAGACTGGTGCAGCCATCTATCGGCCGGGACGGAAACAAAAAGTTAAACGCAAGTTAACTTCCAATTAACTTCATTTTCTTTCAAGTTGATGGGATAATTCATCAAAATAGTTTTTAAAAAGTATTTATTAATACATAGAATTGTCAAGTTTATATGATTCAACAGAAAATTTAAAAACATGGTATATAAAAAGTTCTTTTTATCTTGTAATTATTTTGGAAATGAGTACCTGAAAAATACAAAAATGTACCATGTGCTGCTCACGTTTTTCGCTTCAACGTGTCTTTGTGAATCATCTAATTCCAAAATGAAATAGACGAAGAACGGATCAGATAACTGATTCTTACTTCGATGACGCATTGAGAGTAACCTGTAGCATGAGTGAACCTGGTGTATCTAAAGCAGCCAAAAGTGTGTCTAAAAGTAAAGAATACCACTTATTTTTAAATAAATGTTTGGATACATTTAGGTTTTGAGTTTTATTTCTTACATTATTATATTATGAAGTATAGTGCATTATACTGCAGACCGAGAGAAAAAAAAAAAGATTGAATACGTCTGCCCTAAAAGAAGTTCCTGGCAGAAAGGCGATCCATAAAGTGGATTTCTAAACTATGGCATGGCAGTACCTATGAACAGAAAAATAAACCGGAATATAAAATAAATATTTCAGGTAGTCTCTTCTAACGAAACTACCCCGGGTTATTAACGTAGGATTACTTATCGTTGCTTACCTCCCTTTTTTTATATATATACGCAATTTAGTACTTTTCTGTTTAACTGTTTATTGCTACTGGGTTTGGAGCGCTGCCAAAATTACAACTCGCGACGCAGGACCGTTATTGAAGAACGAAATCCTACGTTAATAAATATAATGAAGCTATAAGTGAGCTTATAGCTTCATGATAAATATGTAGCATATATCATCCTATATCTATGATATCTAACTTCATGATAACTATATAGCGTAGAACAAATATTTTCAGCTAGTTAATTGCGATGAATCCTTTTCTATTTAGGCTTTAAATTGATCTGCTTGATGAATTCGTAAGTATGTTTGTTTGAAATTCGTTTAAAGGTTGTTTAAGATTTTTTTTTCGAGGAACATTTTTCGTGTCTTTTAAGAATGAATAGTATTTCAACGGCAGACGTTAATAGCATTTAAAAAGTAGAATCCTATTAGGAAGACTTCAAGTACCCCCGTCATGGAAACCTCGGTGTTCCGTGCGGGCGTACTTGCACGGTGGCAAACGTTACATAGGCAGAAAGTTCATGTATCAAACCGCCCTAAATGAAATGAACAGACGACACCTAACAGTAGAGTTCCACCTAACGAAATGTTACTATTTTCTCCAGAGATGTGAAGAAACGGTGGAGTTTTTAAGAATGATACATAACGTTGAAAAGGCAGTCCTGAAATACCTAATTAACTTGAGGAAGGTGAAAACTTCCTATTTCAAAAGCCGCAGTATTCCTTTGAAAAACAGAGTCCTAATCAGGCCATCGCATGGACGACCGTATACCTGGGAAAAACGTCCGAGATACGGATCAACGAGCGTCGAACCGCTGTATTGGGAAGTATCTGCAGAGAAGTTAAATCGCTTTACGTCACCTAGAGTCGGTTTATTTTCCACTATTGTTTGCTCTGTGTAATGGGCTATCACGGACATCTCGGCAAATACCTCCGTGTTGGGTAATGAATAGATGGGGTGTTGGATAAAAAATGCTCCAAAGAAAGCGCATTTCTATTTTCTTGGCGAAATACGTACCACACTTTATGCCGCATTTGCACATTCGCGATCGTGCCACCTACAAGACATTGGCGAGACATTAGTCACGTTCCCCTGCATCGACACGAATGACCGTTCTCACAATTGCGCCTCTTGCTATCGTTTGTGCTTGCGTCAGCCAGTCGTCTGAAATCTGGCGCCATTCGCCCCTTTGACTCGTGCCAGAAAACCGCTCCCGAAGCGAGCGCCACGATTGGCGAGGAGAAACGGCGAGCACATCGTGTACACATTTGCCCTCCGCGATTCGACTCGCCGCCTCAGCGACTGTGTAAATGTGGTTATCTTTATGACGCAAACCTCATGTTTCAACGGTAATTGCACTGTCAAATAAGGTGTTTCTATGCTGTTCTGTCTATGTGTATCAGTACTTCAGGTCTACTTCTCTCGGACGGGAATTTATCGCATTTTGTATAAAGACTTGCCTGACAAAAAATCTCAGAATAAATAAAAAGAAAAAAAACTTGATTCCATTACCAAATATTATGGTCCATTAAAGAAATAACATTTTTGCAGTTATGCAGAAAACTGACAAAAAAATTGCATTTGTGCAGAAATGGTATTTCTGACTCAGTGATAAGGTATCCCGAAAAGATGGCACAGTCGAGAACCAAACTTCAAGGAACCAAAGGTTTTGTTTGCTATATCAGGTGGATCGCTATATCCGAACCATTCAGAAAAATGTTAGAGTTCACAAAATGTATAACTCATTAGTTGCTATGTATATTCAATAATGATGTATTGAAAGAATGATAAAATCTATTAAAAATGATCATTAATGAATTAAATTGACTAAAATCGATTACATTAAACTGACACAATACTAATTAAATTAACTAAAAGTGAAGACAAATGGAAATAAATTGATTTTATCTTTAATAGTTGCTCACTGTTTTGATACAGAAATAATCGGTGATTATCTGCTGACGTGCGGCCGATTTCAAAAACATTTTATAAATTTCTTTGTCTAGTACATCAAATGACTCCAACACTCTTGACATTTCGTCATTTATGTGCTCCCCTTCATCAGCATTAGAAGCAGAATCTTCGATTTCAGAATGATTCATTTTAATTTCTTCCACAATATCTTCATCAGTCGGATTTTCACATGTAATGAATTCATCATCACATGTTTCTAATAACTGCACGCCACAATCTGAGAATGATGAAATTTTGTGCTTTTCTATCCACATCGCGATAGGTAAATATTCATCATCTTCGTCTTCAACATTCTTTGCCTCTACAACATTCGTTGTAGCTTCAACATTCTTAAAAAGTTTCATAATTAAAAAAAATTCAGTTGTCGACTGAATAAAAATGTTCGTTATAGCCGATTCTTAAGATTTCGGAGGTTCGCATTAAAGGATAAATTAGCATTAAAAACAATAGAAAAACGGAGGGGACCAAAGTTTTCGTTCGTTATATACCAGGTTCGCTATAACGGGGTTCGACTGTATTAGACGTCAAGTATAATGCAGTCATTCAGCCGTGGGGGGTAAAAAAACAATCGTCCAAAAATGTTACAGTAACCAATCATGGGTGTATGATTTCAGCAAAGCTTTGAAGCTTTCAGAGAACATTTCAGTTTGGATCTCAGTGAATTGTCTGTGCTGCAGCTCGCGTGCAAAGACGAGGTCCGAAAACACAGAAGTCTTTACGGAGAAATGGAGCGGTCTCGAGAGAAAAGGGTCTATGAAAACGTACTCCTATTCAAGGATGAACCGAGATTGGGCGATAGATAAGCGAAATTAAGCTTATCATTTCAGCGGTTCGTGGGATTGGAACGATAATGTGGGATTAAAAACATCGAAAGTGTTTTCATGTAGAGATTACTAAGTAATAATTAAGAAAGATCATTCTAATGGACAATGAGTTTTTCTTTACATTTCTTAAATCTCTCTTTGCAAGAACGTATCATGTTTAACTTCCAGAAAGGCATTAAATCCTTTCCCTTTGGGATTCCTTTATCTGAGGTGTGTGTTTTCACAACGCTTGGGAGCTACCTAATTGTACTTTTGTCTTTTTTTTCTACTGCAGGGTTTGCAATCTTGGGTCCCAGGTGTAAATCAACCAAAAATGCTGAAGAATATAGTTGAGACAATGTTTTTAAAATTATTATTTTTAAAAAATTCGAAAGAATCATATCGAGGAGAGACAAAACAGTATTTAATAAAAAATTATTTAAAATAGGAAATATTTTAGCAGACGTCGCTCACTGCGGTTACGTTGTGATCATGACTGTTTAATAACACCGACATTGAAGAATGAGAAAAAACAAATTTCAGGTAGTCTCTTCTAACGAAACTACCGCGGGTTATTAACGTAGGACTACTTATCGTTCCTTACCTCTTTTGTATGTCTATAGGTATGTATGTGTTCTGTATATATGTATCTATCTGTCTATCTATATATATATATATATATATATATATATATATATATATATGTCAAAATTTTGACGCATTTTGGTACTTTTCTGTTTTATTGTTTACTTGCACAAGCGATACAGACTGGGTTTGGCACGCTGCCAAAATTATAACTCACCACGCAGGACATCTGAATTTTTGCTTTCCGGAGGACCATTATGGAGGAACGCAATCTTAAGTTAAAAAATGGACTCAATCGGTGGAGTTAAAATAATAAAACTGCAGTATTCTAAAATATTAACAGCATAATTTACAGAATTTGCACTGTCCATTATAAATGGCAAAATAATTCGTTAATACTGAACTTCCCGCAGTTTTAATTTAAAAATTTGTTCATAAATTGTGTCTCCAAACTTCCATTTTGTTTCGCTGTGCACCTCTAGTGTTTTTTGTTTTCTTTTCTCAGTTATAGTCCGAAAAGTGTCACCTTTACATTTCATTCACATATGCTTACTCTCACGCACCTGGTCTCTCCATTGATGACCCATCGTGAAAACTGCTCCCATGTCAAAAGCGTAAGAATAAGAAAATCGTTCTGGTGCACTTAAATCACTTTTACTAACTGATTATAACAACCGATGACCCTGTGGTCCTGTGTGTAGACGAATAGGGCATCGGCAAAGCAAATAAAATAGTCATATGTGTTACGATTAACCGTTGTTGTCCTGGTCGGAATGTATTCCAGACCAGGTTCATATAGGCTAGCGGGCTGAAGAGTGTTACTCCAGTTTATAATGGCACCACAAGGGTCGGAGTTCGATTCAGCCAGGTGCCACCACCATTTTCACCGAACTCCCCCAGGGATGACGTCCGGGGGATTGTACCCTCTCCCACCCTCTCTGACCTCATAGAAGGACTTTTCGGTCTACGGATTGAACGTGCCCCTATACGGCCTAGACAAGGAATTATCTATTGGTGCTTGTAGGGACTGGATCCAAACACCTCAGCACCGAAAGCCGACGCGCTATCACTAGGTTACCTCGAGCCCACGATTAACCGTGATCATTGTAAGCAGAGCGAACTGTATCAAGATAACTTTTTTAGTAAGAGAGAAACACACACGGTTCTAAAAGTAGGAGTGTGAAAAACAGGGCTTTTATATTATCATATATAGAAGATGGAATTTATATATACAGTAACCAACGCTTATAGTGATCAGTGGATATAAGAATCAACCGTTTATAAGAATAAATATCGCAAAAACAAAAACAAATGTATTAATTACATGTTAAAATTTTCGCTTTAAAGAATCAATCCACCGGTTTTAAGAATCAGTTTACACTCTTCGTTTTCCTTTCATTTTTCAAAAAATGCCCCTTAAATCCTCAAAAGGCACGAAGTTCTTTCTTTTTTTTTTAAAGAAAGAGTGATAAAATGGGATGGAATACAGTCGTAAAATGCATCCCTTTCTTTCTTAGACATAACATAATAGTTTCCCCTTAAACGCTTTAGCTAAAAACTGTCCTATTAGCTTGATCCAGGGGCATCCTACCCGTCCGGGTCCAATTTCACTTTTCTCCACTGACAAACAAAGACAGGGACTCTTATATTTCCCACCTCACGCATCCTGGTTGCGGCTTCCTGGACCCTGAAACACATAAATCTTGGCGAAGTGTCTACTATCACTTTGGCAAACCTGACATTATTAGATTCAGCACGTTATCAAACCGTGAAACGTAAGCTAGAAGGTGAATCTTGGTCTGAGACTATTGGTATTGAAAGAGGTATAAACCACCTCCTGAAAACTTCATTACGTCAAGCTACCATAGAAAACTTTTTCTTGCACCCTTCCCGTAGTTGAATGTTAAACTGTTAAGCAGGTATGTTGTAGCAAATATTGGACGTTTTTCTTCTCTTACTATAATCATGTGTATCTACTTATAGGTCTAGAAATTAAGTTTTATTTTTAAATTATAAAAAATAATTTTAATAAAAGATAATTAACGTAAATTAAAGAGTATTTTATGGTAAATTTCTAATATAAGTACATATAGGTGTGTGTGCCTGTCCAAAAACCTAAATTTCGGCTATAAGAATCAACCGCTTATAAGAATCAAAAACAGTAATAACAAACGTGATTCTTATAAGTGGAAATCACTGTATATATATATATATATATATATATATATATGTGAGAGTGAGTTTGGCAACACAACTGAACTATTACTACAACTTCCACTCCTACTACTGCGGCACGAAGGACTTTAAGCGGATGTGTTGTTCTGCAAGCTCCCGATGTTTAGCTCTTTTGATGCTTCTGTGTTTATTTTTTAATTTCATACTAAGTGTTAGTCCTGTCTTGTAAACATCGTCTAGTTTAATTAAATGTTCAAATTAATTAAGTCTAATGATTCACTTCTAAAGGAAGGAGTACTAACTCCTTCCTACATGGGTGCTCGGCCCTCGGACTCGAAAAATACCCCTAGCATGCTGAACTTAAAAAAAAAAAAACTTTATTTTCTTCCGATGATACGACTTGATTTCGACTTGATTTCGACTTGATTTCGACTGGATTACTGTTGTCTGTCATTTTGGATTTGGATATCGAAAGCGAAAGCCAAAGTGATGTGCCACGGACTCTGATGATACTCTGATGGGATGATGAGAACCAAAACCAGAATTGTAAGTAACTTGGATCATATTAAAATTATTTGATGCATACGTTGACGCTTGTTCAAGAAAATTTTGATGATTAAGGGAATTCTCAACTTATTGATGATTTAAGAAAACTGAAAGATATTTCAACGTTCTTTTGATGCAAGAATTTAATTGATGCTAAATTCATTTTTGATGGTCTTTGACGTTGAATTTATCACTTCTGTTTTCTTGAAGAGAATTCTATTTCTATGAAATTATTTGATGATTTGATGAAAATTTCGACATTTAACTTGAAGAATCTTGTTTCCTTGAACAAACCACAACATAATATATATTTTGAAAGATCGCGAATTGAATACTTTTGAAGATTATTATATTATTATTTTGATGCATAATTTTGACGAAGCGAATGTTTATTTGATGACAACTTTGCTTATTTGATGCGCTTTGATGTTGAACTTAATTCTGCTGTTTTCTTGCGAGAATATTTTTTATTTTGCAGAATGCTCTGATGCTTTCGATTTCACAATTTTGATACTTTCGATTTCCCAATTTTGATGCTTTTAACATTAGAACTTTAACTATTATTTTGATGCTGCATTTACATCCTCTATTTTCTTCAACAGTGATTTATTTTGAAGATTAATTTGATGAATATTTTGCTGAAGTAATATCTAACTTGATACATATCTAAATTTACGTCATCTGTTTTCTTCAATCAGAGAAATTATTTTGAAGAACTTATTATTTGATATTTGATGCTTATTTTAGTTCATAATTTTGTTTTCTTGAACAAAACCTGTTTTAAAGATTACTTATTTTGATGCATATTTTGAGAATCAATATTTTATTATTGAATTGGTATTTGCAAAAATTTCGATTTGAAATATTATTTTCTATTTTTGAATTTGAGTACCTACGTATTATAAGTATTGATTTTGGTTTTGAATATTTGTGTACTATAATTGTTTGAACCTAGTATATAGTTATGGCTACTCTCAACGATTACCCCAATATTGCAAAATCATTAAAATTTGGTGGTACGAATCAAATAAAGGTTCTACATCGTTTAATTTTTGGTACAGACGGCGACAGACAAAATCGTACCAGATTACGTAAATTTACAGGTTTTAAACAGCCATTCGTGTTAGAAGCAACGAAACAGAAAGTACTTAAAGATTTTTCACTTAAAGACTTGATTTCTATTTGTAATCTACTTCATTTAGAATTTTCAACTGACCCAGACAAATGTGCCAATACCATTCTTATGAGTCTTAGTGATTTATCGTTATTAAAAGCAGAATTTTCTGATCTTTCGGAATGCGAAGTGAATGATGACTCACTTCCGGATGCACGTTCATCCCAAACTAACAGCGTTATAGAGGAAAATAGATCTCCCTTTTCCCCCACCATTGACGCAAAAGAATCTTCGAATAAGCAAAATACACACATTTCCGTTGGTGAATCAGATCAAAATTCATTGCCTTCAGTTGAAACTGCGAATCTCTCTTTCCAGTTGTTTAGTCTGAAAGACGTTGTTGATTTAATAAAACCTTTCTCGTCTCGTGATAATTACAGTGTTGAGAATTTTATATCTGACGTTGAAGAACTTTTTTGTTTATATCAGATAAACAATCCAATTCACCAAATTACTTTTGTTAGAAAATGTTTAACTGGTCCCGCTCAAACTTTAATTAGGTCTATTCGTGGAATTACAAATTGGGAACAATTGAAGCACCATTTATTAGACGAATTTTCGGACAAAATTAACGGTATTCAGTTACATAAATTAATGGAATCTCGACGTATGAAACCGTTTGAAACCCTACAAGAATATTTCTTAGCTATGAGAGATTTGGCACACAAAGGTTCTCTCGATGACTCCTCTCTGTTTGAGTATGTCATAAACGGAATTCCTGATTCAACAAACAATAAAGTTATTCTTTACGGTTGTAAATCCGTCCCTGAATTTAAGGAAAAGTTGAAAATTTATGAACAAATCTTTAACAGATCACAAAATTTCAGACAAAATAATCAGAAAAAAATTGATGCTTCCTACCTCAATGTGAAAGTCGATAATACACGTAGCCCAAATACACAGCCAGTATGTTTTTCCTGTGGCTTGAGAGGTCACAAAAGCAACCAATGTTTGAATAAGTCACATGGTAAACAATGCTACGGATGTAAAAGTTTTGGTCATGTTCATGCTAATTGCCCTAAAAGTTATCGAAATTCTAAACCAAAACCTGATTCTCAAAAACCTATTTCTGATAAAACTGTAAATGCACTTTCTCCTGAAACTTCATCGAAAAATCCCATGCATGTTGACATTCAACTTGCAGGAATTCAATTGACAGCACTCTGTGACACTGGGTCACAGGCAACCCTCATCAATGAGAAAACCTATCGAAGAATTGGTTCGCCACCATTGCAGCCCACCAACATTCCCTTTTCAGGAATTGGCAAAAACCAAGTTCACAGCATCGGATTCTTTCAGGATTCCATCGAAATTCAAACCATTACTTTACCTGCTAAAATACATGTTCTAGAGGATGACTTGATTCCTTTTGATGTGATTATCGGAATCGACTTTTTGCAGCAAACCCAATTTACATTTGATGAAGACGGTATTCGTTTTACTCTTGATAATAACATCTTCGTTAATATTGCTAATATTCCTGATGACGAAGCTTTCCCATTTGATCTTTCACACATTTTGAATTCTGAAATTCGTGAGGAAGTTCAAAATATCGTTACTTCCTACAAACCCCATAAAGTTCAAGACACTGAAATTAAAAGGACTATTTTATTACAAGATGAAATCCCCGTAAATCAACGTTCTCGACGACTCCCTTTTGCGGAACAGAAAATTGTAGAAAAACAAATTCAAGATCAGGGCCAAATATGCATGTCTGAAAAATCTCTAACATCTACTCAAGATAAGATTTCTAGGGTAGAGAAAATGGATAATCCAATTGATTTTGAACGTGATGATGATGATGATGATGCCAATGATTTAGATTTGTTTCATGATAATGATGATGGAAAATATTTAGATGATGCTGATGCCAGTGATTTAGATTTGCTTCATGATAACGATGATGATAATGCTTTTGATATTGGAACTATCAAAGCAACTCTTGAACCAAAAATATTTGATGCCGATGATGATGCCCTTGAGAATGAATCCGTCAAAAGTGAAAAGGTTGAACCAAAATTTCAAGTTATTGAAGCTCCCAAACCCCTTGAACAAATAGCAGCTTTCCAACAACTGAAAGGCATTCTTTCACAAAACCCAGTTCTTCGTGTTTTTCAACAGGGATACCCATTAGAACTCCACACTGATGCCAGCTCCTTAGGTTTTGGCGCTGTGCTCTTGCAACAATCCGATGATGGACAGTTTCATCCTATTCATTATTTTAGCCGTAAAACTACAGTTCAACAAGAAAAATATCATAGTTATGAACTGGAAGTTCTTGTCGTTATTGAAGCGCTAAAAAAATTTCGAAACTACTTGTTGGGAACAAAATTTAAAATTATCACCGATTGTGATGCTTTCCAAAAAACGATGCACAAAAAAGACCTACCAGCTAAAATTGCTCGATGGGCATTGATGTTAGAAGACTTTGATTATGAAGTTTGTCATCGACCCGGTAGACAGATGAAACATGTTGATGCTTTAAGTCGTAACCCCATTCTTGTAATTACCTCAAATGATATCACTCAAAAGGTGAAAAATGCCCAAGACCAGGATGAATTTATATCTCAAATTAAATCTATGCTT
Organism: Dolomedes plantarius; assembly: GCA_907164885.2. NCBI lineage: Eukaryota > Metazoa > Arthropoda > Arachnida > Araneae > Dolomedidae > Dolomedes > Dolomedes plantarius. The sequence goes on along the minus strand of OU015495.1, from coordinate 27,328,427 downwards.
GAATCTACACCTTCTGATGAATTTTTGGTTAAAAACGGAATTCTTTATAAACTTCATCAGGATGCCGAACTTTTAGTAGTACCACAAATGATGCAGAAAGAAATAGTGCTAAACGCCCATTCACAAGGTCATTTTGCTTCACAAAAAACCGAATTAATTGTTTCTCGTGAATTTTTCATTCCTCAACTTAAGAAATTAGTTCAAGAAATTATTTCGAACTGTATTTCTTGCATTTTGTCCTCGCGAAAATCTGGAAAACAAGAAGGATACCTTCACCCCATTCCAAAAGGTGATGCACCCCTTGAATGTTACCATTGCGACTTTTTAGGACCTTTACCATCGACAAAAAAATGTTATAAGTATCTTTTTACAGTAGTTGATGCCTTTTCCAAATTTGTATGGATCTATCCCGTGAAGTCCACCTCTACGAAAGATGCCTTAGACAAATTATCCTTGCAACAAACTACATTTGGCAACCCTTCAAAAATCATTACTGACAAAGGTAGCGCATTCACATCTTCAGAATTTCAAAGTTACTGCCAGGAACAGTCAATTGAACACATTTCAATAGCAACAGGTGTGCCACGTGGCAACGGTCAGGTTGAGCGTGTTCATGGCACAATTATTCCCGTTTTAACTAAGTTAGCTCTAGATGAACCTGACAAATGGTTTAAATATGTCCCAAGATTGCAACGTATCTTAAATAGTACCACCACACGCAGTACAAAATTCACACCCTTTCAACTTTTAATTGGTGTTAAAATGAAACAACAAGAGGATCTACAGATTAAAAATCTTCTTGACGAGGAACACCACCAAAGAATTCTTGATGACAAAGAAGCGTTACGTATCGAAGCTAAACGAAATATCCTCCGTTTACAGGAAGAAAACATACGACAATATAACAAACGGCGTAAACCGGCTTGTAAATACAAGATCGGTGACAAAGTGGCAATACAACGAACTCAATTTGGAACCGGATTAAAGCTCCGACCAAAGTTCTTCGGACCATATGAGATCACGAACATCAACCCCAACGATCGTTACGAAGTTCGAAAGTTAGGACATCACGATGGTCCAACCATAACATCAACTGCAGCGGACAAAATGAAACAGTGGTGCAGAAACTGAACATCAATACCACTGTGTTGAACACTGCTTGATTTTTTGAAATATTTTTCCTTTTTCTGCTCTTTTTTTTTTATCTTTTCAGAATTATTGTTTACAACCCAGCCGCGGACGTCTGGAAAGTCAGAACGGCCGTGTGAGAGTGAGTTTGGCAACACAACTGAACTATTACTACAACTTCCACTCCTACTACTGCGGCACGAAGGACTTTAAGCGGATGTGTTGTTCTGCAAGCTCCCGATGTTTAGCTCTTTTGATGCTTCTGTGTTTATTTTTTAATTTCATACTAAGTGTTAGTCCTGTCTTGTAAACATCGTCTAGTTTAATTAAATGTTCAAATTAATTAAGTCTAATGATTCACTTCTAAAGGAAGGAGTACTAACTCCTTCCTACATATATATATATATATATATATATATATATATATATAATTAACGTAATATATATATATATATATATATATATATATATATATATATATTTCCATTTCTACACATCTGGTCAATGTTATTTCGATTCTAAGCAGTCACTATCTATAGCGAACAAATATTTCAAAAGAGATGAGTGCGTTTCGAGGAAACGCTGTAATCATCGAGAAGGAAAAGGAACGCGACGCTCGGAATAAAAGCCTAATTTATAAGCAAAAGAAAAATTTCAGAAAGTGCCAGCAATTTCCCCCAACGTAGCTTTTATATACATCGACGTCGCGCGAAAACGGGGAAATAATCGAACAGAAGAGAGAAGTCAATATTTTGACAAGGAATGAGAAAAACGTTCTCCGTGAACTGTCGATGGCTTTTTGGAAGATGGGCCCCGTTTTATTGCTGTTATAATAATAATAAGAATAAATAATAATAATTATTATATCTTCTAGCCTTTCTCTCCCCTCGTAAAATGGGAGCTTACTATTGATAGGGCTTTTTTTCTGTCTCAGTGTGTAACGTTACAACTTACAATTTTGTTTGTCTGTCGTTCAATACAGAAAAAAAAACCAGTCTCTCCAACCTGCCGTAGTGATAAGGATAGGTAACCCTCTGAATGAGAAACGAAATTAAATAAGTTCCGGTAGAATCAGTTCTCGGTTTGATAGATATATATATTTATTACATTTCATAGAAAATTCATGATGTTTTGTACCAAATAGGGCGGGTTTAATTACAAATGGAGTGACTTCCATCTGCTCGCTGAAAGAGTCATCTTTTATTGACAAACGAAGGTTAAATCCGTATACTGTGTATACGGATTGGCGACGATTTGGGAATCGATCGGCGAGCAAGATGCGATTAAAATGGGTGTCTGTTCCTGTTACAGAGGAGAAATCGGTGCAAAATAAGGCAGGGTTCTCCGCCTGTCGAAAATTGCATAACGTGGTAATTATGGACTAAGATTTGGAGAGCACCTGATGGTAGTTTACATATAATCTTGCAAAATGACTCATATTTTAGCTGTGGCTCCATGAAATTATTCTAAGGAAAATAAAGTGTTAGAATATTTTCGAAAGATGAAAAATCAGCCGTTAAATCATTATTTCTTGAGCAGAGAAACTACAGCTCGAAATAAAACGAGTAATAATTAATTATCTTGTTTGAAAGGGCTGTCATGCGAATAGATTGAAAAATTTCACCATAAAATGGTCTCAAAATAAAACTCCAATCCTGTGAATTTTTGAAATGTTCTTGTAACCTGTCGATAGTGGGTAATGGTCAAGTTATTATTGTTACTAGCCGCTGCGCGACCAGCATGGTCGCTTTTAGTTCTATATTTTCTTTTGAAAAACAACTCGACTGAAAGTAACATATGTAAGGAATGTTACCATGACCTGTCATCATAAATATACGTTCTTAAGTCGTAGTGGGATCTCAGCCAAAAAATTTATAATCATTACAAAATTCTCTAAAATGCTGATTCTAAAACATCGATATTAAAAAATATGAATTTCGATTACTTCAGATCAGAGTTAAAGATAAGACTGAGAAACCCAACATCAATGATTTTAAAAATTACATTCCTCTGTATGTAATATTTTTCAAAATTAAGATATCTACACTTTATCATTACATCAAATAAGAAATTATTGGAGAAAAACTTTTTCACTTAAAAAAAGGAATAAAAATTCAGCAAGTACTAAAATATAATGGGGATTACATCACCCTCTGTATATACTATTGTTCACAATTCAGATATCCAAACTTAATCATATCGAATTAAAAAAAAATGTTGGGAAAATTTCTTCACTTGTAAAATGGAGTAAAAATTCACCAAGTACTAAAAAAAGTGTAGAAAATTAACTCTTGCTTACTTTTAAGGTATTATAGTGCAGTTATTAATATTTTACTATGATATTCCTAAAACTTCTTGGTAAACACAGCTGAGTATTTCAGAAGTAGGAGATACTACAGTGACAAAATAAAAAGAACGGACTCTAGATAAATTTACGTACAACTGTCTATGACAAAACACTGGATTTCATAAGTGCAAACATATTTTGTCAAAAGTTTGTCCTCTGACATACATTTAGGAAAACCGATGGAACAAATTAATAAATTAAAATTATTCACGAGTAAAATACAGCAATTAAATTGTACTAAATTAAGTGGTATCGTCGAGTCACTACACTCACGTGGTTGGCAGCTAATGTTTACATCTGGTAGTTGCTGCCGTTGCCATTCGAAGTGTAGAAATATCGTCGATTTTTGTGTCGCATACCTACGCGTTATATATATATATATATATATATATATATTGCTGGGAAGTTTAGTTTTCGCTTGGTTTTGCTATTTTTGTTTCCTGTAGTGACTGAACGCGGGGCCCAAGAAAATCCCTACCTCCAGAGAAGTACAGCTCGGACAAGGGAGCAGGTAGCAAGCATCCCATGGGCGACTATAGAATGAGAGGAGAGAATTTGCAGCTGACATGAGGACGAAGTCTATAATGTACACTGCTCAAAAAAATTAGGGGAGCAAGCAAAGAAGTTAAGAAAACCGTGCGAGACAGCCCCGTATTGGCATAAAATGGATAGTACACGCGTATCAATGCGTAATACAGAAAAAAAGACAGAAAAAAATTTGTAATTAAGCTTTAATTCTTTGAAAATATGGAAAAAACATGAATAGATGATTTAGGGCAACAATTTGGTTATAACTAAAAGATAAAAAAAGCATTGTTTAGAAATGATGCAAGATTTTTAATATGACATGTGGTCTCCTAGAACAGCTAAGACTGCTACACACCTGTTTTCCATGGATGCGATGATGTTATCGATAAGACTTTAGGGAATACTGTTCCACTGCTCAAGAAGTGCAATCTCCAAATCTCGGAGAGTAAAAGGTGGCCTTGGTCTCGCAGCAATGCGTCGTCCGAGCATGTCCCAAACATGCTCGATTGGATTCAGGTCAATAGAGCACGCTGGCCATTCCACACGCTGTATTGTTTCAGCTTCAAGCATGGTCTCCACAAGACGAGCTGTATGCCGCCTGGCATTATCATGCTGGAAAATAAAGGAATCTCCAATGGCTGCAGCGTAAGTTATGACATGAGGTCTCAGTATCTCATATATCTCGTTTTTTTGCATACCTTCGGGCCGTGAAAGTACCATTCCGAATGATATGCAGGTCCGTACGTGCACCTATGCTAATACCACCCCATACCATAAAACCAGCTCGTCTGTATTGTGACCTTTCACGAACGAATGTGGGGTTATTTCGAGTGCCCCTTTCCCTCCATACCAAAAAACGTCGGGTGTCACACTTCAGACTGAATCGGGACTCGTCTGTAAACAGCACTTGGCTCCAATCATGTTGCTCCTAATCTCGATGTTGAGCAGCCCATCTTCTTCGGGCCGCACGGTGGCGTGAGGTCAACGGAATGCAGACCATTGGCCTACGTGCATAGAGACCTCCCTGATGAAGCCTATTACGTACTGTTTGGCTGGACACCCTTCGTCCTGTTACCAAGAGCAACTGTCTTTGCAGCTGAGTAACATTGTCTGTTCTGTTTCGACGAACTGTTAACAGTATATACCGGTCATCAGTTGCTGTAGTGGTGCGGGGCGGACCTTGACCTGGTCGACGTCTAACATTCCCTGTTTCTTCGAATCGATTCCACAGCCTTGCAACGATACTTCTGGCGACTCCAACAGCGTCCGGGACACTACGTTGTGTTTGCCCGGATTAAAGTCTGCCTATAATACGCCATGCCATGGATTCCGGTAAATCACGTTGTTGAGACATTTTCAAGTCACCTTTTCTCAAAAAGAATAACTGAGCAATCGAATTTCACAGTTAAGGCAGTGAAACAGACGTTTCTGCAACATCCCGATTTCTGCCCTTATGTTCTTTTTCTGGTTTTTGACGTCATGAACTTTGATTTGCATATGAAGTTTTCTTCTTCTGTTTCCTGCTAGGCTTTAAATTATGGATGATTTATTTTATGTTACTTATCGGTGTAAGTATTTGCGTAATTTCGTTAAAACCATGCGGTCCCCCTAATTGTTTTGAGCAGTGTATAAATTTATTCATGAACATACATATCACCAGACTATCAAGCCTGGAAGTATAGGAAAGTATAGGAAGTATAGGAAAGTATAGGAAGTATAGGAAGTATAGGAAAATCGTAAGTGTACGAACACTTTTGGGAGCCACTGTATATATGTGTGTACGTGTGTGTATGTGTGTTGTTTTTACATGTGTATGTATGTTGGCATATGTATATAGATAAGCAGGTAGATGGATGTATGCGTGTGTATGTATGAAAGTGTGTGAGTGCATTTGTATGTTATCTATATACAAAACAGTTCCGTAAGTGACTGACTGACTGACTGACATATAATGCACAGACCAAACCGCTGGACCTAAAGGGCTGAAATTTTGCATGGCGATTCTTCTTATGGTGTAGGGAATGTACTAAGAAAGATTTTTGAAAAATTCTTCTTAGATTTTTTTAAATTAAATTTTTAAGCTGTTTTAGTAACTTTTTAAAGTTTGCATTTAAAATAACAATTTGAGGGTTATAAAATTTATATCACGAGAAAGATCCTAAAAATTTCTTTAAAATGAAATCTTTTTCGAATCTTTACCTCCATTTTTTGATTTTCGGTGAATTTTTAAAGATTCATTTTTAGAATTTAATTTATTAAATGCTGATCACGGGATTTCTTTTTCTGATACTTTAAATAAATTTATCGTCACGTTCATAACAACGAAATAGACAAGAAAAAAAAATTTTTTTATTGCTAATGCGGCAGACGATTGGACATTATCTAAAAAAAATATTAAAATACAGTAAAATATAAGTTCCTCAAACTGTACTATATTAAATGTACTATATTCTTTTTAGATTTAATTTGAATATTTTCTTCTATATTATTTTGTCTATAAAAATATCCGTTACGATTTTTTTATAAATATATTTTTTTTGTTTTTTTTGCATCAATTGCATACATTGATCGTTGTATTTATTATAAATACATATTTATTTATTTATTTTTGGCATTAATTTTCATACATTCATCGTTGTTTTTAATTTGAATGTACTCCGTAGCAAAATGCGGGTTTTCAGCTAGTATAGTATATATACACGCATTACCTATATCTACGATAATACCAAATACGTTTGACCCAAGTCAGATTGGGTACACTTTCTCCTCCGACAGGGCCGAGAGAGAGAGGCCTGTAAATTATCGACTGGGCACTCCCGCAAGCCCGACAAATGACGTCGCGGAGAGCGCTCCATTTCACGTGCTCGCTAATGACCCACCGAGTCTAATCTCCCCGTGCGTCTGGGTTTAATGGCGTACTCGGGATTAGCCAGCGACGGAAACTCGGAGACGTCACGCCATCATTTACCCCACCCACCTGAATGTCGAGGTGCGCTAGGGTTAGTCAGATCCGCTTTGTCGGAAGACTTACGGCCATTGGAAAAAAAAAAGGTTGTCGATTCCATGGGGCTCGAATGATTGGAATAACATTGAGAGGGAAAAATGACTGGACGGTGGTTCAGAATACCGTACTTTTCGGACCATAAGACCCACCTTTTTACATGTAAAAAAATCGATTTTAAAAGGAGGTGCGTCTTATGGTCCGAAGGTAACAGTAAAATAAAATGAATATTTTATTACCTATATTATATATATTTACGGTATTATATATACAGTACTTCGGAAAATAATGCCATAATTCGAAGAGTATACAGGGAACACGGATGGGACACCCACTGTTTATTGGTTTAAAAATTTTTACGTTGATACCAAAACCGAACCATGATGAAGCTTTATTTTCGAAAAAAAAAATTAATATGCCTGTTTAATATCAAAGAATGATTGGAAAATATCAACATATGCTTGAGGGTTGGGGATCAGATCGGTAAATGTTCATATGAGTTCGTATATAGAAGGAATACAAACTTACAAACCCTCGTTTTATTAAAAATCCTTAATTTTATTTTAAACTCGATAGTTTTCTGCGTTTGTTATCAGTATAAAATAATTTCAACGGAAAACTGAGGCACCTGACATATTTTAGGAATAACTGTACAGGATCCACTCTGTTCCTAGGAGCTTCCAATTTCGTGTGTTTTCCAATTACAAAGTTCTCTATTCCCCAAGAAGCGATTTAAACAAGGCGACATTGAATTTTTTATTTGTTCCATTTGTAAGGATCGAAGAGCTACGGTTAGAACTGAACCCGAATCTTCGTACCTCGACGTAAGTAATTTACTGTAACACCACAATATTGCCATCTTTCTTTTGGGGCATTTCTTAGAAGGGATGGTTTGCGACCCTCAAAAGAAAAAGGTGTCCCCTAGCCGATTCCTAGACCCAACATACATACTGTGGCGTCGTAGTAGGCTATTATCCGAGGCTTTTTAAAATTAATAAAATCCTGACCAAGAAAATCAGAGTCCGAGTTGTGAATGATAAGGCCAAAGCTTGAAAACTTAACAAAAATTTAATAACAAAAAAACCGAATTAACATTAAACTAGTACAACAGAATCAAATGAATTTTAACTTAAGTGCAGAGTGATTTAACAGTACGCTCCGAGACCCTGTCAGCCTCTCACAGGAGCTTAAAAAACACGATCACCTCGCCGGCCGTTGCATGGGGATGTCTCTCAAAATCTCCAAGTCTCTGACTATATCTCGCGGCCCTTTCTTTGTCAGCGTCCATCACAAATCCTCGAAATGAGCCTGTTTTCCAGAGCGGGGGCCAGCGGATTTGTTGGCGACTGTTCTTCTTATCGACGAATATTTCGACCATCTTTATTGCGCTCCAGTGTCAAACTGGCATTGAGTTATTGCTAAGAAAGACAGTTTTGCTAGGCGATAGGAGACGCTTCTGTTTCTCAAAACAGATATTCCCACATCTTGCTCGGGAAACCGATATGACTGGGCTTCACTTTCAGGCTAAAAATTCTGGCGGCATTTTCTGGTATCGTTTTTTTTTTATCCGCTTGGAATCCTTCACGTGTTCAAAACGATGGGAACTGGAAAATGGTATTCCGATAATCCCGCGGCTGTGTGTCGTGCACCCTGTGAGGTCTTGGGAAAAATAACCCCATACTTTCATGACGCTACAATACCGAGCAGAGAAGTAGGCCAAACTGACCCTCAAAGGGGGCGTCCATTAATTACGTGAGGCTTTTAGGGGGGGGGGGGGTGAGTCGAGTCGAATCTCACCCAGTCTCACGTGGGAGAGAGGGAGGGGGGGTCTCGGCAAATATCACGTAATTTTTCTTTCGGCAAGAAACAGTGTAAAATTGCGAGAAAACTGGGTTATATTAAGTAAAACATGTTTCTACACTAAAATATGTTTAAATCCTACACAATAGTTCCTGAGACCACACATGAGTCCCCGTGGTCTGAATTAGAAGGAATATTCTTTTACGAATTTTAGTAGTTCCTATTTAAGTATTTTATTGTTCGATTTTCTCACTGTGACGTTCATTCTAGACTACGTTCTTAGTAGTCTCAAATACTAGTCTTAACTAGTCTTAAATAAAAATAATTAAGCAAATTAAGTTTTTTTAAATAAATCCAACGCAATCAAGCACAGATTAACGTATTTACACTAAAAATACGCATTTTGAAAAATATCACGTGAGATTAGGGGGGGGGGGGGTTGAGCCTAATTTCACGGAATCTCACCAGGGGGGGAGGGGGTCGAAAAATCGTCAAAATCGCCTCAAGTAATTAATGGACGCCCCCAAACAGTTTAGGTTCGAAAGGAGCCTTGTGGACACGGCAAGCTGTCCCGGTGTATTTTCGGAGGAGATGCTATCTCATGAATGAGACAGCCATCGCCAGGTTTGTTTCAGTACGTAACAACCGTAAATGAAAGATTGCAGGGGATTTCTACAACGCTCCTGTCTGACTGAGTACGTTACACTAAAAAACTGAAAGCGTGCCCGTTTTATCCAGGAATTTCATATCTCAACGGTGTTGGGAACTAACTATCTTTCTTCAAATTCCAATTCCTTACTTTTCACCCAGGCCCTCACCTTTTTTTTTTAGAGAGACCAGTGGCTTAGAATGTTGACCTGTGCATCTTTTTCGTTCTTTCTTCCGTTCATTTTTCCCCCGATGATCAAGATTATTTTTTCCATCGCGGAACATTTGTCTCCTTCACGGTGCATAATCGTTCTTTGAGACAGTCGGGTACCACTATAACGACCGTCTGCCGGGATCCAAGTATCCTGACCAGTATTCTACGCTCCGAACAAAACCACCGAAGATTAAAAATTCTTGTTTTTTGAATTCCATTCTTTACAAAAGTTTAGTGAGAGACAGGCATAGGAAAGTGTTGCGCATGCATAGGAAAGCGCATGCATAGGAAACAGCGTAAGCTCCACGTTAAAGGGTAAAAAATAAGATCGCTCATCATCCAGTACTGCGGTTGAAATCAGAATACAAATATGAAATCGGACTTGGAGAGTCGATAACAGGAGGCTGTGCTTTTTTGGAACAACTAGATGCGGTAAATACAGTAAAATGATCGTATTTTTGGACCGTAACACGCATCTCCAATTTATGGGAGGATTTTTAGAAAAGAATATTTTGAATTTTGTTAGGTATAAGAAAGATAGTTTCAATTTCTTACTTAATAAATATAATAAATAATATATATATATATATATATATATATATATATATATATATATATATATATATATATATATATATATATATATATATATATATATATATATATATATATATATATATATATATGTATATATATGTATATATATATATATATATATATATATATATATATATGTGTGTGTGTGTGTGTGTGTTGTTGTTTCCAATCCCCTTAGAGTAGGAAAACCTACACCAAGTCCAAAGAACCTTGGTCCTCAAATCCTAGGTCTTTGGCGAAGGGTAGTAAGCAGCTTCACTTTAAGGCGAGGTACTACTACGGCTAAGTCTTGACTTGACCTTGGAGAACATCGGTCCCGTAATTTGAACCGAGTCAAGTAACGAGACCTATTTTTCCTTATCAATCGATTATATTGGACTGTACGTAAAACTTTTGCGAAATCAAACTTTATTTAGGCCTTTGTCAGGGCGAACATATTCCATACAACAAACGTTAGACGAATCTCATTTCACCGCTAGACAGGACTCACGTGACTCGCGGTTTTTACGTCATTTTGGCAGCTTGCCAAAAGAGTGGCTGTAACATCCTGCCCCACGTTGAAATGTTACATTTCAAGAAACAAACAAAATAATATTAAACAAACAATATAAGAATATAATGAATACAGTACAGATTTCAGACACATATACAAAATAAATCTATTACTGATTATTTTCCATTGGCATTAAACATATCTTAGAAATTGCTCTTTTAACAGTTCCATGAGGAGTTTTTACAACTACTACTCTGACCTTGTCATCCCTGCCTTTAATTATCTCTTGTATACGACCTACAGTCCACTGACAAGGTGGTGAGTGATCATCCCTTAACAAAACCATAGAATTTGGTTTAACATTTTACTTTTCAAATTTCCATTTATTTCGTGCTTGAAGATTATTTAGATAATCTAATTTCCATTTCTTCCATATATTTTGCACGAATTTACTCAATAATTTCCACTGAGATAAGTAATTATCTGGCTTGGAAGTTACCTCTTGTTCTGCAATAGAAGCTAAAGGTCTTCCTATGAGGAAATGGCCGGGAGTGAGTACCGAAAAATCGTTTGGATCTGAAGATAAAGGTGTAAGGGGTCTACTATTTAAGACAGCTTCAATTTGAGCTGTAACAGTAATAAATTGCTCTAACGTTAGATGGGAATTTCCGATAGTTCTTTTTAAGTGATGCTTAAATGACTTGACCCCTGCTTCCCACAAGCCACCGAAATTTGGTGAATTGGGGGGGATAAATTTCCAAGCGATTTCCTCATTTGACAAGTAATTTGCAACATCATCATTGGGGGTTTTAATAAGCTTGTACAGACGTTTTAACTCAGAACTGGCTCCCTTAAAATTAGTGGCGTTATCTGTACAAATTGTGGAAGGTTTACCTCTCCTGCTACAAAATCTTTTTAATGCTGCAATCATTGCGTCGGTAGTTAAATCAGTAACGACCTCCAGGTGTATTGCCTTTGTTACAAGACAAATAAAAATTGCGACATAAATCTTGTGATATATTCCCTTTCTTTGGCCCTTGTATTTAATGAGAAAATAACCACAAAAATCAATTCCCACATGAGTAAATGGAGAAGCGGGAGTTATTCTCTCCTGAGGGAGATTTCCCATAATTTGTTGTACAGTTTTAGGCTTAATTTTGAAGCAAGTTATACAATTATGAATTATAGATCTAGCTGTATTACGTACACTTAAAGGCCAAAATTCTTCCCTTACAAGATACAAAAGAGTTTGAGCTCCCACATGAAGGTATTTAAGATGAAAATATGTCATAATCATTAGAGTTAAGTGATGGTTTTTTGGAAGCAAAATTGGAAACTTTTTATCTACTGATAAACTTGAGTTAACTAATCTACCACCTACTCTAATTACACCTTGTTTGTCCAGATATGGAGGTAGGCAGCTTAGTTGTGAATCTTTAACATTCTTACCTTTCTCGAGCAATTTCAATTCATTACAAAAAGAAGATGCCTGTACTTCCTTTACAAGCCAAATCTTACTCTTTTGCAGCTCCTCTCTACTGAGTGGACCTACCTGTCGGATCTTTGCTTTAGAATTTCCAATAAACCTGAAAACATAACTAATAATACGAATTAATTTCATGCAATTATTGGTAACAGTGAATAGTCCTTTAAGAAAAGAATCTCTTGATAATATTGGTAAAATAATGTCTGCTTTTTTAAATTCAGCCCTAAACACATCATTAGAGGACAGGTCGAATTTGTCATCGTCTCTGTCAACGGAGGGTTCTAGTACATTAGATGATGGCCCGTTCCATCATAAAGCCATTGATGAAATTTCTTGAGGACTAGCACCGCGGGAAAGTACATCAGCAGGATTCTGGTCAGAGGCCACGTGTTTCCACTGGAGACCTTCTGTTAACTTTTGGATCTTGGATACTCTGTTTCCGATGAACACTTTCAGCTTATGGGGTGAGGTATTTATCCAAGCGATTGCAATAGTAGAATCCGTATGCAAGATAATTTCATCGACCTTCATTTTCAAAGATTGGTGGACTTTGTTAACCAACTGTGAAAGAAGAAGACAAGCACATAATTCTAAGCGTGGAATTGAAATGACCTTTATAGGGGCCACACGAGATTTGCTTGCAATAAGTTTAGTTGTACTGCCATTCAATGCAATGCATTCCATGTAGATTACCGCACCATAGGCTGCTTGTGATGCATCGCAGAAACCTTTCAGTACAGTTCTTTGATATATATCAGCTAAAATGAATCGGTCTACTTTAACATTTTCAAGACACTTTAAGGATAGCACAAAATCTGCCCATTCATTTACTAAGCGCGGCGGAAGAATCTCATTCCAGTCGAGTTTCTCGATCCATAATTTTTGTAGAAAAATCTTCGCTTTAGATATGACTGGTCCCAATAGACCGATTGGGTCATAAATTCTCGCAATAATACTTAAGACATCTCTTTTGGCGTAAACTAAGTCTTCAGGGATTTTTACTTGAAACAAGAATTGATCGTCTGCCGGATTCCAAAAAATGCCTAATGTCTTCACAGGTGATTCTGAATTTGTAGAAAAGAAATGTCCTTGGGCTTGAAAACTATTCATAAGTTCTTCAGAGTTGGAATTCCACTTATGAAGTTTCATACCTCCAGCTTCTAGCATGTGTTTGAGTTGAGACTGGAGTGTTTTAGCTGTTTCGAATTCTGCTGCTCCTGTAACTATATCGTCCATATGTCTTGCTGAGCAACTTGGGATGCCAGAGGGAACTTAGACTCCTCATCTAGAGCCAATTTCTTTACTGTTCTTACCGCTAGAAAGGGTGCACAGGTTGTGCCGTAGGTTACAGTTTTCAGTCTGTAGGTGATCGGATGGTCTTCATTTACAGGTTTCCATAAAATTCGGAGCAAGTCACGTTGATCTGGATCGACCAAGATTTGTCGGAACATCTTCTGGATGTCAGCGGTAAATGCATATTTATGCTTTCTGAATCTGACCATTATATCGAAAATATCTTCTTTTACTTCACCCTTCATAAGCACGTCATTGAGACTTTTTCCAGATGTTGTGTTGGAACTGGCATTAAATACAACTCGGAGTTTAGTACTTAATTTTTCTGGCCTGTGAACTCCGTGGTGAGGTAGATAGTAACACGGGTGTTCGGTTTTGGTTTCATATGGTTCCTCGAATCTCTCCATGTGGTCAAGGTGAAGATATTCTTCCATGAATTCCTCGTATAGTTTCTGCATTTCATTATCATTGGATAGCCTTTTCAAGAGCTGAACGAGCCTTTTCTCGGCTAACTGCTTAGAGTCTCCCAGTTCCTTGATGTCTTTAGTTGGCATTTGTACTATGTATCTTCCTTCTTCATTTCGTTTATACGTCCTTTGGTAGTGGGCTTCACAATACACTTCTTCTTCACTTAGTATTTTATCGGAATCATCTATGGACTCTAGCTGCCAGAATATTTGCAAATTTTCGTCAATACTCTGCATATTAGAAATCAATCCACAGTATGGACTTTGGCTACTCGTTTCAACTGTTCCTGTAGCAATGTATCCAAACACTGACTTACGGAAAACTAAACTGTCTGAGACTTTGATTGTGTCGTCCTTTACTATGTCGTAGAAAAGTTCAGCTCCAATCAATAAATCGGTTTTATTCGGAATCGCGAAATTAGGATCTGCTAGCTGATCAGGAATTCTACTTGTTACACTGATAGAAGCAACCGGAAGAGAGTCCGTTATTTTGGGAACTACTAGCAAGTCTAAAGTTGCCGAATACGATCCATTTCCGTTCTGTATCAAAGCTTGTATTTTCGACCTAATGATAGTTTCTTTTCCTCCTAAGCTTGAAACAGAAAAACTAATTCTTTCAAATGGTATTCCTAAACGTTTTGCAAAGTCTGTCGTGATAATAGAAGACATACTTCCAGAATCTAACAGAGCTCTCGCTCGTATGAAGGTTCCAGTTCCAGGACTAAATACCCATACTACTGCGGTTGAAAGAATAACCGATTTGTTTCGTGTATTAAAGCATGACATAGAAGTAGATACTGCTTGTTCTTGCTCATTTGTAAATATTTCGGAGTGAGGATTCAAAGTGTGTCCTACGCTTACGGAAGTAGGTGCTGAATTGTTCGTTGGACCTCGAACATTGCTTCTGTGGAGCAACGAATTATGCCTTTGGTGGCAAATATTACACAAATGCTTGGATGTACAATTAGAGATTCTATGCTGACTACTTAAGCAGTTATAGCAAAGCTTATTATTTCGTGCAAATTTGAAACGCTTATCATTATCCATGTTTTGAAATTGCGAACATTTATACAATGAATGTGTTTCTTTACACAAAATACAAATTCTCTTGGGCTCTTTTGAACTTACAATTAGACTTCTACTTTTATTGTGTTGACCGATATAGGTTCTTTGACTCGCTTGATTGTTTAGATTTCGGCTTACATTTTCCAAAACTAAAGCTCTTTGCTCCAAAAATGTTAGCAAATGATCTAGGGATTGTACATCTTTCGTTTTAATAGACAGTTCATACTGCTGCCTGGTTTCTCGATTCAATTTTTGATTTATTATATTAATCAATAAAATATCGGCTAAGGTATTCCGATCATAATTCAAAATTTTCAGTGCACGCAAATTTTTATTAATACAGTCAACAAAATTACGGATATGAGTGGCAGAATCGTATACTATTTTGTTATAGTTAATTATACAATTTATGTGGCTGTCAATGATTGCTCTCTCGTTATTAAATCTATTTTTTAAGGCGCTTAAAAGAGAACTGTAAGTATCATCGACTGTTTCGATATTTTTTGCATCACCTTTCAAACATGCTTGGAGATAGTACAATTTCTGAGTGTCTGACAATTTTTTATTATCATCAATTAGGCTTTTAAACTGAGAAATAAATAAGTTATATTCTTCAAATTTACCGCTAAAATTCGGTAATGGAATATCTGGAAGTTTAACAGTTCCTAATTCTTTTATATCAGGCTTTGGCACGGAATTATTTAAGTTAGAAATCTCAGAACTATTTTCAGAATGATTCTTCGCGTTAATTTTCTTGGATGCTCTAAATCGCCACGTTATAATTTTCTCTTCATATTCTGCATTAGATTTTAATTCTTTATTTAACTCTTTTAAATCTAAAATATTTTCTAACTCAGAATCGAGTTTTTTTAATTCGGTAGAATTAACATTTAAATGTTCTAACAATTCTTCTAATTCATCTACTTTTACTGCCGATTCTGACACAGCACTTTCGATATCTTTAATAATTTTAGTTATTGCCGTTCTGGTTTTGGCTTGTCTTTTTTTTAATCGTTTAATATCTTCGTCAGCCATATTTACTTAAATGATTTATATGTAAATCTCACTAGCACATATACAATTAAACAGTTAATTGAATACTGTTAACAAGGCATTCAGCTTACCTTGTTTGATGAAACAACTGCAACTGAAGATCTCGTGGTCTTGTCGACGCACTTAACTGTAGTCAACCATTACTCTAAATCCGTGTTCTCGACCAACGCCGAATCACACAGAAACGAAACTAAAGTTTCACAATTCACTTCAATAAAGAAATCCTATTTAAATATATCCATAGGGTTCAACTGTGGTCGCACGGACCAAATGTTTTTCCTTATCAATCGATTATATTGGACTGTACGTAAAACTTTTGCGAAATCAAACTTTATTTAGGCCTTTGTCAGGGCGAACATATTCCATACAACAAACGTTAGACGAATCTCATTTCACCGCTAGACAGGACTCACGTGACTCGCGGTTTTTACGTCATTTTGGCAGCTTGCCAAAAGAGCGGCTGTAACAAGACCGGAACACTTGACCCCGCACCTCCAGAGGTAAATTTTAGAATTTGGAGGACATTGTAGCCACGACCTATTTTACGTGCCCCGGCCACCATTAGTGAACACGACGGTGGATTTGCACGACGAGCATCGAACCAGGGACGTTCAGATCACTGGCTCGCTGCTCTTGTCAAACTAAGCCACCGCGCCCTCATACAATATATATATATATATATATATATATATATATATATATATATATATATATATATATATATATATATATATATATATATATGTATGTATATAAATATAAATATAAATATATACACTGCTGGCCACCCAAATTGCAACACCAAGAAAGACAAGAGATATCACAACAAAATTTATTTTGTAGATAACATGTTGACCAAGTATCAAATGATTAAATTTATAGACTTCTGTGAAGCGTGGTTCCTGCCAAAATCAGTAGCCAGAGTAGCCGCCATTGTTGGAGATCACCGCTGCCACACGCCTCGGCATTGATTCACAGAGACTTTGGATGAGTTCTTGGGGTACAGCAGACCAAGCAGCTTCCACACGTTGCTAAAGTTGATCTGCTGTGGCAGCTGGCGATGGAATCTGGGTCAATCGTAGAGCAACCATGGACCACATGTTTTCTATTGGCGAAAGATCCGGAGAGCGAGGCGGCCAGGGAAGCAATTCAATCTGGCGATTGACGAAGAACCGTTGGACAATGCGTGCCACGTGTGGTCGCGCATTATCCTGTTGAAATATGGCTGTGGGCAAGCCCTGAAGGTAACTAAGGACAACTGGCCCCAACACCTCGGAGATGTAGCGCTGGCTGTTTAAAGTACCGGCAATGCGGACTAGAGGTGTGCGAGAGTGATATCCAATACCGCCCCATACCATAATACCCGGTGCAGGACCAGTGTGGCGGTGCATAACGCAGCTGTTCAGCATCCTCTCTTCACGGTGTCTCCAGACTCGAATGCGACCATCGTGGTGTTGCAGACAGAAGCGTGACTCGTCAGTAAAGACAATTTCATTCCATTCTGCCGTCCACATCCTTCTGTCATCGCACCATTGGCGGCGCAGACGTCTGTGGTTCTGCGTCAAGGGTAGACAAAGCAATGGACGTCTTGCGGACAGACCACTCTGCTGTAAACGGCGTCGAATGGTACGCGCAGACACTGGATGATAAGTTACAGACTACATGTGCTGTACTATGGTTCGTGATGTGACTGAGCGATCCGTCACTGCCATGCGCACAATTTGCCTGTCATCACGTGAAGTGGTGCGCTGAGGTGGATGCGATCGAACACGCCGGTCCGTCGTACCTTCCTGCATCCAACGATCACATATCCCCATTACAGTTGTTTGGTTTCGTCCAACACGACTACCGATTTCCCTGAAAGATAATCCACAATCTCGGTAGGCCACTATCCTTCCTCTGTCGAACTCGGATACTTGATCAAAAGATGATCGCTGTTTTCGACGAGGCATAATTGATCGTTTTTTTTTTTAAAAAACCACAAGCTCTTATTATATTTTTCGGTCTGTATTCAACTTTATGGCTCTAAATTTTTTTTCTTTAATCGTAGTCTTTTTTTATTCATGTAGGTGACTTTTTTTTCTGAAAAAATTCAATTGATTTTTTTAAAAATTAATCTGATGGGATGTGAAAAGAATTCAAACTGGTTTCGTGCTTTATGCTTCTTAAAATGTTTCAAATCTTCATAAAGTGAAAACCATTTCATCTTTCGCATGAGTCAGACAGTGTTACTTATGAACGGAACGTTTGTTTATCGAATATAAATAATCAGATAGGAGCGTTTTCGATTTTTTTTTTCGAGACGTCAGAAGATTTTTGTACCGGGCCAAAATACGCATAAATCTGCCACGAGATTGAGGACCCGTAAAACGGCGCATAACAAGAAAAGAGAGAAAAAAAAAGAATAAACTATCCATTTATCTCCATGTGTGTGCATAGGGTCATCGAGGTGCATGTAGGGGCGGATCCATCCGTAAGTGTGTCCCCTTTCGGGCCTTAATATACATCTTTCTCGTCCATCCATCTTCGTGCTTCGATAACCCGTCATTTTGTTGCTACCAGGCCTGTCTCGGTTTTCTACTGATAAACCGTATCCATGGTGACGCAGTATCTATTCCCCGTAGGGGAGCAAATTAATTTCATGCATCATTCTACTTATTCCCCGTACGTGGATAGAACCGCATGAAAGCATGGATAATTTTGATCTCATAATCTCTAGCCATGCAATGCAAATCATGTGCGGTTGCAGTTTTTTTTTTTATTAAGCCATTTTTTGGCTTTGGGTCCAAAGACAAGCATCTATTATATTTGTTTTCGTTTTCACGATATCCAAGCGGAAGAAAATGTTTCCTGTTCTTATATTCCTTGCTGGCATGAAATATCTCGCTATTCATCTAATATTAGAACTGAAACGCTTCTCCGTTATTCAATACAGCAGCTATTCGCGAGCTTCATTCTGAAAACCATTATGGTCCGATAAAATATAAAAATTCAGACATTTTTTATTGTAAAATCTACTCATATAGCAAGACAGAAAATACAGTAACCACCGCTTATAGTAATCAGTGGTTATAAGAATCAACCGTTTATAAGAATCAATATAGTTAAAACAAAAGCAAATGTATTATTTCGATGTTAAAATTTTCGCTTTAGAGAATCAATCCACCGGTTTTAAGAATCAGCTTACACTCTTCACTTTAATTTCATTTTTCCAAAAAAGCCACTTAAACCCTCAAAAGGCACGGATTTTTTCTTTATTTTTTTTAAAGAAAGACTGATAAGATGGGATGGAATACAGCCGTAAAATGCATCCCTTTCTTTGTTAAACATAATATAATAGTTTCCCCTTAAACGCTTTAGCTAAACACTGTCCTATTAGCTTGACCCATGAGCATCTTTACCCGACTGGGTCCGATTTCACTTTTCTCCACTGTCAAACAAAGACAAGGACTCTTTTTTCCCACCTCCTACATCCTGGTTGCGGCTTCCTGGACCCTGAAACACATAAATCTTGGCGAAGTGTCTACTATCACTTAGGCAAACGTGACATTAGAAGATTCAGCACGTTATCAAACCATGAGACGTAAGCTAAAAGAAGAATCTTCGTCTGAGACTATTGATATTGAAAGAGGTATAAACAGCCTCCTGAAAAGTTCATTACGTCAAACTACCATAGAAAACATTTTCTTTCACCCTTCCTGTAGTTGAAATGTTAAACTGTTAAGCAGGTATGTTGTAACAAATATTGAATTTTTTTCTTCTCTTACTATAATCATGTATATCTACTTATAGGTCCAGAAATTAAGTTGTATTTTTAAAATTATAAAAAATAATTTAAAGATAATAAAGGTAAGATAATTAACGTAAAAGATAATTAACGTAAATAAAATATTATTTTATGGTAAATTATCTCATATATGCATATATAGGTGTGTGTGTGCCTGTCCAAAAACCTAAATTTCGGCTATAAGAATCAAGCGGCGGCATATATGTTGGAATCTTATAGCCGAAATTTAGGTTTTGGGACAGGAACACGCACACCTATATATACATATATTAGATAATTTACCATAAAATAATATTTAATTTACGTTAGTTATCTTTTATTAAAATTAATTTTTATAATTTTAAAAATACAACTTAATTTCTAGACCTATAAGAGCGCGAAAGACTTTATATACGTGAGGGCGCTAGTTAGAATTTTTTTAATTGGTTAGGAACTGACATCTGACTAACCATGTGGTATATGAGTCAAAGTCGTATGATTTTTCGAAAGGGGATCGAGATCACGGGATTCTGAGTCATGTCTAAAAGTAACTTTATCACGCGTGCATTGAAAAGAATAGAATAGTCGGTTATTTCGATTTTTGAAATAGGAATTTAGAATACGCGTTATCTTTTCAAAGGCAATTAATAATGGTGGGGCGTGTATATTTATATATATATATATATATATATATATATATATATATATATATATATATATATATATGTGTAATAGCACGGGCGCGGGCCGACGAAGGAAGGCCTGAGTGGTATTTCTTTTGAGGTAAAGATGGATGACTTGTCGCCCGGCCGTGCATCACATATGTTTAATTTTCTTTCCCGCTTTTCATCTCACCCTCGGACACATAAAACACCACAACGTTAATTTAATTACATCTTTATTAGACGGCGAATACGTCTTCTCAAGGCAGTTACAAAATCAAAAAAGCGTTACATGTACCCTTCATGTGGTTTATATAAACTTTGTCATGTGATCATCATCGCGATTAGGGATTTGCTGTTGTCGATAAGTCACATGTGGTTTTATATAATCTGCGCAGAGCTTATCTAAAATATTGGGGACGCCGCGCCTATTTGAAAAAGGAAGCCATTTAATATTTTCTCTCGAGGTTATTAGAGTTTAGAATCAAAAGCGAAATTTAGCTCGTACGCCCAAGGGAATTTAGAATAATGTTAGATTTTAAAATGGTATGGGGTTTTTAATGTTATATATATATATATATATATATATATATATATATATATATATATATATATGTGTGTGTGTGTGTGTGTGTGTGTGATAATAACGGCCCACCATTAGATATCTACAGCGTATTTAAAATTATCCTGTTAATAAAGCACGACCCCTTTTCTAAAATTGCAACCTAAAAGTAAAATAAGATAATTTATATTAGCCCTGCAGATCATTATACAGGCATGCGAAGTAGCTGAACTCAATAACATCCCCAGATATGAGTGTAGGAAGTTTATGACATTCCGAATGTCAGTGCAATGTCAAAATTCTTGAAGAGCCCTCGAACCACTCTGGATTTATGGGTTCTGTAGCGTCAAAACCACACTTTACAAGAACTTTATGGCCACTTATCCTGTACCCAGGTCAATAGTTCGCGGTTCTAACAAGCGCGGGATCTAGCAGTAAAGTCCCCGGGCAAAACTTAAGCGGACACGTGAACTCCATGAATCTAAAGACGCCCAAATAAAATATTAAGTAGTTTAGGCCCCCTGGAGTCAATATCGCCAAACACCCATTTAATATTGCATGAACAGAAGATTTCTGTCTCTTCGTGTCTAACTCTCGTTGCTGTCGGACCTGCTGTCCGATATGATGTAAAATCTGCGTTCTGAATGCTCCCCGGTAGGGACCGGTGGCGTTGCTATTGTGTGTGTCCAATTGTCAAGATACCTGTGTTTTGCTGAATAATGTTTGTCTACATTAGAATCCGGAATAAATTAATATGCATCGCATCTCTGTTCTGTGTGTCCCTTCAATGCCTTGCATCTCTATGTGGGTTTCTTCCCCGATGTGTCAACAGCTCTCGTGAAATGGTCTTCATCTCCTGACACTCCGGTTACGTCTACAACATGTTTGTGTTTCATCTCCGCTACATAGTGTAAAGTTAAAGTTTATCGTGCGCGTATGCCGAGCGCATCACACACACACACACACACACACACACGCACACACACACACACACACACATATATATATATATATATATATATATATATATATATATATATATATATATATATATATATACAGTGGAATCTCGATCGATCGTTCTCCGAATCATCGTTTTCCCGTATGTTTTGTTTATTTCAGTCAGTCCCTACGATCATATTGCTTTGTTATGTTCCCGCATCTATCGTTTTCCCGCATTTATCGTTGAGTTCAGTCGGTCCCTTGAAAAACGATAGATCGAGATTCCGCTGTATATATATACGTATATAACATGCACATACATATATGATGGGGGGATCCATTTTAGCCGCGCCTAAAGGTTGACTCAAAAGACCCGTAATGTTCTAACAGAGGAAAAATATAAATTTATTTTTAAAAAAATAGTGTTTGCAATTAATCGCGCTGATAAGTACAATGTCATGAATCCGTCCCACTTTTTTAAAGCAAAAATAGCAAAGTCTTTTTTCTCAGTAGGCTTAATAAGGTAGGAAATAGTTTTTAAGAAAGCGTTAAAAGGTCAACTCTTCGCTGTATCAAAAAGGGGAATCGATTGAACTGAATCAGTGACTAATAATCTGGAAATTAACCGTATAAAGAAGTGTCTAAGGAAGCAGAAGCACTACATTTTCCGCCACGTGTGCGTTCCGATTTTTTTATTCTGTTGAACAGCGGCGAGATAGATTTTTTTTTTTTTCTCGTGATGTCGGAGTTCCCGTTCCTGAGGAATGAAATTATCTGAGATGACGAAAATTTAGCTACGAATGACCATCTTAAAAGATTTGAATGTGAAATCAGGCTTTAAAGACGAATAAAAAGTTTGATCTTATTTATCACGCACAAAGAATCTGTCAAATGAGGCTAGCAAAATGTAACTTTAGATGGGGAAATCAGTAGTTTTTTAGCAACCTCAATCCAGAAATTCAATAAATTGGAGTAAGCTGGATTCGTATTCTTTTAGAAAATAGAACGACTGCTTTTAATTCATAAACTTCGACTTCGGGTAACCAAAATCGCGGAGATTGTCTAACACTGAGAGATTTTCAAAATATATTAAAGTTTCAAAGTTTTTCATCCATTTGTTAACTTTGTCATGTTGAGAAGAAATTTAGAATTACCGTATAAAATGTGTAAATGGTTTGAAATATATTTGTTATATGCACATCAGAAACGTTAGAGGATATGTTCAGAAAGTAACTAAAAAAAAAAAGAAGAAAATTGCGCAAAAATAGAATGGAAAAATTTCCTATAACATTTGACTAAATTTTCTGAAAGGTTTTACCTACCTAACAAATTTTGACATCAAACAACTCCAACAAATATGAGTTATAACGCTCTAGAATGAAACAACTGACTTATTTTTTAAACTTTATGTATACTCCTAAAAATATTTTCAAATTTATATGATTCCGTCAGGGCAGAGATTTTAAGATCTTTACGTCAAAAAATTTCTATTGTTTAATTTAAGTTGACTTGTGACCTATGTGCTAGAAAACTGCAGGATAAATTGATAAATTCTTAGATAAGAACGCGAAAATAGCATTCTTCGAAAGAGAAAGAATTTGACGTACATTGTCTCCTAGTTCTTTAAAAAAAAATGAGTCTTTAGGCGAAATTATGCACAGTATAAATGCTATATTTTTGAACGATTTAAGCAGTTGGGTCTCGGCTCTGCAGTTGGTCATTTAAAAATTTTCAAATAGATAAAATTCATTGATTAGAGATTAATTTATAAAAAGTTGGCATCTTAAAGAGAAAAAAAAATTATAGTATAAATGAATACAACTCATTAAAATGAATTCACTTCACTTAAATTTTTATTTTTATCTATACGCATTTCGTCTCAATTCCTTTTACTTCAAATGTGCCTGTATAAAAAATGCTTAAAACAAATTGAAATTTTGTCGGTATTGAACACCTATTTCATCAGACACGCCCTACCAGACGGGTATGAATGCCCTAACGGAAACATATAAACTTTAAAATATTCTGAAGAGAATAAATAAATTCGTTAAAAAATGCCAGTCGTTTCTTAGGATCTCAAAATTTGTCGGATAAAATCTTACCAAAAACTTACTCTTTTCCAAATGTCTCAACCACCCAACCACCCAACATTCAATCCTTTAAAAATTTGACAGATTAATTTGCCAGAATTCCGGGAAGTCTCGAAACTTTTCGAACGAGGCACCGGAATGGAACCCGCGATTTCATTAATATAACCTCTCCCGACGAAAGAAGCGTCTGTTTCCCAGCCCGTCTCTGTTACGAGCAGAGTGGCATGCGTTTAATGTAAATGCATTAACCCCCCTGCCGCCCCCACGAAAGCATTCCATTATTCGAAATAGTACCACATTTTCCTGCCTCTTATCTCCGAGTGCTGCCTGCGACAGACGATAACGCGGCATGCGGACGATGGGATCAACAACTCTGAGCCATTTCCCAGATGTACGCGCCCAACACCTGTACGCGGGCATGTGTCGAGGAATAAGTATCGAAATAATATTAAGAGTGGCGCGCCTCTAAGGCCTCCGACGAAAAATCCGTCGCCATGACAACCGACCTCGCGAGCGCGGACCCCTCTTTTCCTGAAGAAGAACAACAGCCTAACGACTGCCTAACTCCTGGGAGAATCGTCGATAAGCCGTTTCTGAACTCGATCATAACATGAAACATAACTCACCACTGATTCCCTTTATTTGCCGCAGTCGTCATAATTGACGCTCTTAATGGACGGGAAAAAATATCAGATGGTAGGAAACGAGTCCCTGGGTGGGAAGGCCCGTACAGTGCCTGAAATATGTTATCCCGCTCGAAACGGCGGGGAACATTTTTGAGATCAGAAAATGTTATAAGGGAGATTATACTGAATATTAATCCCAGTTCAAATGAATCCCCATATCACACACGCCATTTAAGAAAAAAAAATGTATAACGAAATGGACGAATGCGACAGATAGAGAGTGATCGCTATAGCAGATCCCGAACAAGTTATTTTGACAAGACTGTTGAAGGACGATCCCTCTTACTCGACGAGGCCTAACCGCCCCTGGGTCCGTTGCTTTTCGTTGTAGGAATGGATTACACGGTTGACGAATCCAGACACGATCTTTAGTCCAAAAATTATTTATTATACATATATTTCAAATGGGACACACCACTCATTACTATATATACACTTATAATTAAAAATTTCCACTGAACACTAAAATCACGTGCAAGCCACTTTCCACGTGGCGAACCCCTTTACACCGATCTTTCACTTCCAAAGCCGGAGAGACATTAGCGCCCTTTACACGTACGCTCTTTCCCGCGTGAAACCACGATCCCGCGCGATTGAGTGCACTTGTGAGGGTGTCGGAGAGGAAGGGAAAGCTGCTTGGGAGCGTACTGCAGGTTTTCCCGCGCGCAATCCCGTACGCTCCAAACACTCCAAGAGCGTACGTGTAAAGGGCGCTAATGTCCCGCACCAGTCTTTTTCTCACTCCTCGTCAAGCGGGTTCCTCCCTCACCCCTCGCTCGACCACCTCCAAGCAGGTAGTTCCGGTCAGTTAGTCGTCGAAGGAGAAATAGGGGAGGGAAAGAATAGGAGTCCATTCCTGAAAAAGACCTTGCCCTTCTGGTCACTTTCCAGCGGAAGAGAACGTATAGATTTAAGAGAACATGATGATACGGCTTAGAAGTCGCATCACATCCATCCTATCGGAAGGGCTGTTCGGAAATCAAGAGTTTTCGGGTTCGTTTTCCGGAGTAGTCAGTTATGTTTAAAGTGGCAGAAAATTTGACAAATAAGAGAACGTGAGACAGGGGCGTTGTCATAAACTAGGTAGAATTTAAGGTACGCGTGATGCCATTAGTTTAAAATAGGGACGCTGACGGTATTTTAGTGGCCCGCCGAAACATTTCGGTCAGGCAAAATGAAAATCTATAATATACAAGGTGCGCGCATAAAGTAACCGGACAATTTTTTATAAATAAGAAAAATATTACTCACCTTCAAATAAATTTATCTCCTTCAAAATAATCACCATCTACACTGTCTATACAATTTTTCCAACGTTTCTCCAAGTCATCGAAACACTGTTTATGGGCGTTGGAACTAACCGTTCGCAAAATACGCGTAACATTTGATTTAATATCCGTGACGTTTTCAAATCGCTGTCCTTTCATGGATTTTGCATTTTTTTACTACAAAGGACCTATTCACCACGAATTTGTTCCTGAAAATCAAACAATTGATCAGTATTTTTACAAGGAGGTGCTTTTTTGATTAAGAAACGGAATAAGGCGAGTTAGGAAGAAACTGTTTGATTCTGAGCATTGGTTTCTTTTACACGATAATGCTAGGCCTCATACAGCAATTTCTGTACAGCAATATCTTGCTAAAGCATTCAATTACAGTGATAAATCACCCAACATATTCTCCCGACTTATCGCCAGCTGACTTTTTCCTTTTTCAGAAGCTTAAGAGGGCCATGAAAGGACAGAGATTTGAAAACTTCTCGGATATTAAATCAAATGTTACGCGTATTTTGCGAACGTTTATTTCCAACGCCTATAAACAGTGTTTCGATGGCTTGAAGAAACGTTGGAAAAATTGTATAGACTCCTTTGGCGATTATTTTGAAGGAGATAAATTTATTTGAAGGTGAGTAATATTTTTCTTATTTATAAAAAAATTGTCCGGTTACTTTATGGGCGCACCTTGTATAAAACAGTTTCGTGACTGACTGATTGACAGACAACGCACAGACCAAACCGCTGGACCTAAAAGGCTGAAATTTTGCATGACGATTCTTCTTATAGTGTAGGGGTGCACTAAGAAAGATTTTTGAAAAAATCTTCTTAGATTTTTTAAAATAAAATTTTTAAGCAGTTCTTGTAACATTTTTTAAGTTCTCATTTGAAATATTAAATTGAGGGTTATAAAATTTATATCACGAGAAAGATCCTAAAAATTCCTTTAAAATGAAATTTTTTCGAATCTTTACCTCCATTTTCTGATTTTTGGTGAATTTTTAAAAATCAATTTTTAGAATTTAATTTATTAAATGCGGCTCACGGGGTTTCTTTTCTTTTTGTGATACTTTTAACTAATTTTGCGTCACGTGCATAACAACGAAATAATTTGACAAAATAAATATTAAAATACGGTAAAAGAAAATATTTAACCACTAGACTCATTGAGATGGAAGTTTTTTAAGAACTGAATTCAAATGAGTATGTTTTATGGATATTAAACTTACAAAATAATTGCATACATTAACCGTTGTATTTAATTTGAATATTTTCTTCTACATTATTTTGTCTATAAAAATATCCGTTACGATTTTTTTATAAATATTATTATTATTATTATTATTATTATTATTTTGGCAATAGTTGCATACACTGGCCGTTGTATTTATTAATTTTTTTTTTGCATTAGTTGCATACATTGACCGTTGCATTTAAATTGAATGTACTCCATAGCGAAGCACGGGTATTCAGCCAGTTTGATATAAATTTGAAGAAGCCCTTAGGACGGCAAATCTTCTCAGACAAAAAAGATCAAGAATGCACGGGGAAGAGTAGCCCACGGCACATAGGCTTATCAAAATAATAAACTGGTCATTGTATTCAGAATCTTAAGGCGAAATAAACACAAAAAGTAGCATGCCAAGGCTTTTCCTTTCCAGAACGCCACGTGCTTCTCGTCTTCCTGGATTCATTCTGTTCATCGCAATATAAAGTACAAAATACATTGATTCAACTCCCATTTTTTGTTATTTGTGGAAAATAATAAATAAAAACTTTTTAAATTAATAGTAATTATAAAGGTTAAAAAAATATTTTTTTGAAACACACCCTACACACAAAACTTCAGCGGTGTGTTTTGAAGGAATTAATCCTTCATCATCATGCTATGAAAAGCAATTCAAGCAATCCTCTCAAAGGCTGAGGCTGAAAATAATACATTTTTTTTCCTGTGCCTATGCTACTTTTTTCACAAATGTGTGTGGCCCACGAATTTATTGGTGTGGCCTTCGAACGTGAAAGGTCGAAGACCCTCTAGTTTAAAAGCTTTACAAGTCCAGAAAGATGTTTGGTTCTGACGAGATAACAATGACAAGTTCTGGTCGACCCTGGATTTTCTCGAATTTTGCTTTCACTGGATTGGAAATTTCGAGTATGTCATCAGACATAAAAAGATTAGAATTCTTTTGAAGTTTTGCAGCCTGGAGTCATCAAGGGTTATGAAACAAAGTGCAAAAGTGAAAGTAGTATGTGACCGCAATAATAATTTGACTGCTGTACTCTTATTGCGTTTCATCCTACAAGTCTGTAGTACAACCCCCCCCCCCTCCCTCTCTGTGTATCAGTGTTCGTGTTTTATCCTTCTCTAATGCTATCTCAAACATTCTATTGTCGTCCAAGGAATCGCCATTTTGGGTCAGATGTTAACAGACTTATTTCCTCTTCCACTCTTTCTTTGATCGGTTTCTCTCGACGAAACTAGAAATGCATTTTACCGATTGATGAAGACTCAAGAGAGAAAGCGATCTGAATATTACATATCTTTGGAATATATCGAACTAGAAAAAAAATATCTCAGGTAGTCTCTTGTAACGAAACTACCTCGGATTATTAACGTAGGATTAATTATCGTTACTTTTTTTGTTCTTTTTTGTTCTTTTCTGTTTAACTGTTTGCTGCTACTGGGTTTGGCGTGCTGCGAAAACTATAACTCGCGACGCCGGACAATTTTTTCCCTCCGCAGGACCGTTATTGAGGAACGTAATCCTACGTTAATAAGCAATTGTTGCTTCCCTCGAAATACAACCCCCAACCCCTCTTGATGTTTGGTATAATTTACGTTGAAGCCATTTTTATATTAATCGCCTATTTTCATGCATGTATGCAGCGTATTAGCTTACAGACAAAGATAACGGAATTCGTGAAGTAGAAGGTAAAGGATTTTTGATGCCTACGCTTTAGTGAACAGGCGATAAATTGGCCTTAGAGGTATTTTGCACGAGACTGGGACATTTGCCCTTATATTATTGCGGGAAAATTGCCCAAATTATAGCGGGAACACACGGCTTCTTAATAGCTAAAGTAAAAAAGTAAGCTTGGCAGGTAGATTCGAACTAAATAGTGGTTCTTCACCGAGCCGAAGACATTATGGGAGATAGGCTAATTCACAAACGTAAGTTCGAGACAAGTTGCCACGCTTAATTTCTAGTGTGCATGATAAGATGCTGTGTTCCCCTGTTGTGCGTTTTCCACAAGTTTCACGCAACTAACGACTTTCTCAAAGTTTGGTAAAATATACGTGAAAGATATTTTTCTTTTAATTACATTCTTTCGGGTATGCATGCGACGTATATCAGCTTCAAGACTAAGATAATACGTTCAGTAGACGGAAAAGAAAGTTGAAATGAATTGGTGAGGAATTCGTTTAAGGAAATGGTGATGAGTTGGCAACAAATGTGGGTTTCAACGAGATTGGGAAACAAGGTGGATGATTAGCGAGTCAAACTTTGTATTTAAGAGTTCTAGCGTAGACTGTCGATACTGTAATTTTGAAATCCATGAAATATAATTACAATCTATAGTATTATTTTTCATGTGTTTTAATGATGGTCAACAGTATTAATAACGAGGTGTGATGGAAACTAGATGTTTTCATAGATTTTCCAATTTTCTTTGGTGGGTACTACGTCCCCAACACACATGGAAGGACTCCTTTCGGCCACTGCGGTCATTTTAGTGAAATGCGTCTTCATCTTCCTTCAGTTTAGGTCCCTAGAAGTCGATTTGAAATTGATTGAAAATCATTGATATCATTGAAATTGGGGCTAATTTGAGATGTCAGCTGGTAATCTAAATTTTTTACAAACCGAACTACAACATACGGAATAATAAAACATCCAATGCCCAAGTCATTTTGCGAGACGGTCAAATGAGTTCTAAGTAACAAATTCATAAACAAATTCATAAAATTCATAAAAAGGAAGAAATTTTGATAAAGCAGTGCAGTTTTCAAGAAAGAGCTCACAAGGAAGTCGGATTTTTTTTAGCAGCAAAATAAAAATTTTAAAAAATCACTAGTAGAGTCACTGGTACAGCTTTGAGAGTACTGCTACTCCCCGTGGACGATTCCGCCGCCATGTTATTGATAACGGTTTCCACCGCAGTAATGCGGCCCTCTGACAACGGGGGGTCTTCCACTTCGTGGCCAATTCTCCAAATACTCGTGTATCACGGTCTTTTAATTGCAAGATTGATTTGCATAATTCTGATGAATCTCTCGCATGTCAGCGACATCTACCGGTGACTTTTTAACTTTTTAAACTTTTTTGGCTGCTAAAAAAATCCGACTTCCTTGTAAGCTTTTTCTTGAAAACCACACTTCTTTATCTTGATTTCTTCCTTTTTTATGAATTTTTAAAGTTTTTACGAACTTTTGGCTCACCCTATATATAATTTTATATAAATATAAAATGACTGTTTCTTTTCATTTCTCATCAAATTTTAAGCTATATAATCTTAAAAATTGATAAGAAACGAAAAGAAACAGCTCTCTCAAAAATAAGTTTCATAAAGGATATTGATGCATTTCGGAGATTATTTTTAAACTGTCATGCAGGATAAATTGTAAAGAACCACGTTTACGTTCAGCATTTCATATATTCTCCTAAGCTTTAACAAAAATTCATTATTTTGCACTACATGAACCAAAACATGAACCAAAACAAATAAAAAATAAATTAAAATGCTGTTTATCATATCTATCTTATGTAGAAGGCTAGTTGGCAAGCTAAAATAATAAACAGCATAAAACTCAAGAAAAATTTAAAGTTATTAATCAGTGATTTTGCCTCTAATTGATAATTTTGGATAATGCGATATGGAAATTAATTTGCACTTAAATGTATAGTTCTAAGGCAAAGTTCTGAAAAAATTTCCTTAAATTGAATATTTCGTTCCTCATATGTTGTACTTAAGAATCATCTACGTTTACGAATATTTAATTAAATGGTGTCCGATACATTTGAATAAATGCCACTTAGCGGATGACGTTTTCTCTCAGTGTTGAATATTACACCACACATAAATAGCGTGACTTTAAGGCTTTAAGAAGAAATAAGGCATTTCTAGATAGCTAACCATGTTTTAACCCTTTCAGGGGCAACAACCTCCACCGTTTGCAAGGTCAAGATTTTTTAACCGATTTTTTTTAACCTAAAGAATCTTGAAAAATTTTATAATTAAAGGTTGGAAAATGTTTTTACTTCTTTAAACTGATTACAGATGGCAGTACTAACCATTTTTGGGGCATTTAACTGGAATACATTGAATACAAGTGAAAAAAGATTAAATTTAGGCGTTTGCACTGTGCAAACGGCGCCTCTCAAAGGGTTTTAATGCTGTTGTGCACTAACCCTATTGGATTCGCTCACCTCAGTGTGAACCTAGGGAGAAAATGTATCTACTATTGATAGCTACATCAATGCTGATCGTCCAATAGAAATAGTATTTTCAGGTAGCCCGGACATTTCTGCACCTTGCAACAGGAAAAAATTGCGTCCACCAAAGGAATGGACGAGCGTTTCAAACATACTACACCAGATTTTTCCCACGAATCATTTAAATTAAAAAAATATTATTTGCATTTATTTTAAACGAAAAATGCCCCATGGTGTCAAATTTCTTTCTCTATTACAGGTTGCAGTTGAAAAAAAATATTTCCATCCAAGTCGGTCATTCTTGGACACATTTTCTCATAGGATAACATGGAGGTGGGCTAATCCCATAGGGTTAACGTACAGCAGCATTAAAACATGGTTAGCTATTTAGAAACGTCTTATTTCTTCGACAAAGCGATAAACGTTCGAAGCAAGAGTCTATGAATCATTGAAAGGGCTCTCGTTTCTTTATCGGCAGTATAATTTTTTAATTTAATTTTAACAGACATGACTAATTGACCTAAATGTGGCAAAGTGACAGTCATAAACGTTCATAAAATATATTTTAAACGCCACAAGTTCTATGAAAGCACTCC
Organism: Dolomedes plantarius; assembly: GCA_907164885.2. Taxonomy (NCBI): domain Eukaryota; kingdom Metazoa; phylum Arthropoda; class Arachnida; order Araneae; family Dolomedidae; genus Dolomedes; species Dolomedes plantarius. The sequence continues at coordinate 27,296,294 of OU015495.1, read as the reverse complement.
ATTAAAGATGTCTTTCCTTTATTACCGTTTTCTATGCGTATAATGGCTTTAAACAGCTCTTGCCGAACTAAAATAAAATGCGGCGCTTGAAAATTAGAACATTTTCTCCAATCTTCGATTTTCGGCTGAAGAGCTATCTTGAAACGATCCATCTATCAAAAAACTAACAATTCCTTGGCATTTCGTATTATAAACTTCAATATCCGAGACGTCTCTCTAGTTTCGAAAGAGAGCAGAAATTCGTATTTCTTTTCCCAAGCTCAGATACCAAACGTGTCATTCAAGAATCTAAAAGCGTTCCGAAAGATCAGATAATAATTTGATAACGATTGGAAAGATCTGTAGGGAATGTTCAATCCATATTTTTTTCCTCTAACGTGTCAAAATGTTTTTTTTATCGTTCCGTGAAAACAGACACAGGTTTCCAAATATGAGTTTAGAATTGCTAGAAGAAATTCCTAACGATATTTTTAGATGTGTCTGAGGAAGTGTTTTTGATTCTGAACTGCAGAATTTCAGAAACGAGCAATGAAATATGGACTTAAGAAATAAAATTTCAATTTTTTTTTTGATGATACGGTATTTCTTAAAAATAAAACGCATCGCATGAAATTCACTTTGCTCTTTAAATAAAAATGATGAATTTATGATTTATGTTGGTTTTCAATAGACTATTTTAGCGTTAAAAATGAAATTCTCCGATTATGCGTTTAAACTGGGTTTATTTTTCCATATGAGACACTTATATACATCATACTTAACGAGTCAAGTTTCTTTTCAGATATTTAGCTTCATTAAGTTTATTTTTGATAAAAGTATAGTTTACAGTAGTTATGATAAAAGTATAGTTTAAAAGAGTCAGCTGCCACGCCACAGGTTCAGGGTTCAACCCTGCGACCGGGCAAGGTCGACTCAGCCTTTCATCCCTTGAGTGGGTCGATAAAATGAGGAACAAGCATGCTTGGGAACTAAACTCTGGGGGTACCGCGTCAAACTGACCACCTGGCTGAGACATAAGCTGTATGGCACCCCAAGCCCACGGTCTAGAAAGCGGAGATGGGCAACGCCGGCCATGGTCCACAGCGGACTGTTGCGCCATGAGTTATAGTTTTTATTTTTATAGTTTACATTTACTTTATTATTTTTTTACATGATGTCATTTGACAATTCTCAGTACCATTAAGACCACCCGTGACCGTTGGGTAGCTCACTATTCATATGCTGAGATGATTTCGAGCTCATTTTAACAGTATACAGAAAGGGATTATGTGATATACTTTGATTAATTACTCTCACACCTCCATGTTACTCGTGGATCAAGAATCGAAATTGGAGATTCCTAGTTATTCAGGGAAATAACGTGACTGAAAGCTTAACAGAAAGTTATGTATCTGATGGAATGGCGTTTTTCAGGTACAGTTAAGAATTTTCTTGAACTTAAACCACCTACAGGAAGCCCTCCTACAGCACGGCATCTTACAACACGGTTTCGCTCTAACACGATAAGATAAATTGCGGGAACCCTCGTATAACACTACAACCTGTAACACGGTTTCGCTCTAACACGACAAAAAAATGCGAAACCCTTTGTACAACACTGTACTTCTACAGAACTAGATAGCATGATTTTTGTTTAACACATTTAAAAACTAAATTATCTTAAAATAATGACGGGAAGGAATAATGAAGTATAGTGTTTTTACATGAAAATGTATAAACAAATTATAATTTATTCATTTATAACTCTATGAAATTACAAGAAGGCCTAAGCTTAGCTGAAAATCTTGAATCATTTTTCTTGAATGCAGACCCTTCCGCTGAAACCGAAGGGAAACCGAAAGCCGAAAATTTAGAAGGAAACTACAAAATTATCTATATCTATACCGTGATATCTACAATGACCTTGTAAAAACCAGCAAACAAACCAAAATGACAGATTTTTTAAAGAGGATAGAAGGGGCAAAAAATCTAAATGAAGAAAAAGATTCTGAAAGTGGAGGTGATATCGTTCAACCGAAGAAACGTTCTCGTTTGATTGTACTGAGCAGCGATGAGGAAGAAATTTATTAAATAAAGGTCGCATTAAATGAAAATAATATTTTTTGCTTCTTTTCGTTTTGTGTTATACATACATTTATATTTTTAATAAAAATTGAATTGCTTATATGGAATTTTTAAAAAAAGTTTGTTTTTAATAAGTTCTCGGAACGTAACCCCTCTTTTTGTACTGTCTCTGGGTCTCATATGACATGGTTTCACACAACACGGCATTTTCTAGGAACCTATCTACCGTGTTATAAGAGGGTTACCTGTATCTGGTATTAAAATATTTTGTCATGTGAAAAAAAAAAGATTCTCTATTCAGCCGAAAGATGGCAGCGCAGCAATTTAAAACAAACCCTTCTTTCGTCTAACATACCCTATTTAAAATTCCACCTAAATGGCCACAAATATAATTGAAAAGGCGGGTGCGCTGGTGTTGTCCGTGAATATACAGTCATCGGTTCGTAAAACACAAAAAATTTATTAATAGTTTAAGTGTACTGTAAATCATTCAAAATGGTAGTGAACGCACGCAACATTCCATAAGCGCTGTAACAATAAGAAAATTTCAGAGAATGCTTGCGGGGGATGATGGGTAATTGGCGCCGTGAACAAAACTCTCGCCTTAATTGGCAAAGACGATTCCCAACAATAATTAAATATAATTAATTAATGATATACAGTGGAATCTCGATCTATCGTTTTTCAAGGGACAGACAGAACTGAACAATAAATGCGGGAAAACTATAGATCCGGGAACTTAACAAAGCAATATGATCGTCGGGAGTGGGTGAAATAAACGATACATACGAGAAAACGATGATTCGGAAAACGATCGATCGGGATTCCACTGTATATATATATATATATATATATATATATATATATATATATATATCTGTGTGTTAGACCGCAAGGTCGTTGAACCGCACTAGGGTTGCCGAGCATTGGCTTGGCGCTCGCCGTGTAGGCGTTATCTTGGGTAGTCAGCGTCTGACTGCCCAAGTTAGATTGTTGGTCGGGTTAGATAGTTGGTAGGGACCAGAGCTCTTGCTAGACTCGGTTGCTCCCATATTCTAATTTTTCTACTATGTTTTAATAGGTTTTTTAATAAAACCCTTATTGTTATTGTTACATTCTACTATGTTCATTTCGAAGATATAGTTCGATTCCACATCGATTATAGAAAGTTTCTCATAGACAGTTTCCTACTAGTTTGCACGACCACACACATATACTTTAGTGGTCGAGTCTGAGCCGCAGGGCTTATCAGCGATCTACGGATTTAGTTTTGCTCAACGTCTCAAAAATGTCTACGGAAATTATAGTGTTAAACCGCACCCGAGGAGGCCTCAAAGGACAAATAACAAAACTCGCTACTTTTCTCAAAAATGAGGCAACTTCGGACTTAATCAACATTGACTCAAAAATGGACACTTTGAAGAAAATAGAAAATAATCTCGAAAATTTGAAGTTGGATTATTACAAGGTTTTGAAAGACAGTGAGCTTAACGAGCACGAAGAAGTGTTTTCGGAACTCGAGGATGAAATAATAGAAATTAAGGTAGGCTTCTTGAATATTTCAAAAAGATGTAGTTCAAGTGTTGCTAATGCATGTACCGATAGTAAGCAAATGAATGTTAGATTGCCCGAAATTCCATTACCTGAGTTTTCTAGAAATTATGAACAGTGGTCTCTGTTTAAATCCCAATTTGAATCTCTAATTGTTTTGAACAGTAATTTAAGTGACTTACAGAAACTGCATTACTTACAAGCGTCGTTAAAGGGCGAAGCAAAACAGTTGCAAACTGTTGACGAGACTTTTGAGTCATTGTTTCGGGCATTAGATGAAAGCTATAATAACAAGAGACTGATAGCAGATACACATATTATTGCAATTTTAGCTTTAAATAAGATAAATTACGAATCCTCTAAGGAGCTCAGAATGCTTATAATCTGATAAAACACTTAAGAGCATTAAAACTGATGAAATTAGAAACTAATCAACTTTCGGTTTTGATGCTCATTAATGTCGTTCTACAGAAGTTAGATCGGGAAACTCGTAAGCAGTACGAAATGACCTTAAAATCAACAAATTTACCTGACTGGGATGAATTCATTAGTTTTTTACAAAATAGAAGTCAGATCTTAGAAAATATTCAGCGAAACAATAATTCGATGCAATTTAAAGAGAAACCTACACATATGTATAAACATGATCAAAATATTGTCAAATCTAGAAATTTATTCGTTAAGTCAACCTCCAACAGTCATGCATCGTGTATTTTGGGTAAAAACCATCATTTATTGCACAAATGTGAATTGTTTTTAAAATTATCCCCTGAAGAAAGATACGACATGGTACTCAAAAATAAATTGTGTCTGAACTGTTTAGGTCACCATAAAATAGCAGTATGCCAATCGAAATTCTCTTGTTTCCATTGCCAATCGAGACATCATTCGTTGCTCCATAAAACCAGTGTCACTACATCGTCGCCAGATTGCAACCCTACAAGCGTGACTCATAGTTCGAGCGCCGCGAATTCGATAATAGGGGGAGGAGTGACATCCGAGATAACATCCTGCTTTGCTACTGACCGAAAGAAAATAATTCTTGCAACTGCGGTTGTTTACATTTTAGACAGAAGTGGTACTTTTCGAAGGGGGAAAGCAGTTCTGGATTCTGGAAGTATGTGTTCCTGCATGACTTCGGACTTGACAAATTTACTGGGTTTGCGGAAAGATAGAATAAACATTCCAATTTCTGGTTTGTCAGGATGCCCGATTACAGTGAAAAAGAAAACTAACACGATTATTTCAAATGAAGATAAATCCTTTTCTGCACCTATTGACTTTTTAATCCTTCCCAAGATTACAGATATGATGCCAGCGCAAAGTTTAGACTTGACAGAAATAAAAATTCCATCCAATATCACTTTAGCGGATCCAGGCTTTTTTAAACCTGGAAGGGTTGACTTACTAATTGGGACAGAAATATTTTTTGATCTTCTAAAGACTGGTAAAATTCACACCGCCCAATCCTTAGTTTTGCAAGAAACCGTATTTGGTTACGTTCTTAGTGGAGCTCTTCAAGGAGCATCAGAAACACAGTTTTGTGGCCTTCTATCTCAGGTAGATAACTTGGAAGGTATAATGAAGCAATTTTGGGAAATAGAAACGGTACCAGATATACCTAGTCTAAAAAATAAAGAAAAGATAGCCTGTGAAGAACATTTCTTGAAAACGTATTGCAGAGATGGTAATGGGAAGTATATAGTTAACCTTCCGGTGAAAGAAAATACAGAACTGGGAGATTCTGTGCAATCAGCTACACAAAGATTAAATAGTTTGTGGAATAGGTTCGATAAAAACCCAGAAATGTGCAATCTCTACTGTAACTTTATGAAGGAATATGAAAAGTTGGGGCACATGAAAGAGGTAAAGGAGACCGATAAAGAAGATTCAAGATATGTTATGCCTCACCATGGTGTTTATAGAGCTGATAGCAGCACCACTAAATTACGTGTTGTGTTCGATGCATCTTCCCCATCTACTACTGGATTCTTTCTAAATAATTGTTTGCTAAACGTAGGCATTGTGCAAGAAGACATTTTTCCATCCTCTTACGATTTCGAAAACATACACAGTGCGTCAAATAAGTTTTAAGACTCGTCCCAGAGCGCAGGTTGTAAAGGCGCTGTTAGTGTAAATCCGCATGCGTCATAACGTCCATCGTCTACTGGCACACTGCTAACAAGTTGTGCGCATTTCGTTAAGTAGTTGAGAGAAATCGAGCGTTTATTGCAGAAGTGAATTTTTTTCATGTTGATTTTTTGAGATGGAGCAAAGAGCTGAAATTAAATTTAACGCAAAACTTGGTAAAAGTGCTTCGGAAACATACCAACTCATGAAACAAGTTTACGGTGACTGTTGTTTAAGTAGATCAAATGTTTTTGTGTGCCACAAACGTTTTTTGGACGGAAGAGATACGGTAGAAGATGATCAGCGTAGTGGAAGACCAATTTCATCTAGGACACCTGAAGTTATTGAGAAAGTACGAAATTTCGTAACAAACGATCGCTGTGCATCACTGAGAATGATGGAAGACTCTTTAAATATCATCAAAGATACAATTCGAACCATCCTGCATGAAGATTTGGGCAAAAAAAGTGTGTGCTAACTTTGTTCCACACACTTTAACCCCTGAACAAAAAGCAATGAGAAGTGCACATCGCGGAAACATTATTTCAGCCGCTGAAAACGATCCAAACTTCTTGAAGTCCATTGTTACAGGTGATGAAACCTGGTGTTTCCAATATGATTCTGAAACAAAGCGAAAATGTGCTGAATGGAAGTCCCCAAATTCACCACAAGCCAAAAAACAAGAAAAGTTCCATCCAAAATCAAAACAATGCTCATTACATTCTTCGACAGTAAAGGTATTATCCACAAAGAATTTGTTCCAACTGGACAAACAATTACAGGTCAACACTACTTAGCTGTTTTAAAGCGTTTGATGGCCAGAATTAGTCGCATTCGTCCAAACTATAGGACTGAAAGCAGTTGGTGTTTGTTACACGACAATGCACCCAGTCACACCTCCCTTATTGTTCGTCGATATTTGGCAAAAAATAATGTCTGTGTGTTGAACCATCCATCGTATTCACCTGATTTAGCAACCTGTGACTACTCCTTATTTCCAAAACTTAAAATGAAGTTAAAAGAGTGTTATTTTGAGGATATTTCGACCATACAAGAAGCTTCGACGCGTGCTTTGCAGGCCATTCCACAAAGTGATTTACAACAGGCGTTCAATTCATTAATAAATCGCTGTAAAAAGTGCATTGAAGCCGGAGGGTCCTATTTTGAATAAAAAACCAAAACAGGTATTAATTTCTTGTTTCCATTTCTTTTTACAGACCCAGTCTTAAAACTTATTTGACGCACTGTGTAAATTTGCCTTTACAAATGCCTTATAAAGAAAATGTATAGACAAATTTGGGTCAACCCTGAAAAGTGTAACCTCCAACGCATTCTTTGGAAAAAGAGTTCTACAGATCAAGCTAAATTGTTTAAATTGTTTACAGTTACCTACAAAATATGCTCCTTTTTTGGCTACAAGAGTTTTGAAACAACTGGCTATCGATGAACAAGCCAATTATCCATTAGCGTCTGCTGCAGCTTTAGCAGATTTCTATGTCGATGACATCTTGTCAGGATCCGAAGATGTTACCACTGCTATTGAATTGCAGCAGCAATTAATTTCGATGCTAAAATCCAGAGGTATGGACTTGCACAAATGGTGCTCAAATGAAAAACAACTACTCGAAAAGGTCCCTTTTTGTGATCAAGAATATCATTTCGAAGAGTCCGAAAAGGATACAGTCGAAACACTTGGTTTGAGGTGGAATCCTAAGAAAGACAACTTTAATTTTATTGTTTCGTGTGCTGCCAGCGTACCTACTAAGCGTACCTACTAAGCTAAGTCTTAGCAGAAATTGCAAGATTGTTCGATCCATTGGGTCTATTAGGACCAGTAATTGTGCAAGCAAAAATATTTTTGCAACATTTGTGGCTCTTAAAATTGAATGGGATCAAGAACTTCCATTTAATGAGAAAAAGAAATGGGAAATTTATCGAAGGGCATTACCAAGCCTCAAAGAAGTTCAAGTTAGTCGCTATGTCTTGACCGATTCTGTCAAAGAAATAGAGCTCATGGGTTCTCGGATGCTTCGAAAGATGCATATGGAGCGGCAATATATGTCCGTTGCATAACTGACACAAATGATGTAAATGTCAACCTTCTTTGCAGCAAATCTAGAGTTGCACCAATTAAGGAATTGACTATTCCGTGGCTGGAACTCTGCGCAGCTGAATTGCTTTCCAAGCTAGTTTCAAAGGTATTAGCATCTCTAAAATTGAATATTAGCAAAGTTTACATGTATACAGATTCAACTATAGTATTTGCTTGGATTAAATCCTCTCCAAATTTACTGAGGGTATTCGTCTCTAACAGAGTTTCTCGAATTCAAGAGTTGACCAAACAGTTTCATTGGCAACATGTGAAGACGGCTGAGAATCCCGCAGACTTGGTCTCCCATGGAGTGAATCCAGACTAAATTATGGATCAAAATTTGTGGTGGAAAGACCCTACATTTCTGGCATCCTATAACTTACCTTGTATCGATGAAGATTCTTGCATTCCAGAAATAAATCTGCCTGAGATGAAAGAGGGTCTCAAGAACTCAGAATCTAATTATGACACTAACGTAACACTCTCTGTGAGCAGTGCCTTTAATCCATTAGATGATTTGATTAACGTTAGCAATAATTATACTAAAATTGTACGTATCTTAAGTTATATTTTCAGAATCGTTCATAATCTTAGATGTCCTCAAAAAAGACAAACGGGCCCCTTAATTCCAGCTGAGGTAAGTAGTGCAGAAAATGTACTTCTTCTCCGGGTACAAGAACAGTTTAATGCAGAATTTGTCGATTTAGAAAAGAGTGGTCAAATAGCAGGTAATAGTAAATTAAAGTCCTTAAATCCCTTTCTAGATGAAAATAAGATAATAAGAGTAGGGGGACGATTAAACAATTCAGATTTAGTTTATTCTCAAAAACATCCAATTGTGCTTCCAAGGAAACACAAACTTGTTAGACTAATTTGCGAAGATTATCATAAAAGGTATCTCCATGTTGGTCCGCAATCCTTATTGCACTGTGTAAGACAAAAATTCTGGCCTATTAATGGCAAAGATTTAGCTCGAAAGATTGTTCATGAATGCATAATTTGCTGCAGAGCCAACCCAGTTGTAGGTGAACAATTTATTGGAGGTCTTCCTAAAGAACGAGTTATTCCTAGTTCGCCATTCAATCATACAGGAGTAGATTTTTGCGGACCTTTTTTAATAAAATACAAAGGACAGAGAAAAGGCGACTTGCAAAAAGTGTATGTAGCAATTTTTGTTTGCTTTACAACCCGTGCTGTACACTTAGAAATAGTTTCAGATTTGACATCAGGAGGTTTTGTTGCTACATTAAAGATATTTTGGTCCAGACGTGGAAAATGTTCCACTTTGTTTACCGACAATGCTAAAAAACTTCATAGGAGCTAACGCAGAATTGAAGCGTTTGTATAATCTTGTAAAATATCCCGATGAAATTTTAGCAAAATATTTGTCTTCTGAAAACGTAAATTGGAAATTTTTTCCTCCCAGAGTTCCCAATTTTGGCGGACTTTGGGAGGCTGGAGTTAAGTCATTTAAATTTCACTTAAAAAAAGCCATGGGGAATTTAAGATATACCTACGGAGAATTTCTCACAATAGTGACTCAAATAGAAGGAATTCTTAATTCACGACCTATCACCCCTTTACCGTCTGACGCGAATGACATACAGGCATTAACGCCTGGTCATTTTTTAATAGGGAGACCTATTACAACAATTATAGAGCCTGAAATCATTCATTTGCCCGATAATAGATTAAATAGGGGGCAAAGGACAGCAAAGGTAACCCAGTACGTTTGGAAAAGATGGAAGAGGGATTATTTAAACCACCTACAACAGAGATTTAAATGGCAATTTTCAAAACCTAACATCGAGAAAAATCAAATAGTCTTAGTAAAGGAAGACAATTTGCCCCAATGCAAATGGTTACTAGGTCGGATTGAAGAAGTCATTTCTGGTCCAGATGGCAAAGTAAGAATTGCCTTAATAAAAACAAAGACTGGAATTCTAAAAAGGGCTTCGTCTAAATTATGTGTTTTACCTGTAAATATATAACTTTGTATTTATTTAGCTCATGTTTCTTTAGTAATGTTAAGGTGTTATATAATGTTATGAACTACTATTATTGCTTGTATATCTGTAACAGTATAATTATTTGTAAATTGCATAGTATAATTAATTATTGTAATTCAAGTACTTTGTTGAAATATTGTCACATTTCAACGCCGGGCGGGATGTTAGACAGCAAGGTCGTTGAACCGCACTAGGGTTGCCGAGCTTTGGTTTGGCGCTCGCCGTGTAGGCGTTATCTTGGGTAGTCAGCGTCTGTCTGCCGAGTTAGATAGTTGGTCGGGACCTGAGCTCTTGCTAGACTCGGTTGCTTCCATATTCTAAATTTTCTACTATGTTCTAATAGGTTTTTTAATAAAACCCTTATTGTTATTGTTACATTCTACTATGTTCATTTCGAAGATACAGTCCGCTTCCACATCAATTATAGAAAGTTTCTCATAGACAGTTTCCTACTAGTTTGCACGACCACACACATTTACACTGTGGCTTGGTACAAGAAGTGACAAAGTCAGTTTTCTCCAAGATGACTTTGTTTGCTTATGTCTGTTTAAAAAAGTATTATTTTCAATGTAAGAAGTACACAAGTCTGTACAATGGTTTAAAAAACACTTTTAAAGCATCGGACAGACTTGGGTACTTCTTACATTGAAAGTAATATTTTTTTAAACAGACATAAACAAACGAAGTCATCTTGGATAAAACTGACTTAGGCACTTCTTGTACCAAGCCACAGATATATATGTATATCTGGAATTCCTTTGACAGACCCTTATAACGATATTCGGAAACATAAGAACAGGCATTCAAGGCTGGCGGTGGTTTCTTGGGTTAAAAATTTGTAGTCGGACTTGAGCAGCATCAAACCAGTCAAATAATCCAATGGATGCCAATAATTCGTTTATTAATTTTTACACATTGTGTTTATTTAATTGGTTAACATATTACAAGAAATACAAAAGACTGGAAGATATCTACATATTTACAAAGAACAGCGTCCAGTCCAGTCCAGTCCATAGCCAAACTCTTAAGTGATGCGCAACCGAGCTTTACACCAGAACAAAGTAAATTTAATTTTGTTTGTCCTCGTGATCAACTATAGTGCAATATGCCCAGCGACAGCTAGACGCAATACGAAGAAAAACTGAAGTAGTTACATAACGGGAAAGACAATATTGAAAGTAGAATTATAGCCCAGTCAAAATAGGTTTTATGGCTAAAAAAAATATGAAAGTTTTGAAAATTAGTGGAGATGTTTGTTTGGACATACTGTTGAACATGCTAAAGGTCCCCACCGATCAGACTTGAGCTTTCGCCGCCATCTTGGAAAATGTGTACACTTTTTTGGTTTTTTACAATTTGAGAAATATTGATTTTATGTAAAAAAATTTGAATGCAAAAATTGAAGAATATTAAATTGTGAACAAAAACATTATTTACATTTTTTATAAGTCTAACACGAGCAAGATAATTGACTTTAAAAGGAGCGAACTATCACACCTGGGACGCAGATGCGTGTGTCATCCCCACCACCAATTTTCTATTTTGACTGGGATATTAATGGAATAGAACTGATAACTGGTGGGGCGTTATTATTGTGCATATATATATATATATATATATATATATATATATATATATATATATATGTGTGTGTGTGTGTGTGTGTGTGTGTGTAATGACAGCAAGGGAGATGGCGGATGACAGGTAGAGACCTCGAATCATTTTCAATCGTGGAGAGTGGCTGGGAAAGGTTTAGGCAGAGACTATGTAATGAAAGCTGTAGCGGGGCGATACAACAGGCCGGTAACTCGAAAAATCCCAGAAGTAGTCGTAGAAAAGGGCTGAGAAAGGCTTAAGCATGGAGTCCAGTCGAGGAACACAGGATTCACATAGTTGACACATAATTTTTTTATTTCTTAGAATTACTTTATTGCTGTACATCATTTCTTGCCTAAAGAGTCGGGCGGCACATAATTCTTGGGAGATACAGTTTCACAAATTACTTGTTCCGGAGTTAGCCGGAACACATATATAAGACAAAGGACGTAGCGCGCTAGAACACAACTTGACAGGACAGGGGCAGAACACAGAAGACCCGCGAAACTGTAGGTTCACGCCCTGAGTACAGGCGCGCTGAACTTTTAATTGGTTAAAAATTGACACCTGACTTTAACGCGTCATATGGGGTGATCGTTTCGAATGTTCCACGAGATTCGATCTTATATAAGTGTTGTCCGCACTTGGATTTTAGGGGAAAACTAATAGCTTAATTTGGTATATCTAGATCAAAATTAAATTGAGGGATAATGTTCTGTTGCGGTAAGACAAAGTTAATGAAGGAAAAGGTTTATCGTTCCATATATATATATATATATATATATATATAATTGTGTGTATACATACATACATGCATACATATATATATATATATATATATATATATATATGTAATGAAATAACATCAGATTACAGAACTATTAGAAAAAGAATTTTATTTCCGAGTGGCTAAACAGACATCTGATCTAATGGAAAGCCAACACCCGAGTGATTCCCGGGGTTTGAGTATAGAGGTAGCTGCGGTTGAAGAATTTGCTGACCAAAGATGTTTTTTGCAAGCTGCATCAGTTGTGCAGGACGATTACCTTATTTGGGCATAGAAAAGTAGTCGTACAGTTTCGTGGCTTGCCCAGGAATTGCTGACGCTATGAAAAATATTCCTGGGTTCTTGAAAACAGAATTTGGTAATGCGATCTTAAGCATGGGAAGGGAAGAAAATTTACAGGGGATCAACTTAAATTTTATATCTTTCATATCCCCCCATTTTAAAAACGTTGTCTACCCGGGTGGAGGCTCTCATACATAACATAAAAAAATAAACTACAAAATATTACAATTATACAGAATATAACAGAAGATTACAAAAATATCTGGCAAAGTCCACAATGGTTCCTCCAGATAGCAGGTCCATGCGGTTTCCCTACTATCCTTCATCTTATTTGCTTCGTATGCACTTAACCATAATTACAGTATAAGTTCAAAATATAAGACTGGTATTCAAAATATAAGACGATAACATAAATTCTATGATTACATGACATATTATCTTGATATATTTGATATGAATAAAACACAATATAAATATTTACACTACCTGGAAACTATCTCTTAACACTGTCCACATATTGTATTATTAGTTCTCACATTATAGTATATTAATACTAACATTGTTTGTATCACTATCAAAATTCACTGTATTATATTTTTTAACTTCCTTGAGTACTCTCATATTCATTACAATTCTCTATTCGTGCAAAATTACAATATTATAAATTTTTACATTCATTCCATATCAATATCTCTTCTTTTTCTTCAAAGTACTTTTACATTAATAAAACAACTTCATTACATCAAAATTCGTTTCAATAGCAATACACATTTTATACCTTAAACATACCTTACTTCTGACAAACAAATCACATTTCTCTCAAACAACCGTGTATCCTCACGTTTGCTGAGGAATGCTGACTCTGAAGTTGGAAAGGAGGTTAAAACAGATTCCTCCCACCACTTCAAAAAATTTTTTGTGGATGATCAAATGTAGATAAATGGATTCAGTTTCTCAACTGTAGTTGCTCTCAAAGGAAAACCCCAAGATCCAAAAATAAAAATTTTGCCGAATGACAAAAAAAAAAGTTTCGAGTTGTGTGGCCATCACAACCCGACAATTTTTAAAAATTTTAGAAAAATAAAAACAAAACAAGAACAACTCAAATGAGGAAAAGAATGCATCATGACATTAAATTAAATATTATAAAATTCAAAATTCACCTTAATAATTATAAAATTGATTTGTTATATTATTCTGAAAGTGTTACTTCAATTACAGCATAGAATTTAGATACCTGTCAAGTTTTTTAACAATATATAAGATCATAAATTAAACAACTCAAAATAACTTGTTATAACTTCTTAATTAAGTAAATGGGCATCAGCTTCATATTAGGTAATACTCAAAAACATTGTGTGCTTTAACATCGTCACTAATTTCACTTCAAAATAGTCAAATTCTAAAAGCATTGGTACCTATCATGACATAAGTGACAAACCTGGAGGTGAAATGGGCTATCCTCTGTGATGTCTAACGTGAAAGATTGTCAGTGATCACGAGGGTGCCTTGGTGAAAAGACAACAAGAGGCTCATCCCTCTGGGGGAGGAACTACCCCTCGTGCTAGTAAAAGGGTTCTCCGGTGTCAACAAAAAAAATATAACTCAGATCATCAACACACTTGACAAAATTAGGGGTAACCTGTGACATGTCATGTTAGCCCTAACATTGACAAAATTTTTCTTTAACTTAAGCACATCAACATTCCTTTTAATAAATATTCTTTTAAAATAATTCAGATGGTAATTTGTGGAAGGCAAACTAGCATCAAAAGTTCTCTAAAGAAATATAATTAACTACGAAATTTAGGTAGGTATCTAAATCCATCAAAGTTAGGTTATCTTCATCATGTGTCAACAATGTTCATTACAATATCAGTTAATAACATATCAAAAATATAAAAAACACCTATAATACTCAGATGTAATGTAGAACTCCACATCTGTTCCAGAAATTTTTCTCAAAATAATACTACAACTATACAATTCCTTATGAGATCCACATTAATAAGTACACACAGAAATAGCTCAAAAAGAGAGTTTAAACAAGATAGCGCTCTTTTTTTTTTCTTTCTTTCTTTTTTTTTTTTTTATTACACACAAAGTTTAACCACATAAGTGGAGTCAAAGGGGTGTTAGGCACCCAACAAAACAAAAAGGAAACGGATCTCTGACATTCACATTATTATCACCATTATTATTATCACTATTATTATTTTCCTTTAAATCAAAAACACATCATAAAATACAAGAGAAAAAGTATTTGTTTTTAAATGTATGGAATCAAAATTTATCACCCTTCAAATTTCTTTACAATCTTCCAAACAACTTCCTTTCCTTCTCATTATTATTCATGTACTTTTCATAATCATTCAATAATCAGCTAAAACTCTAACCAATATGTGAATTGAAAGAAACATGTAAAACTGCTCATGCTTGTTCAAAACTTATAAATCCTTCTCTTAATTGATAAAATAGGTAATATTCCTCACACTTTATTCAATATATTCAAACATATCTCTCTTTATACTTTTTTTTTTATTTATTTATTCTCTATTCTTTCTATTTTGAGAAATTTCCCGGAGTGGGCGAACATTTATTAGCAGACGGGTGTGAAAAATCATCCGTGGCTTATTATGGTACCCTAGCAGCTATTAGAAGGACGCTCCGTTTATATGACAAATTACGCCTTGAATTTCTACTTTTACACCAGAGAATCTCCTATAGTACTTATATTCCTGACTAACCTTCAACATAATAAAATTACGAAGATTCAAAACCATACTTTAATACTTCAATATAATAAAACAAATTCTTAACTCTTATAATTTCTAAAATATTTTATAAAGATGAGAAAATATTCATGGGGATAATTTAAAAACTCAAATGCAAAAAACATGGAAGAGAAACGAAGAAAGAACATACATCATACAAAATGAAAGAAAGCAACTTTAACTTTTACGCGACTTATTTTTACAGAGGCTCTGAGAAATTATATTTATTATCACTCATTATTGAGGCGGGAAAGGAAAAAGGAAAACATTATAAAATTGAAAAACAAGTACAATTCCGTAAACATCCGATTCGTCTGAGCGGCGGATGGCTAAGCGATATTTATTGCTGTGGAGCATAACCTTCAACTATGTGTATACAATAATGCGCACGCTGGCTCTCGACCCATGTTTATAGTAGGAATGACCTACTTTACTCCGTATTTTACTAGATTTAAAACTGCGTGTGAGAAACAGATACTTAAAAGAACGATCTGCAAAGAACGATCGTGGCTAGTTTAAAAAGAATAAAAATAATGTTAAATTTCTGAACAAAAGTATGATTAAATTTACGTTTGTAATTGATTTAGCTAACCCTTTTTAGTATCAACATATTTCAAAACATTAATTATAATTTCGCATACATAACTTACACACTTTTATAAAAATTCAACATTATAACTTTTATTTACTTAAGGATAATCAATTAATCATAAAAACAGATATGTGAAAAGTTATGCAATTTTATAGACAATTCGTCTTACCTTTAAGAGTCCCAATTTAAATATTTATTTTTTATTTATTTATTTTAATAATATTTTTCTTCGGCATAACATTTAATTTTATGGAAATATGCCACCAATGGTTACATAACTTCAAATCCAAACGTTCGTAGGGGAAGGAGTGGGAAAAAGTCTGATCCGGAACAAGTTGTTGACGCAGGAGCACACATTTTTCTTCTGGTTGCAGCACAACATAATTTAGTAGCAGCATTTCACGAATGGAGTAATTCAAAACAAAGTGAGGCGTTGTGGGCAGGTGAAGAAAGCGGAACAATTTTATGCTGTAATAAGTGACACATAGAAAAAGGAGAGCCGCGTACACAGAGACTTGAGCACTCATATTGAAGAAGGATGATCCTTTGAGGTGAAAAGTAGACTCGCATAAATTTCTTGTACGTAATATTACCATTTGAAGATTCTAAAGAAGCTTTTGAAATTCTTGTATGGAATTAAACACTTGAAGCACATGGCGTTGCATGACGTGCACATGAAGCACATGACGTTCATTGGAGCACATGACGTTGCACAAATATCCTTTCATTTTTTTAGGATAGACACTTAAAATTTTCTTTTATGGAAGATATAATACGTTGCATACGTAAAATTTTCTTCGTAACACAATTATAATTAATCATTCGAAAATCGTAGGGCACCCCGGACAAGAATAACATCCTGCCGGCTATAAATTCTGTAATGAAATAACATCAGATTACAGAACTATTAGAAAAAGAATTTTATTTCCGAGTGGCTAAACAGACATCTGATCTAATGGAAAGCCAACACCCGAGTGATTCCCGGGGTTTGAGAATAGAGGTATCTGCGGTTGAAGAATTTGCTGACCAAAGACGTTTTTTGCAAGCTGCATCAGTTGTGCAGGACGATTACCTTATTTGGGCATAGAAAAGTAGTCGTACAGTTTCGTGGCTTGCCCAGGAATTGCTGACGCTATGAAAAATATTCCTGGGTTCTTGAAAACAGAATTTGGTAATGCGATCTTAAGCATGGGAAGGGAAGAAAATTTACAGGGGATCAACTTAAATTTTATATCTTTCATATATATATATATATATATATATATATATATATATATATATATATATATATATATATATATATATATATATATGTGTGTGTGTGTGTGTGTGTGTGTGTGAAGCGTTGGGTTTGCCTGCTATCATATCTAAATTTCAGTCATCATGTCCATCAATGTCGTCGGCGAGTGGAAGGCACATAGATCAAATAATAAGTCCAATATTCGAATAAGTTGATTAATTTCCATTTCATGTTAACCAAGGCCCGAATTCGACGCGTTTCAGCGCTCGCCATTTCAAATTCAGGGACCCGGCGAACGCACGTCCATCAGCACCGATTTATCCCGCGCTCTGCGTAATTCTAGATTAAAATAGCGCGTCTACCTTATATGGCAAATGCGCAGAGCCCAGTCTGGAAAGTTCTAGAAGCTTGTTTCCCGCCGACCTAGTACATTATCTAAAAATAAATTCCCCGATGGAACTTCAATCCACTTCCGTTAACCGAGGTCATCCTTCAAATCGGGGAATAACCTTTTTTTTCACCCACAACGCGTCTTGGAATATGAAACTAGTGGCTTTTAGCGCCACAAAAATAATCTATCCCGAAGCCCCCTTTAAATTTTAACTTAATTATTCTTTCTCCAATTAATTCCCTACACACACACACACACACACACACATATATATATATATATATAAAGAGAGAGAGAGAGAGAGATAGAGAGAATATGTACAGAAGTATAGCATAATTAATTTTAAATTCTTGTATATATCATTTTTTATGGTTAAAGAGATAGATTTTTATCTTTTATCTGTCAAACATATTCGAACATTTTCCTTCCTTTTTCATCGTTACTATATTACCGAGCCACTCTCGTTCTTCTAAACAGTTTTTGCAGTAAACAAAAATGCTTCTTTCCGCCGAAAAATTTTAAGGTTAAAATTTGATAAGACTCGCCATGTCTGTATTAAATTTAGTGTGGGAAACATATTATGAAGTATAAATTGACATTACATATAGTATGAAAACCCTCGGATCAATTTTAATAGAATTTGTTTCATTCAGTCTCTATTCATGTCAGATCGCCTTGTAAATTTTCGTATAAATTTCGTCCTTTCGTAAACCCTTTTAGTTGTGTTTGGAATTACAAACTCAGGTTTAGAATTACATAAATTTAAAAAAAGTGTTTCATTTATCAATTTTTCTATACTTATATAATTTTACTTTAGAAATATCCCTTCAAGCATTTATTTAATCTATTTTTTTTATTTAAGTTATATCATTTTGCGATTTATTATACTTTCAAAAAATTGTGTTCATTTTTATTCTTTCGGGAATTTTTTTTTTCTTTTTCTCCTACATGTACAGAAAATTGTCTGTACATCTTTACCGTTGAATAACCTATCATCAAATTTTCGGAGGGTCTCAAAATTTGTAATTTACAGGCAATAAAAAAAAGAAGATTATTTCAATAAACTTAAGTAAGAATTATTTTTCCGTGATAACATAAGACTCAGTACAAATTGCGACTCACGAAAAAATATCACGGAAGTTACGAAATTAAGTAATAAACGTATATTATATTATTCAATAAATGCGGGATATTATTTAAAATATTTTTATACTAAATAAAGAGGGGGAATATTTGATTATAGTGCAAAAAATGTCGAATTATGGCATTAGATAAGATACAAAAAAAATGAAGTAAATCATTCATGAAATTAAAAACAAATTCACTAAAACCCATTTTGCTAACGCAGTTTACCAAATTGAGCAAATGTTATGCGAGTGAACTAAAGTCACTTTCATCTCCATTAAATAAAAGCAAAATTTAATTATAAATTAAGCTGGAGACAATTAAATTCAGCTAACATCGCTTTTAACATAATTAACGAAAATGCAGAATCAGCAGCAAGCTCTGCCAGAGGCCCGAAAATAAATTAAAAATGCATTTCTTGGTGTGTTTTCTATCTAATGCATTTTCACTCATGAATAAATTAATGCCGACAACCTGGTCGCAATTTAATTCAGCTTTTTCTGTGTCCATACGGCAGCAATCCTAATGAGAGAAAATTAAAGGGCACCCCTCTCGATCGAAGCTTTCTTCACCCCTGATTGGTGTAATAGGCAGGCCCCACCTCCTCCTATTGTGAAATGATCCCTTGGGGGAGTTCTTGCCCCCGTTAGATAAATCTCTTAGATGTAACAGGTGATAAATCTTTCTGCGAGGTTGGAAGGTGGGTAGATTGGAATTCACCCTCTTGGCAAACTACTAAAAGTTGAGCAACGTGAGTGGGAAACCAATACATAGCATCTACTCTATTACTATTGATGGCGAAAGATTGTAGTTTTATGAATGGGTTATCAAAAGAGAGAACTCTTTGGATTACAGTTCAGGTGCAGTTTGTTTCCAGCGTAATAAAGGAAACGATAACCTCATACAACTAGTGTTTAATATATGTTGAATTTTTCCGTATCATTATGTGTGTAAGTATATATATATATATATATATATATATATATATATATATATATATATATATATATATATATATATATTGTAGCGAACTGAGGTTCGTAGTGTCAACCAGTAGATGATTTAAACACACCAGGTATACATCACTCATTACATAAACAAAACAAATGCAATTTATTAATAAAATTGATGATGATGAGATATGTACACTGCACAGATGCAAGATGAACTTCGTAACTGAGGTAATCACACTCGATTTAATCGGCGTGGGGCGGAGTAAGAACACAGAAGTCCGCTAGGCTAGCAGAACTGGCTCTGCTTCAAAGATGAAGAAACGGCACTTCTCCTGACGGGAAAGAGGTCCCCAATAATATCAACGGCGGTGATCACTGCACGCACCCGGTAGCGATGAAAATATTAAATTAAGGAGAAAGGACTCCTCACTGGAAAATAAGGTAGCAAAGGCTCCTTCCACGAAGACTGGTCTCCGACAAATTAGTGGAGTATGTTTACTCCTGCAGGAACTAGATCGTCGCTGCAAACAGTCACAAGGGACTCTGAACCGGTAAGGGCGGCAAACCCGGCTGCTCTTAGAACTGGATCCGCTACGTGTCAGGAACTAAAAAGACGCAAGCCACGACTGAGGGGTCCATTCTCTTTTTATAGAAGACCTCCACCGGATATTGCATCACTCTCCAGAAAGTCGAACGATCTAGAACAAGTGAGCAACGGAAATGGGTTTCCTGGGGCGATAATGAAATATTTCCCCGGGTCTAAAGCGGCCGCCTTTTTAGTTTGTCCTCCAAGCCACTTCAAAGAGTCTCAAAGGGCCGCTTCGGTAAAATGCGAAAGGCACGAGTCCTTTCGTTTAGGCACGCGATGCCTCCAGGATGCTGCTTAACAATTGATAGTTCATGAATGAAAGCACCTGGGGGTCTCCTGTCATTTATAACCAACATCAGCGGTGTCACCCGGTGGCGATGACTAAATCAAGAAAAATGACCATGTCCCCTAAGGTTCTGTGGAACAAGTCTATCGGATGAACAAAAGGAAAATTGCCGTCAGCATATTGCCACCTAAGTCGTCGGAAATCTTTTGATGGGTCTCAGGCCGAGATAGAAGAATTTCTTTTGTTAACGGAGAGGTTGAAATGCAATACTCTACAATATATATATATATATATATATGTGTGTGTGTGTGTGTGTGTGTGTGTGTGTGTGTGTGTGTGTGTGTGTGTCTGTGTGTTTGTTTGTTTGTTTTGGAACGTCACCAGATCCCCAGCTTTCTTCGGAACCGTTAGATAAAAGGTGCTGTCTTTCGACCCTCTTGGACACATCATTACTCCAATCCCTAGACCCGCCACGGGTAGATCGAGTGTGGGAGTGGAGACTGTAGAACTGGCTCTTAAGGTGTGCAGGAGGAAAGAGTGCCTGTGCGGACGGGTCCAGTTCTCTGAGAGTGAATCGGAGGCAATCCGATTGAAAGTACGATCTCTCCCTTTGACGAAGTATAGCTATCTGTTGTTTTTAAAGTTCCTGCATAGTTGTATTGTATACAGGTATAACCGTGAATAATATTCTTCAATACTAAGCGTGCGCGCATTTAAACGAAACGACTCATATCTTTAATAAACTAGAGAACGAACACACACACACGAGCGCGCGCGCGCACACACACACACACACACACACACATATGTGTGTGTGTGTGTGTGTGTGCGTGTGCGTGTGTGTGTAAGTAACAAGAAAACGCGTCTTCCTAAATTACTTTAAAGCATATTCTCTTTTTAATAAAGCACGACCCCTTTTCCAAAATTGCAACCCAAAAGTAAAGTGAGTTATAATTTATATTAGCCCTGCAGATCATTAAGCAGGCATGTGAAATATCTGATTTCAATAACATCCTACATTTCTCTGGTCCGAGTGTTCGAAGTTAATGAGATAGTGTTCGAAGATTCCGAATGTCAGTGTAATGACAAAATTCTTGAAGAGCCCTCGAACCACTCTGGATTTATGCGTTCTATAACGTCTAAACCGCAATTTACAAGAACTTTATAGCCGCTTATCCTGCTCCCAGGTCAATAGGTAGCAGCTCTAACAAGCTCGGGATCTAGCAATAAAATAATCCCTGGGATAACCGAAGTGGACACGTGAACCCTACAAGTGGACACAGGAACTCCACGAACCTAAAGACGCCCAATTAAAAATTAAGTAGTTTAGGCCCTCTGGTGTCAATATCGCAAAACACCCAATTAATATTTGCCTGAACGGAAGACTTCTCTCTCTTCGTTTCTAACTCTCGTTGCTGTCGGACCTGCTGTCCACAGTCCGGTGGTTATACCGGTCTTGTCTTAACTTTGTAATGTAGTCAGCTCCCCGCGCACTGTCAGGGCAAGTCCAGTGGCCACTGCAGCCTTCGCGATGCTTCATAATTAAATAAAAAGGTGATTTCCTGGATATCGTCTGAAATCTGTGTTCCTCTTCTCTGTGTTCCTCTTCTCCGGTTCCTCTTCTCCATGTTTGTTTCTCTCCATCACTGAACAAGTGACTGCATCTGTATGATCACTCCCTCGTGCCGACTGCATCTCCCATAAGTTCTACACATCAATTCCCTAAAGTTAATGTCCCATTGTGATTATTATCATATATATATATATACAGAGCCTGTTCGCACATTTTTTAGACGATTTTGGTAAGCGGTAATAAAAAATCGTTTGCTGCAAAAGAAATAATCGCAAATGTACTATGTTTTTAAAAGTCAAAATTATCGTCTGCGGCTTGAAAATTTTGTTTTTATTCAAAATGGCGTTTTTAACAAAGCAGTGGTTCGAAGGCTACATTTATGCTCTTTCCGAAGAGAAATATGCATACTCCGTTATCCAAAAACGATGTGAGAGTCATGGTTTTGTGATATCTAAAGCGTCGGTAGGTAATATCGTCAACAAGAAAGGAAAAAAACGTCAAATTGGAGACTCAAGTGGGACAAAAATTCCAAACAAGTATCCAAGGAAAAAACGGACATCTTCGACTATTGCAAAGGTACGTTGTTTAATGTTAAAAGAAAATCCCCCTAGTCAAAGGGCAGTTGCAAAATCATTAAAATGCTTTGTGTCCTCTGTAAACAAAATGATAAACGTTGATTTAAATCTTAAGAAAGCGAAAAAACGCAATGTGCATTGTCTTCTTCCAAATCATATCGCTGAACGCAGGACACGCTGCAGAATTCTATATGAGAAACACTTATCCAAAGAAAAATGGAAAAGAATTGTCACAATAGATGAATCATGGGTGTATTTAAATGATTGCAACAAAAAAAAGAGCCATTTATTATCATAAAAGGGGAGAAAAAAATTTAAGTACATGGTTAAAAGAATCGAAAGAAAGTTTTTCTAAGGGATTCATGATTGCTGCTGGTTTTTCTTATAATGGCAAGTTAAAAATAAAGAGAGTGGAAAAAAATGTCAAGATTAACTCCAAATACTATCAGGAACATATTTTATCGCCAATTTTTCTGAATGAAATAACATCGCTTTACCCACAGTGCCATCAATCTGTGAGACTCCATCAGGACAAAGCTAGCAGTCACACATCAAAATCCACTGTAAATTTCCTAAAAGAAACGGAACAAAAAACTGGTATCAAGGCCATAGCCTTCACTGATATCCCTACTAAATCTCCCGATGTATCACCTATGGATTTTTGTGCTTTCGGACTTTTAAAATCTGCATTATCCAAACGTCGTCCCAAAACCTTTACAGGACTCTTGAAAGCTGTTCAGGAGGAATGGGATAGAATACCTCTTCTGACACTTCAAAAGGCATTATTATCCTGGAAATTGCGGTGTCGAAAGATAGTTCAGAATAAGGGATGTCAAATAGAAAATTTAAAACACAAGAATTTTATGTAATTTAGTTTTGTGAATACAATATACATCGTCTAAAAAATGTGTGAACAGCCTCAGTATATATATACGGAGCGGCCACTTTATGATGACACTCAGTATATCGTTGCGCCACCTTTTCCTCTCAATACTGATGCGATTCTCTTTGGCATTTTTTTTTGGCTAATGCCCCTGGGTGCTGACGACATTATACCCCATTCCGGTGTACATATGAATACAGGAAAATAGAAACCCACAAATCACACAATCACAAAAGAATTTTATTAACAAACGATGACACCGGCGATGACCGATGGGTTGCAGCTCCCCTTTCTAGACGGGGGCTCCTTTTGTAGGCGGAAGACTGACCGGTTCCCCAGAATACAACCAAGTTTTATGCGGGAATCGAACCCGTGTCCCAGGCGTGGCAGGCTGATGCCTGAACCACTTAGCCACTGGGCGACTCTCTTTGGCATAGACTCTATGAGATGTTGGTAGGCGGCTTGAGGAGTATGAGACCTAGTCCGATCAACTGTACTTTCCAGTTCTCTAAGATTTGATAATTTCGGATCCAGCTGTCTGATGCCTCTCTGTTACCTCAACCCACACATGTTCAAATGGATTGAGATCTGGTGATTGTGGTGTTCAGTAAGCAAGATGAAGTCTGTCATGTTCTTTAAACCATCACTGGCCAAAGTGGGCTATAAGGCTTCGAATATTGCCCTACTGGAAGCACCACTGAGGTAAACCATTAACGTATCTGGATGTTGGTCATTGTGTAACTCGGTTAAATACCTTTTGACATTCAAACGTTATTCCACAGGATTTAAAGAGCCTAGAAAAAGGCAGGAAAACATCCACCAAACCATAACCTCGCCTCCACCACTTGGAAGTGTCGTGGTAACGCGTTTGTGCGTACCACAACGTGCATTTACTAGTGACGAAAATTATTTGCAGTTATATTCAATACAACTATGCAGAAACTTTAAAAAAAACAGAATGATACCTATACTTTCTCAAGTATAGATATGTTGTATAGGTATGTTTTCTCATAGGACCTATACTTGAGACCGATTACCTCTCAGACTACTTGACCTATACTTGAGAAACATATAAAAGTATGTTTTCTCAATTATAGGTCAAGTTGTCTGAGAGGTAATCAGTAATTGAGAGATTTCACTCACAATTACCGATTACCTCTCAGTCAACTTGACCTGTCTGCACAACCTAAGAGTCGGTTTGACCGTCTCCACTCCCGCAATGTACCCGTGGGGGTCTAGGGATTGGAATGCAGTTGTGTCCAAGGTGTTCGCAAGCCAGCACTTTTTATGTAACAGTTCCGAATAGAGCTGGGGATCTGGTGACGTTTCATCACAAACAAACAAACAAACATAAACACGCACATATTAACAAAGAACGTGAGAGGGGGGGGGGGAATTCAACATATAGTAAATATGCTTTTGTGATGCATCCTGCCATCCTGTAACTGTATTGTTGAAACGTATTTCACCGGACCCCAGTACCCTTTTCCTATCATTTAGTGTGCAATACTTGTGATCCTGTGCGAACTGAAGGCGTTTGATCTTGTTGGCTGCATGCAATAATGGCTTCCTAATAGGCCCTTGGCTCCCATACCCGATAGTAGCCCTCTCTTTGTAAACATCAAAAGCAACTGCTCTCGAACACTTCACAAGCTAATCAGTTTCCCCTCTAGCACAAGTCATTCCACGTTCATAGTCCGTTAAATCGCGTTTTTTTATAACCACTCCTTCACAAGCATTAAGTAGATTTCAATTGTCAATCTTCCAGCAATCCTTTTTTACACCAATATCTGAATTCTGCAGCAACAGTGCGACGTCATAACTGATTTGCATAAAATTGTCAAGTGATTATGATTGTGGGGATTCACAGATTATTCTAGTGTCCATGTACTTACGAGTGCGCGGAGCTTAAGACCGTCCGCACACGGAGCAACTCAAAAGAAACTGATAACCGACTCCAATCACAAACCAGTCCGTGATAAGTCGTAACCTATGTAATTGAATGGAGCCACGCACACGGAGCAACTGGTTACAAACCCGTCAGCAACGTGTTTTTAATCAGTCGCAGGCAACTCAACGTGTCGAGTCGCTAGCAACTTCAGTCGCCAGTTTCTCTTGCGTTGTGCGTGTTATGACAGAATCTATGTTACAGCCGCTCTTTTGGCAAGCTGCCAAGTGACGTACACGAGTCACGTGACTTCTGCCTAGCGATGAAATGAAATTCTAACGTTTTTTGTTGTATGGAATATGTGCGCCCATATATACAGTCCATTTTTAAACGATTGATCAAAGACAATCTATTGTGACGATTTTTTAAAATAAATTAATTTCTGATAATAATTTAACTAAAAATAATGCCCGGAATAATGATGTTCTTCCTTCCATGACAGGTCGCAAACTATTGATTTGAATCACTTTTGAGTCGGCCCGTGTGCGGAGCCGCATCACTAACGAGTTTGCAACCGATAAGCAATTTCAGTCGCTAACCAGTTCAGTTTCCTTTGAGTCGCTCCGTGTGCGGACGGCCTAACAGTTTTAACATTCTACAAATTCGCAACTTTTTGTGTATTATTATTATTGTTGTTCGTGAGTTCTTTTTTTATGTCAAAATTATAAGCAGTTTGTCGCATTAAAGATATCAGTTCTTTTTGTAGTTATAGAAATTCATTCATAAATCATAGCTACAATAATAAATTGGTCACTCAGTATAATATAACGTTGCGATATGTGAAGCCTACGACTAAAATTTCATTTCAAGCTCTATAATTTCGTCCGAATAATCAGTCACCTACAAAAAATATTAGAGTTGTTGCCAACTATGAATTGACGCTTTGTGATAAATAACATTAAGATGTTAAACTTGATCAAAATTTGATGGTTTCCAATATCATGTGTAAGGTATACACAAGATTCGATTCCCAAGAATCGAACTTTTGAGTGAATGAATTAAAGAAGCTGCTTCAGATATGCTAATTTCGGCATACGCGCTTAGTATAAATACCATGCAGCGTCATTAATAAAAAGAAGGTGGTTAGGGTGGAAAAAGATGGTTAAGGTTGAAAAGGTGTTATCCTGCGCTAGTGCTTAGCAGGCCCGAAGTTTACGTGGCAGTACTGCTGGTTTGACTTACTGTTTGTGAGTATTCGAAATGTGTATTTCTATTGAATGATAATATATATATTCCGTACAAGTAGTACGTATGCTTATTGCTGTAAAAGCCAATTATATGTGCAACGAATTCAATAAACATTGTTTCATGTATAAACTGTGTTTGTTTCAAATTCAAATAGAGTGCCACTTCAAATTATATACACCCAAGTCTGGGTAGAAGTGAGCTTAGAAACTCTATACATGTAGAAGGTAATATGATTATTAATTTTGTGCACGCAATTTAAGAGTAAATAAGAATGGTCATGTGCTATAAATGACCATGATGTTGATATGATAATTATGTACTACGATGTTAATAATAGTAACACGAATATGATAGGAAGACTTAACAGTGATAATATTATTTAAACAAGTATACAACGTAATTATGTATAATGTAACTACACTAGAGCTCTATTTGAATTAGATGGGATGTAAGCAGAGAGGGATAACTATATACAAAGTGAGTCCATTAATTTCCAGGACTGATAAAATAACTCCAGAAAATATTACATGAAATACATACCCATTTAATATGTTTCGAAGTAATTCCCACCTGCCGTAATGCACTTCTGTGCTCGGCTGTATAAATTTCGGAAACAACTTTTAAAGTCCTCTTTCGGAATGTTCTTTAATGTGGACGTCGCCGTTTTCTTGATGGCTTTGACATCCTCAAATTTTGTTCCCTTCAGCAAATTTTTCAGTTTTGGAAAGAAGAAAAAGTCTGCCGGTGCTAAGTTCGAAGAGTATGGAGGATGCTGCATCTCCACGACCTCATGCTGGGCCAATTTGCTGAAGGGAACAAGATTTGAGGAGGTCGAGGCCATCAAGAAAACGGTGACGTCCACAATAAAGAGCATTCCGAAAGAGGACTTTAAAAGATGTTTCCGAAACTCATACAGCGGAGCACAGAAGTGCATTACGGCAGGTGGGACTTACTTCGAAACATATTGAATGGGTATGTATTTCATGTAATATTTTCTGGAGTTATTAGATCAGTCCTGGAAATTAATGGCCGCACCTTGTACTAACCGTTTTTGTCAAAATTTTGTCTGCGGACCTTGAACATTTTTTATTACTTTAGGACTATACATTGTTACTAAACTTTCTATGCAGTCAATACTTAGAGACTCTATACTATTGACTTTTTCGAGTGCGAAAACGCACTAAATAGTCAATAGAGATATCATACACCAAAATGTCGCAAGAGAGTCTCAGTTAGTTTCAGTAATTTGGGAATGCAAGCAACCAGGAAAACTTACGAATCTGATGAATCCAGTTAGATTTCTTAATACCCAAAAATCTATTTCTGTAGTGAATTTTGCCACAATTACAAAATATTCTAATAATTACACAATACTGGGAAAGACAATATGATAAAATACACCTGATATCATGCAGTCAAACGCCTGACATAATACCTCCTAAACAAACCTAAATAAACCTCATTTACCCCCAAAATATCCTCGATAATTGAATTCAGTGCCGGCGCTCGCCTTGCGATACAAAACGAAATTCAACTGTCTTAATTAATTCTTCATAGTCGCTCATTACAAATAAAAAAAGGCGGATGGACCTGTTGAAAAACACCTCTGACTGCCTATTATCTAGTTTGACACAGAAAAATAAAACAGGCCCCGAGGCTCTGTTCGTCCGCGTTTGTCGAAACTTGGAGATTTGCGTAACTGGAAGGATACTGACTGAGTTAAGACATCCGTCGCGTGTGGGTGACATCCAAAGCACTGAGCGGTCGATCAGGCACGAGGCTTGTCGTTCTACCCACGATATGTATTAAACTGTCAGGGACTAGTGAATAATGTAATAATAAATACTAGGTGGTACCCGTCAAAATATGATGGCTGGATAGTAAATAAGTGTACTAATGCATCATCTAGCTCAGACACAAGAGGGTTAAAATTTCGACGGAAAGAGGCATCTTGTGTAAAGCAACAAGGTTTTATTTGCAGAAAAACGGCGCTAACGAGCCAGTGTAGTACTTCTTAGAAGAGAATAATTACAAGATAAAAAGAACTTTTTATATACCATGTTTTTAAATTTTCTGTTGAATCACATAAATTTGACAATTCTGTGTATTAATAAATACTTTTTTAAAATTTTATGGATGAATTATCCCATCAACTTGAAAGAAAATAAAGTTGATTGGAAGTTCACGTGCGCTTAACTTTTCGTTCCCGTCCCGGCCGACAGATGGCTGCACCAGTCTACAAAGCAAAATTAACTGAAAATGAATTCAAATCTGCTTAAAGATGGATAAAACTTAAAAAAAGTTACCAAAAACAGCTTAAAAATTTAATTTTAAAAATCTTTCTAAGTGCACCCCTATGCTATAAAAAGAATCGCCGTGCAAAATTTCAGCCCTTTAGGTCCATCGGTTTGGTCTGAGAGTTATATGTCAATCAGTTAGTCAGTCATTCAGTCACGGAACTGTTTTATATATATTTAAATAAAACTCCTAGAGTAAACATACCATCTGCTGCTATGCAAAATCCGATAGGTTGATTTTCGTTCCCGGTGTACACAACTGAAATCACGGACACCTTTTCCAATGACCTTGTATTTAAAACTTTTGCATTTTGCTTCATACCATTCCATTAATATAGCTAGTTACAATTATTTAGTATTCAAAGATAAAGAAAATTATTCATTAAAGCACATAATTAGGAACACTAAGGTGCTATTGCTATTACTTTGGTAGATTTACGTTTTTTATTTTTATTTTTGAAGTTCTCCAAAATTTGCAATAAAACAAGTAGCGTAACAATAACTTAGCCAAGTTTAACAGAGGAGTAAAAAATAGTGAATTTCATCACTGACACCTTGGAGCGTATTTAAAATCCCGAAACGGGTTTTTTAATCGCTTACATATCGTTTTGTCGTTATTGTTTACTGTATCACATGATGTTTCATTTTAGTTAGTAACTGCAGTATAAATTCCTAACCACAATTCCTCTAAATAAGATTGACGCATTTTTACCCATTAAGGTGTCTGATATATGCACACACGTTTGGCCGTTGTTTGCCGGTATAGTAATGCCGATAATGACTCAAATGGTAGTCATTTTTCTTATCAACACTCATTCTTGAGTATGCTGGAAAGTTGAAAGATTCAGAGTATTTCGTTTTCAATAGGATATTAATATTTCCTGAAATTTTCATAGATCCTGAGCGACTACTGAATGGGAATGCTGATTTAATTTCGTAACTCTTTGCTATTTTTATATACCCCTTCTTGTACACTATTAAGTGGAAAAACACATGTCCGTAGGAGTTTGTTTTTTATTTTTTTGCATGAGCCAGGTATAGGATGTTCCGTGCCTTACTGAACGTCCGATAGTGGAATCCGGTCTGATAGTGTGGCAATCGCCAAATATCTCACCAAGCGGACAGTTTGGCGGGACGTGCATTCCGTCAACCCTCAGGTCTGATGGGCCACAATGAACCCGTCTGTCGAAGGAACGCAGAACCCGAGAAGGATATTGTTGTATGCTGCGTAATGTTGTGTGACGTCACGTATGTATCGTGTGGGTTCTCAAGACCTGCGAAGGACCTCCCCCCCCCCCCCCAAAGCTGCAAGATTAAAAACACGTCCATGCGTTCCTACTGCATTCTAAATTTCTCTGGGGGTTAAACGGCTATCACATACGGTTTCACTGCCGAATTCTAACATTCCTGGTTTCTGAGGGCCAATCCCACAAGTTTCATTTTTACCGACAGATCTGGGATCAGCCACTATTCCCCTCATAAAGATGTCCCTTCGGGGTCTTCATTCAGAATTTGCTGACGTTATAGAAGCGATACGTTCCCATAAAAATGTCACCAGGATCCAGGACTGTTATCGTTCACGAAATCCCCCGATTCATCCTCTGGAAATCCCGCAATTTCTAATAAGATGGCCACCACCGGCGAAGGCATCAAGCAGAGTATATATGCGAGACTATTATTTTTTCAAGAGACAGCCCCTGTAACACTTGGGTCAGAGCGGCTGTGCAGATTTCTACACCCCGAAAGACTGAGTTTGCCGCTATTAAAATCTTTTTCACCAGTCTGGTGATGCCGTAACCTGCTCGAACCAACCTCTTGCTTGTTACGTTTTGTAAATAAATACTTGTTAAGTTTTGTTACATCTGGCCTGCAATTTTTAGACCACTAGGATACCACGCCAGTTGGACACGTTTCTGTTAGCATCAGTAAGCCACAGTTGTAATGCCAATGAGAATGTTCCGTAAAGTTTAACCTTCTGATCAATTTAATAATGAACAGATACAGTATTCCCCATCTGTTCAGTATAGTGGTGACCTAATGTACTGATACAGTATTCCCTATCTGTTCAGTATAATATCTTACTTTCAGTAGAGGACGGCCGTAGTGCCTTCAAACGTAACCTAACAGTATAACGTAACGTTCAATTGGAATCTCTCGTCCCACATTCTGTCTCATGGTCTAATAACTTGTTGCAAGCCGTACATAACTTTCTATTTTCTGTAGACTATTAGCTGGCTCGTCTGTTCTTTATTCCTCGTTAGCTGGCTACTTCATCATGGGAGCCCCTTACAGGTGATCCAAAATGGCTCCTTATGGGGACGACACAAAAAGAAACATGCCTCATACGGTATTCGAACGCGAACCTCACGACGCTAATCATTATACAATGCGGTTGATTTAGTTAAACAGTAATTAAACTTGAAAAACTAAATGTGCTTACGAACTAAGGAATGCAACTACTCTAAAAAATTATAGATCGTTCAATTCCTTTCGCTTAAGGCTGCTATGTACTAACCCCATTGGATTCGCTCACCTCAATGTTAACCTATGGAGAAAATTTATCCACGGATTGCCGACTTCGATTCAAAGATTTTTTTTAAAAATTGTACTCCGTCATAGAGAAAGAAATTTTACATTTGTGTACATTTTTCGTTTTTTTTTTTTTAATGCAATTAATGTTTTAAAATTTAAATTATTCGGGGGAAAATCTGGTATAGTGTGTTTTAAACGCTCATAAATTCCTTCGGTGGACGAAATTTATAAAATGAATCCTGTAGCGCTTTGCAGAAAAGTTCAGGCTATCTGACAATACCAATTTTATTTGATTATCAGCATTTATGTACCTGTAAATAGTTGACAAAAATATATTTTAAATAAAAATTTGGGGGCAGCGCTTTAAACCCCCCCCCTATATAGAGAGAGCCATTACAATCCCTCAAAATGTCAATCCTAAGGGGGTGGAATTCTCGAACTGTCAACTGGACTCCTCCCACCACAAGAGTCTGCAAGAAGAGGAAAAGGGAAATATGATTTTTTTTTCTTAGTACATAGCATCCTTAAGGGAAACTAAGTTTACAATGAACAAGACAAAGTGAATCAAATAATAGATATCACGCGACAAACCGATTCTTATAATGTGCATATCAAGCCTTTTTCTAAAATTTGCATAAGAACGAAAAGAAATTGTTCAAAGTAAAATTTCACACAAAACCGAAACGCGCAATTATACTGTTTTCGGAACTTTAGGCATCGTAAATTATGAAGGTACTCTTATGTTTTGTATTCCAAATACATCAGTAAGCTGTTAAAAAAAACTGCAATTTTGCTCTGTTAAAGTGTTTAATTCATAAAGGTGATTCTGAACAAAATTTATCAGTTCTCACATACTCATACAGAAGACCAAATGGCGTGCTATAAACTACAATCTTTATAGTCACAAAAGAATATTGTAAAATTCTATCAGTTGATTTAAACTTTATTATAAAGATATTACTTTTCGTAATGTCATAGTTATTTGCATATAATTATGAGTCAAGATTGTGAAGGAAATTTCGTAAAATAGAAAGAATGGTTTGGTGGAATTTCCCCACATTAGCACTCTACTGGGCATTCAATTCATGTATCAGTTATAAGTAATTGTGAATTTCCTAAGGAAAATTCACGTCATTATTTAGTACAATATATTTTACCCAGAGAATATATGAGCATTGTTATATTTTATCGGTATTTTTATATCAATCTTTTTATTCTAATGCGTTGACTATTGTTTTTTCAGAGTACTAAAAGCGTCCAGAAGCAATCTGTGATATTCTGTGTCAGGGTTGAAATTCGTGCAACGCTAGCCGCTTTAGAATGAAAGTATATTTAATCTCAGTGATTCATCTTCTATCCTCTTAAGGCTGCTGTGTACTAACCTTAGTTACATAAATGCTGATAATCCAATACAATTGGTATTTTCAGATAGCCTGAACTTTTCTGCACATCGCAACAGAATTCATTTTATAAATTGCGGCCGCCTAAGGAATAGACGAGCGTTTAAAACACTCTCTACCAGATTTTTTCCCTGAAAAATTCAAATTTAAAAATATTATTTGCATTTTTTTTAAACTAAAAATACCCCAATGTATCAAATTTTTTAACGTAAGATTACGTTCCTCCATAACGCTCCTGAGGAAAGGAAAATTCCAGACGCTAAAACTGTCCGTCCATCCGTCCTCTGGAGTTATAATTTTGGCAACGCGCCAAACCCAGTCTTTTGCTTGGACAAGTTAAACAGAGAAGTACCAAGATGCGTCAAAATTTTGACGTACATATATGTATATTTATACATACGTACATATATATTGATACATATATGCATACAAAAGAGGTAAGCAGCGATAAGTAATCCTACGTTAATAACCCGCGGTAGTTTCGTTAGAAGAGACTACCCAAAAATTTTTTCCTCTATTCCGAAGTACAATTTTTTAAAAAATCTTTCCATTCAGGTTGGCAATCCTTGGATACATTTTCTCCATAGGTTAACATGGAGGTGAGAGAATCCCATAGGGTTAGTACACAGCAGTCTTAGGACTTATGAAATTATGTGTTGCGCAAATTAGTGCATTTTGTAAAAGCCCTGAACTGTCTTAGCTCACTTCCTGACTCCCCGAGTCGATAAAACAGCTGTTTTGTGTTCATTGGTTGCGCCATCAATATTTTACAATCGTTATACGATCTTTAAAGATGATTTTAGAAATCTCTCCTTTGTCTTCACATCCATCACAGAATACAAGGAAGTGAACGATAGTTACTGAGAGTGGACCGTCAAATTAAGTAAGACGATTTTTCCATTGACCTACATTCACTCTGCTGTATCAGACAATGTCTATTCCAAAGTCATATTTTCAGTCACAGTAGAGCCTCTGCTAAAATCATTTGTTTAAGTCATCCAAATTTCTCAATATAGTTCTCTGGAGAGGCCTAATTTTCATTTCATTTCTCCGGATGGTTTCTTCATATAATTTTTATGCAATATTTTCCTAACGTTGTTTTCTGACCAGTTTGGTTTTGTAATCAGATAAGTTTTAAATTGAGTTTTTGTGTTTGTCAAAATCATTTTGCTTTTCTATCTGTCAAATAATGGGAGGAAATGAGAAAAGGATTACAGATAGATTCGCCAAATTTGGCAAAAATAAAATAATTATCACTGACTAGCATTCATTAAGCATATTTTAAGACAAATACGATTTCCAACCCCTGAAAAGGAGTTGTTAAGACATCAATAAATTCTCACGAATTGATCGCCTGTTTCGTACATATTATTAAAATGCAGATCTCAATTTTAAATATAATTCGGATTTCTTTAAAAATGAAACAGATTTAACGAAATTTTATATATGTCTTAGGACAAATATTTTCTTCAACTATTTGAATTGATATTAGGGTTTCTTTTTAAAGTTGAATGCTAATAAACACTGACAAATCCTTAACTTTGAGAGTACAACTTTTATGCGGAATTTTTTGGAAGAACGAAAGAAGTTTAAGACTTATACTTTTATGTGCCAAAAATGGTCGAGGCAGAAAGAGGTCGCCCTGTTTCGCCTAGTGACGGGCCACGATTACCTACTGAAACATCTACATAAACATCCATTCCAGAACCCTTTCAAAAGCTATGTAACCGACGGGAGGACATAGACTATACCCATATCCTGAGTTGTCCCTCTCTACCTTCAGCTCCACTGTGGGAGAGATATTGGATAGCCAAGAAACTTTTGGATCCATGGACGTTTTAGTTCTCTTTTGTTAGTTTGTTCTTGTTTTCATCTATACATAGTCTTGTAACCCGCCATTAGAAATAAAAAAAACCCTTTTATTTGCTTCAGAAGGTAATCACATAAACAATCAGTATTTGAAGGATTTTCACTCAGTTCTCGAAAACTTGTCGAGTCATCCTTATTGAATGAACAAATTGCATCTTGTACCATTACTTAATGTTGTTGCTATTAAGTCGAAAATAATTGTAAGTCATTTGTAAAAAATAGTCATGTGTGTCACTCAGTGTCGCACTGTTTTCGCACAAATCTGAAAAACTGGTCGTTTTTATCTAAAAACATAAATCTCTAGAACTCACCACTTTCATTTCAAATCATTTCTTAATGATATTGCTATCTTTTTATAAAATTTAATCTTACACGAGCTCACTGAATACTGTAAACTGAGCTATCCAGCTAAGAACCCTTGAAACCTTACTGTCACTTATTTTAAAATCTTTTTAAATTCTTAAATTATATTTCATGTTAAGGCTAATTGTTACCTATATTTTAAGATTATCTCATATGCACTAACACAGATTTTCGCACAAATCTACCGCCCTCCAACTTGTTAAGTCATCGTGATTTTACAATACTAACCCATAAATTATACCAATATTTCAGTTTCATCTTATTAACACTGTTAAGTTTTTTCAGTTTGAATCATAAACAAAATCATCAAATATTAAACAAGTCAGTTTTCGGTCCTCTAAAGCTCGTTAATGCCTCCTCATTTAAAAACCCTTTCTAATACCCTTTAATAAACCCTTTCTAATAAGTTGTATTTGGCCTCACTACTTGCTGACATAGATAAAATAGCGAAACAGTAAATTACTTCTATTCCTTTTCGTCTTCTGAATTTTTCTGCGAAAATGCGACTGTCATATCGATTTTTTTTCTGTCTTAATTACCCCCTCTCAGAGAAAGAAAGGAGACAGTAAAAATCGTAGATGGACCCGTCAAATGTGATTAAGTAAAAAACTTTGTTTTTCGCTTTAACCAGTATCCACTTTGTTGGCTTCCCTTATAAGATTAAGTAACGCTGTTTAGAAAAAAAAAAGAAAAAGAAAAGAGAAGTGGATGACCCCATTCGACGCAATAAGCAGTGAATGCAATTCGGAAACTGAATAAATTTTGGCATAGATATTGAACTATTAAAAATCGTTTCAGTGGCACCTTGATATAGAAAACTCCTTGATTTAAAAGTTTTTTTTTTATCTGGTATTGACTGAAATACATGGAAATGTGATCGAAACAGACTTCGTTTCCGTAAATATCAATATTTCTCGAAAAATTTATCCGTAGATAAGATAAATTCCGGCCACTATAAACCAACTTTTTACGGATAAAATTTTCGATGATTGGGACAAAAATAATACGCTGAATTCAAATTTAAAAAGTGTTTTTTTATGAATCTAGTGATGGCTTACGTTTCTCATTTAAACCTTGGAGTAACTCTTGGTTCACTGTAGCCGAATTTGTTACTGAAATTCCTGCAGAAAAAGAAAGCTGCATTGGTTTTTTATTAATTTAGTTTCCATGTATTTTACATAAACAAATGCGTGATTTAAATTAATTTAAAAAACAATGACAAACTAAATGATTGGTTGATTGGTCTGGGAGCAAGCACTAAAGTCATCTTTCGTTGCACGTAATCTAAAATGACCGCAACCTAACAGTTCCATAACGATTCCGAAAACAAACAAAAAATTGAAAAAGAAAAGAAAAGAAAGAAAGAAGGTATAAAGCACATATAAATTACAAGTCGCATACGAGTAAGTGCGTTTGCATCTTAAAAACAGATTTCGGAGAAAATAATAGCAACAACTAGGGAAACAAAAGAATCCTGACCAGGTTTTTCAACAAGAAAGAGTAACATTTCACCGTTGACTTTTGATGACTATAAAGTTTTCTCTCCAGTACTGACCTATTGATATAAGGTGGACATGATAATTTAATCTGGGAGATGGTATAACTATTCAAAAGATAAAGCTGGTCTCATAGATTCTATCTTGCTCTCATAGAAATAATTTATACCAATTTAATGTTAATGTATGGCCAAGCAATGACGAGAAGTTCAATATTTTATCAATTGAGTCCCTCAAGTTATAAGCTCATATTAACAAACGAACAATTTTGTGACATCCTAACACTGCAGTCAGCAGTTTAGTGTTTCAAAATTTTTCATTTACTCTAATGATTCTCACTTAATCTATGTTTTTACGACTTAAGTAATTTCCTTATACTGCTAAGGTCTGTTTACTTTACGCCATTCTTTTGTAATCTATTTCTTTTCGATTCTTCCGCATGTTAAAAGATGTCTATTACGCAATTTAATTAGGCTGAGTTTTGACTGAGTCATTTCTATTATTGTTTCAATTTCGTCTCCGTTTGACAATTTACCATTATCGTCTTATATTACCATTTTCGTCTGTTAATACGAAATTATTATTTATTTACCATTTTCGTCTGTTTTTCCTTTTGTAACTTATACAGCTACTAGTTGGTACCCGTCAAAACATGACGGCTAGATAGTAAATAAATGTACTAATACACAAATTATACTCAACACATCATTGACGAATCATAATAATGCGCGCAGAAACAAATTAATGTGTTTAAGCGGCCTCGTGCTCAGTGAGTATCTAAAGCCAGATTTATTGTCACTGAGCATGCGCAAAAAGCAATTTTTTTAATTGTAAATTATCGCTCATTAAACTGAACGAAATTAACAATTTCCACGAGGTTTAGTCTTATATTTCACAAACACAATTATCATAAAAATAAAAATGGCAGAGAAAGATCTAGAGAGACTCGTCGGAATAAACGTGTTTATCATTAAAACATGTCACTGAGCATGCGCGGAAACAGTGAGTTTCTAAAGACAGATTTAAACATGCAACTGAGCATGCGCAGAAATAAATTTTTAATTGTAAATTATCGCTCATTAATAGAAATTTCGGTTACGAAAACCAAATTTGACAAATCTACAGATTACAATCTTTCGTTTAAGACCGAAATGAAGTAAATGGATGCAGTAGTTTTCTCTCACGGACTGCCCAAAAAGTCGGCTTAGCAACTTAAATATATAGATTATCACTAACGAACAATATCCACTCCCTGGAATATTGTTAATTAATGATTCTTAGTGACGATCTACCAATCATTCACTTCTCGAACAATCCGTAAATCGTCATACTGTAAGTAGCAATATAGTATTTTGAAACATTCATTTTATTAAACTTATGTTTTATAAACTGATTTCCTACTAGATGAATTCAGGGTCCGACTTAGAAAATTCTTGACTACAGGCACAACTCGGGATGGGATCCCCCTAACACTGATATGAGCGTAACATTTCCAAAATTGACACACAAAAAAAATCATGAATCATTGTGAAAGTACCATTTTACCAAGAATTGGCTATTGGAAGCGTAGAAGCCTAAAACATTATCAAATAACAAAAAGCAATACAACATGTTAACTTCATCATTAAAACACCAACACAATGCAATCAGAAAAACTTATTAATCCCTTATATACACTATAACATACATATGATGAACTATACATATAACTATACATAAGATGAACCAATCAAACAAATTTGAAAGGATATATAAAAAATTTGCTATTAAAAAATGTAAAAGAAAAAAAATTTGAATTGGGAATTTCCTTTTTTTTTTTTTAAAAAATTTGGTGGGGGAGGGGGGGGCCTAGGCCCGGGCCTAATGGAAAATCAGGGCCTGGATGAATTTCATTCATGGTGAAGTTTTCGAGCGGCGGGATTTCATTAAAGAGGTGCTCAGCAGTATGGTATTAACATCGCCATGAATAATAATTGCTGAAGGATTCTTCAGATTCCTGCTCTGAAATTATTGGCTCCAGAGCAGTTTTAAAAAATCAATTCATGCGTTCAATCCCAACATCATTTGTCCGGGTAAATAACGAAAAATTTAAAATCGATGCAGCTCCGTTCCGGGCGTGAACAGAAGAAAAAGGGGCGATTTCGCCGAAACACCTGCAGCAGCATTGTTCGGGGACTTATTAAGTGGCTTTAATATAAAATGATAATTAATGGCGTGCGTGAGAAAGTATCGGGAAAGTTCTTCCGCGGTGGAAGGCCAAAAGAAGTATCGCTGCATCGAACGAAGTAACTGGAAACTGCGATTAAATTGTGTTACTTTATGCGTGAAATGAAAAATGCTGATAACAAAAGGACTGTGTCGGCCATTTCGTGCTTTCTCATGCTTCGCGGGAGTTATTAAGCGCTAAAAGGATGGTAAAAAAAAACCCCTAAGTTTAGAGACAGCAGGCTCGAGAGTGGGTGTTATGATCGACAGGAACTGATCGATCGTTTATTTATTTACCAGTTATTATTATATTCGCCAAAAAAGTTTTCTTGGCCATAATTATTTCAAATATAAAGATTTCCTATTAGCTTATGTGTTTTTGTTTGGCTGCCTGAATGCAGATAATGAAGTTTTTGGCAAAATGAGTCGATTCTTTCTAGATTAGATTTGTATATCAAAGCAATAAATTCTGTAGTTTATGAAAATCTCGAGTATTTCCGCGTATTGAATGACGATACCTCCAAAGAGCTCAACGACTCTATCATGCTGATGAGCTCTAACAATAGAAAAGCTCACAGTTTTAGTGAAAACGTGGTCATCCTTTGTAAAAGCAAATGATAGTAAAATTGCAAAGTGAAATCAGTAAGCGATAGAACAGGATAAAAACAATCTTATATTGTTCCATTTAGGCTCTTGTGTCGACTACGATGATGCTTGTAGTAAATTGTGGGCCAGATAAAAGTCTAGCTTTAAAATCTTTTTTAAAAAACATATGGTTTAAGTATTTTGCGTTACTGTAGTATCAAAAGTGGTAATTTGATAAAATCGTTCTTTAGCGAGGGATTTTGCTGAAGAACGAAAAGTATTAGTTATTTTTTTATCTATCTCTAATTTGAAGCAAAATAGCCCTATACAATCCTAACATTAAGGAAACGTGTTTCATCTTGTAGACTCCTTGTAAACCAGAGACTACTGCAGAGTCTTCTAGATACCCCTCACCCCCCACTCACCCCCTAAAAAAATTTAAAAAAGAAAAGAAGCGGCATCCATCATACTTCTCAGGATATTGCCCTGAAGTATGATTTGCCAAGAAATCCTGCATGCAGAACGATTTTGTCAAGCCTGCTACAACGAAACTAAAAATTTATTTATTTTCTTTGTTTCGTTGTTTCTTTCTTTTTAAATGAACGAACGGTCTTGCAGGCAATCATCCCAATTATTAAAAAGCATGTTTGGATGTTCCCAATAAAAAGGTTTACATAGGTCATACAAAGATAGAGCGAAAGCTAGCTCTTGAACAAGCTGGCGATTCACGCTATTTTTGCTTTTAGTAGCTCATTTATTCACAGTAGTGCGAAACACCTTTTCTCCGTCATGCGGGTGTTGATCGTTCATTTATTTCAGATTGACGTCCCACAGTTAGGGAGAAATTGCGTTGTGATTCGATAATGGCCAATAATACGGTAATGGTTTATACTTAAAATCTGTGATAATGAACGGTTTGTACTTCAGACTGGAAAATCCAAAATGGCCCTGTAAGAAATGGACTATTGGTAGACTTTAAATGAGCTTCAAATAATAATTTAAACAGGGTCTTATTGAACTGATAAAACTTGCAACGGTTTTTCGTTTTTCTTCTGAAAAATGGCCGTAATATTCGTTTATTTATGACCCTTGTTGAAATTCTCTCGAGCGATTTGTATTTTATTTATAACCTTCCATTTTTATGATGTACGGATAGTCCGAAATTCGGCTAATTGAAAATGCGGAAAAACTACTTCTTAGAGTATCTCGAAACTAAGATACTTTGAAATTTTCTGCAATTCCGTACACCTTTGAAACGGAATTTTCGATTAAAAAAAAGTCGATTTTCCACTTCTACAATAAAATGAAAACCTCATCTTTTATCTATCTAATTCTGCATGAATTGTGTTTCTATCCTAACTGATTGTCGAGTCACAGCCATTTTAACAACAGTTGTCAAAGAATTTTATAACCGGAAGTAGCTTTTTCTCGAGATGAATTTTCTCATCATTTTTACTTGACGCAAAATATTCTACAGT
This sequence comes from Dolomedes plantarius, assembly GCA_907164885.2. NCBI lineage: Eukaryota > Metazoa > Arthropoda > Arachnida > Araneae > Dolomedidae > Dolomedes > Dolomedes plantarius. The sequence continues at coordinate 27,255,441 of OU015495.1, read as the reverse complement.
AAAATGTTAAGCATGAAATGCTTTCAAATTTTGAAGAGTGGCTCTTCAAATGTTTAGAGAGGAAATAGACGACGCTCATCATTGTAGATAAATTAGTTTTTTGTAAATGATAAAGAACTTTAAGCCATTTTTCTCCACATTGGTACTTAAACTGCCAAAACTTCGGAGATAAACAGATTATCTCGAGAACACTCAATACCCTACAGAAAGTTATTGCCATTCTCCAATTTGTAAAATGATAATATGTTTGTTAATTTTTGAGTAATCATGTTTTTCAGAAATGTCCAAGTGGCACCCATTTTTTTTTCTAGTTCTTCCTCTCAAAAAAAATTATTTTAAATGTAACAGCTCCATTTTCCCAAGTTTTAACTTATATTTCATTATGAAAAATTGCTAAAAAGACAAAATTAGTAAATTTTCGAAAGATCACCTCCGAAAGTTTTTAGTTCCTTCCAATTTGGACTCAATAAAAACCATGCTAGGCTTCGTATAACGAGGTGAAGAATCTCTGACTTTTTCTCTTCAAGTATCAAAGGATGTTTTTTCCCCCACTCGATTTTCGTTTCGCCACCCTTCATGGAAAATGCCCACCTGGTGACTCCAGTTGTTGATGGAATGACAATACTGAATAAGCTACAGGGCTGAGGCATCAAGGATAAATACTGCGAGTGGTACAGCGAGTTGACTCCGATCGTGAGACGAATACAGGTCGGAAATATCCCCCTTTGAATGCAGTATAAGGGTGAAACTGAGAAAAAATAATGGATTTTGGAGGGCCTATAAGTAACACTGCGAACACACATTCGCGAAACAGAGAGCAAAGTGTAGGGGAAAGCAGTGAATTATTGGTCCCGTCGCCGAGAGCAGGTTTTATGGCGTCCCTCGTGCCTTTGATCATTCGTACTCAGATCGCCCCGGAGAGCGATATTCAGACGAATGATCAAAGCGACGAAATACTTCCCCCACGTTGGGGGGGGGAGAACTAATAGACACCAAAATGTGTCAAGAAGCGACGGGTTTTGCTGATTCGCTTGTGTGTAGATGCGCTTTTAAGTAGCATCATGAAATTTCTCGGGAAAATGTAGCTACAAATTTGTTAATGGGTTTTTAGTTCGGTGAGTATTAACCGAAGCCCGGTAAAAGCGTCAAGCTGCCACCCCACAGGTCCAGGGTTCGACCCTGCGACTGGACTAGGTCGACTCAGCCTTTCATCCCTCGAGTGGGTCGATAAAATGAGGACCAAGCATGCTTGGGAACTAAACTCTGGGGGTCCCACGTCAGGTTGACCACCTGACTGAGACATATGCTGTATGGCACCCCAAGCCCACGGTCATTAAAGTGGAGATGGGTACAGCTGGCCTTGGTCCACAGCGGACTGTTGCGCCATGAGTTTAGTTAGTTTAGTTTAGAGTATTGTCCTAAATGGCTTTTTCGACAATGCAAAACAGTATAGCTCTTCTGTTATTTTAGTTTAAATGTGTGATCCCTGTAAAAATTATTAATACGTACACCTATCTATTAGTATTACTTGTAATAGTCTAATAGCAGTATCGAACAAACATACAAACGCAAGTCTGTTTGTATGTAATTTGATAAAGCAGAAACTTTGTCTAGTAACACCATGTTTCTAAGAGTGTTTTTATCCACACATTACACGGTTCTCGTGTAATGCGTGGAGACAAAACAAGTTTCGTTAAATAGGGAGCTGTCAAATTAGAGGTAATTTATTAACTGTAGTTTAAATTAGCAACATTTGCTGATCTTTTAAGGTTTTTTGCTCATTTTTGTCCTATAAAAGATTATCATACATTGATCACCCTTTAAAAATTGTTTCAAAATTTCACAAGAAATCCCGAAAAGTGATGTAAATGGGAATGATGAATCTTCTGTTTATAGTACTCATATGACATTTAATTTTAAGAATGCTGTACAACGATGAGATGCGTCTTGGGGATTTTTATTTAAGGTTTGTCCTAAATTTTGGCAAATGCCCCGGCAAAGGGTACCATTTGTCATCCTTAAAACAAAATTAAAATCTAAAAGCCATCAGATTGGACGAGAAATTGCTGCTGAAAGCTATGAAATCATGAACGACAGCTAACGGGAACTACAGCCAGCTTATAATTATAATTTCATAGCATATTATTTTTCTTTAAGTCTAGACGAAAGAGGGGCGTATTAAATTTTCTTGCTATCTCCTGTCGGCTGAAATAGGAATCTATGCCTAGGGAAAAGAATGTCCGATAATTTTAAATTATAGCTCATCAGGCAAAAAATCTTGGTTGGGCTCAAATGAGTTACTTTTAAAGCAATAAGGAGCTCGTTCTGCCGATGCTTGAATAAGGAATAACAAGACTGTATTAAAATATTTAATTCAATTACCTCAAAATGTACCCTCATATCGGTGCAGTAATGAAATAGCATGAATATTTCATGACCTACGAATAATGGGAGACCCGACGATTTATAAGGGGTCGAACATAAATGGAAAGCTGATCGAGCTGAAAAAAAGGCATCAAGGGATAAATGTTACAACATACAAATGAAAGAGAGTCACACAAAATGATCAAAGTTGACGACTGAAATGGTGACACCTATAGAGGTCAACAACATACTTTAAAACTTTTTATTTCTCTTTTAACTTTTTATTAATATTTCTATTAATCTAGCAAAACAGCTTTGCTCAAGCCTGGTAAAGAACGCAAGAACTTCTGCTTTCTGGACACATGTGTTAACTTTTCATAACCATCTCATTTAATAATCACCTCATAACATCAACAATTAAAATTTATGATGTTTTTATATGCTGCGTGTGTCTAAGTGTAATAGAAAAAAAAGGAATAGTTATACATCCCTTGCATATTCAGGCATCAGTTATGTGTATAGTTTCACCTCGTTAGCTGTCCCACATCATGACATTGCCACTGGAGTCTTACGGCCTATTCACGCTGAATCAGGGACGTTACGTAACGTCATCGTTAAAAATTTTAACCCATCACAGAGATCAATTATTCATTGATCACGTGATACGACAAACCAATCACAGGACCATGTCAACCCTCTCGGGGCTGGCTAACGTAGTAACGTAACGCAACGTACCAGATACAATTTGAACAGGCCTAAATTTTGCATTCGGAATTAAATATTGATATGCGCATCATAGAAACATCTCGCTGTTATGCTCGATACCTCCCCCCCCCCTGCTGTCATTAGTAAAAAGTTTAACAAATGGCTGTCATCTCAAGAGGTTTTCGGCTGCATTTCTCCTTAAACAGATCTGATGTTTTTTTCAGGGTAATAGAGCCTGGTTTAAAATGGAGGTGGATGTTCTTCCATTTTTTTTTTTTTTATAATTTCAATCCAGGCAGCATGCCCCTCCTCCACAATTACAGGGACACGCGAATTGGAGGGGAAAAGTAAACGTCCGAAAATGGCTTCGGAATGGGTAGGGGTCGCATTTATTCGAGACAAAACGCTGCCTGAAATAAATGGCGTGTATGTGTGTGTGATATTCGAGCGTGTTTACTGCGACGCGTATATCGAAAAAGCATCAGAAAACGATTAACAGTTAAGAGAATAAAATAGTGTGGTGGTTTCCAAAGCATTAAAGTGAGGGAAAAAAACGGAAGGGAATCGGCGAAAGATTAAAAACGATTATTTTAAGGTCTGAAAGAGTTTCCTGCGTATTTTTTTAAAATTCAGTTGGATTTTTTTTTTCGCCTGTAAGTAGAAATTTAGATTCAAGACTCTCTTTTTTCAGTTTTTGAAAATTTTGTGTATGGAGAATTTAAGCTTTCCTAGCGATATTCCCTTTGAGAAGATATGAATTTTTAAAATTTTATTTAAATAATTGATAATTAAATGTATATGTAATGATTTTATTGGATACATAAATCCGTTATGGCCTTTAATAAACGATTAGATATAATTCTTTTGAGGTCAGACGGATTTCCCTGTACTTATTTCATTCGGGGCGTTTGGTGTATTAGTTAGTATTTAAGTGCAAACATATTCTTTATCAAATTTTTGTCTAATGACTATTAAGCGCTACCTTTCTTCGTGAAGCTCATTCTAAAATGATGTTGACTTTTAATTTCCTTTAAAAAGTTAATATTTGATTAATGAAAATTAAGTTAACTGAATACGTAAATCCATTCATATCATAAATAAGGGGAAAATCACAATTAATGATTCATCTGTATAATCAGGAATCAGCTGAGTGATCTCTCCAAACAGTGTTTGTGTTTCCCTTTTCTTCTTTTTCCCTTCGACATTAGCTGGCTACTGTTTTTTTTTCCGCTGGGAGGGATGGGAAATAGTTTTTCCATAAAAAGTAATCTTAGAGAAAGACTCCTAAAAATCATCTGACCTTGACTTCCACCGTGGCTTGAAGAAAGGGAAACGAGAGATAATAGAGGGCGAATCGATGGCACGTGTGCCAATCGTGGCATGAAAACAAATTTTACTGGCACTCGCTCGAGGTATTTTTCGGTGGTTCAGTATGGATTAACAGATTACACAATTTCAATGCGATTAACAGATTTATATCAACCAATAATAAATAAGATTTTCTTCTGTTTATAACGCTGTAAATAATAGAACAAAATAAAATGATAATCGTAAAAAAATAAACTATAAAAGCATTTATTACTATGTAAGTCATAATATTCCATGCAATGAATAATTATTAACGTACAATATATCATTTCCATATCATAATATTATATTATAGTTGTTAATACCGGGTGGGCAAAAAGTCCGTACAAACTTTAAATATTCATAAAAACCGGAAAAATAACCAAAATATAAAAAGGTTTGCAGGGTTACCATCGCTAGATCACGGGGATTTTATTTAAGACAGGAAAAAAAATTAACTCAAAAAACAGCCGACAGGTGGCGCTGACGTACACAAGTCAAAGAAAAGATACGCAATTAACGAAAAGAATGCTTCTAAATCGTTTATTACAGCGGAGAGTGTTCCACATGGCCCCCACCACCGGGGATAATACATTGCAAGCGAGTCACAAATCCAGCAACGGCAGAGAGCAGCAGGTCCGAATAGTATATACAAGACACCTCTCGGTGGATCGCATCTTTCAGTTCCAACAGATTGGATGGACCAGATAGATCCACTCGGGATGATGCACTCCTTTGACTTGTGTACGTCAGCGCCACCTGTCGGCTGTTTTTGATGGGGGTTTTTTCCTGTCTTTAATTTTAAAAAAAAAAAAGTGACCTAGCGCGATGCTAACCCTGCAAACCTTTTTTTATTTTGGTTATTTTTCCGGTTTTAATGAATTTTAAAAGTTTATTCGGACTTTTTGCCCACCCGGTATAATACATGCATATTATACTACAATAATTACTTATAACTGATACTAACTATAAATTTAATTTATATAAACTGTTTTAATCATGGTGTCATTTATTCTAATGTTGTAACAAAAGTTTGCCTCTTCCTGTAAACAAACCGGCCTACACGCCAGCGCACACACACACACACACAAAAAAAAGGAAAATATATATTTTAAAATCTTTTGGCAAGAGGGCAAAGAGCAGTTCTCCCCCCCTGCACTAGCATGTTGAAAATTCTTTAGACTTTATTGAATAAAAAGCATCATTCTTTGATGATCCCGACTTCTCAAAAGCCTCATGAACAACTATTTCCAATTCTATCACTGTACAAAAGGCATAACGCATACTAGAGAGACGGAGCTAAAAGCAAAAATATACATCTCCAGTGTGCAAGAAGCCCTGAACCTAGGCTTCACCCTTAGTATGGGCTCCTCAGCGAGGCATCACAAATGAGTGCCCTGGAGGTAGTGATTGCAAAACCGAACCAAAAATACAATACCGGTATTTTTTCAAACGTTATACCGGCATACCAGTATTAATACTGGTATTGGGAATTTTTCAAAAAGGATACAAAAGCACAGTTGTTGCTTTGCGATATTAATTAGTTTTTGCAAAAAATGCATAAACTATATAAATCTAGACAATTTTGTTATGTACAAATATAAAACAAAGGAAGAAATGTTATAATCAAATATTATTAATGATAGCTCTAAAACATTGGTTCCCAACCGGTGCTCCGGCACCACATATAAAAAAGTTGCCAAATAAATGGAGATTTTGAAAGCGATATTCATTGAACTAGATGGGCCGAATATATCTGATGACTATCAGGTGTTGAATAAAAGTGCTTAAAAATTTAACATAATTATTTCTTAATTAGAATATGATACCTTAGAATGTGAGTACGTTAATCCTGTATCACTTTTGCCTGAGGGATATTCTATACCCCCATACCCCCCCCTCAAGTCGGAGGGGGATGGTGGTGGTCCGCACAGGGTTCAATTTCTGGCTTAGTGGTCCGCAGACTTCTACGGATTGAGAACCACTGCTCTAAAATAATAATTTATAACATTAGAATAAAAAAATATAAATCATAAATAAATCACTATAGTATTAAAATACAATGAAGTAACAAAATATTTACTATTATTATTGAGAAAAATAAATATCATATAAAAATTTCGTTGTGCAGTCTATTATATAATATCTATTAGGGTGGGTGTCCCAAATATTGCCCCTGTGCCTAATATCGCCTACTCGTGTTTCTAAAGTATGATTCGCGCTATGTATGAGAAAATGCAGTAACTTCTTAGTTCTGGGTTTGTACTAACAGCGGCGATAACGACAACGCTCTTATCACTGACAACAAATACTATATGGCGTCTGAAAGGGTTTTGGCTGTTTTCTTCGCAAACTTTGGCTCCAAAAGAATCAGAATCCAGTGAATGACCAGGTAGGTGCATCCAAATTCTAATTTTGCTTATACCATTTGAAAGTGCATTAAACAGAGACTTTGCTAGCAATGCCTTTTAACAGGTGCTCCTCATTTCGCCTGGTAGGCGATAAGAGGAACAGAGGTAGGCGATATTAGGAACCGCTCTGGAGTTCACTGGAAATTTCATTTTTTTCCAATTTAGCTGCATAACTTAAACTGGCACTGGTTTTGGAGCTGGTTGATCTCAGGATACCAAAGAAAATAGTTCTTAGGGATGTTCTTTGAGTTTCCAGCCTAATCAGAAACTAAAAAGTGGATGAAATGTCGAAAAAAATTAGAGTAGGCGATATTTGGCACACGTACCTTATTAAAGAAGAAAAAACCCAACTAATTTATTAACTACGTATTTTTGAAATGTGATCGCGAAAAACATAATGCATCTATTAAACTGTCATTAAGCCGGGAATATATTTTTGTGCACATATTACCTGCAGTTGAAAATACACTTTCTACATCTACGCTGGTTAGTGGTACTGTTAATAATGAGTGATATACTTACTCTAAATATTTGCCTCGAATTCCTTCATATTCTAACATTTCCGTCTCTCGTCTGACGTTTTTGAATAAATCTGTATTACTTTTGTATCATTGTTTGTAACAATTTTTTTCCCTCTATAGCTAATACCGGTATTGAAATTCCTCATCGAAACGGAAAGAAAACGAGACAGCAAATACGGCGACATCAATGAAAATAATTACAAGATAAAAAGAACTTTTTATATACCATGTTTTTAAATTTTCTGTTGAATCATATAAACTTGACAATTCTATGTATTAATAAATACTTTTTTAAATTGTTTTGATGAATTATCCCATCAACATGAAAGAAAATGAAGTTGATTGGAAGTTAACTTGCGTTTAACTTTTCGTTCCCGTCCCGGCCGACAGATGGCTGCACCAGTCTACAAAACAAAATTAACTGAAAATGAATTTCAATTCTGCTCAAAGATGGCTAAAAGTATTAAAATAATGCATTGTCATCGTGTTCTGAGCTATACTAAAAGTTTCAAATGTCTAGCTAGTCGGGAAGTTAGTTAAAAATCGATTGCAAGATTTGTACTGGACAAACACACAAACAAGAAATCAAGTTAATAAAAACATGGTAATAAATACTCACTTCAAATAACAGTAGATGGCCAATAATTTGAGTCAAAACTTTTGATAAAAAAATATTTATTATTTATAAAAACTATACTCATGGCGCAACAGTCCGAATGTGAACCAAGGCCAGCGGTGCCCATCTCCGCTTTCTTGACCGTGGGCTTAGGGTGCCATACAGCATATGTCTCGGTCAGGGGATCAACCTGACGTGGGACCCCCCGAGTTTAGTTCCCAAGCATGCTTGGTCCTCATTTTATCGACCCACTCAAGGGATAAAAGGCTGAGTCAACCTCGCCCAGTCGCAGGGTCGAACATTGGACCTGTGGTGTGACAGCTTGAAGCTTTTAACCACTACGTTATCGAGAATATATATTATTTATATTAATACTGAAATACCGGTATTTATCCTTAGAAAATATCGGTTTTACGAAATTTCAAAATAGCACGAAAGACCGGTATTCGATACACTTGTATACGGGTATTGCAGCCACTACCTAGAGGGAAAGGAATTCCTAATGCGGAATTTCTTTATTTTATTTTTTTTCCCTCTCTGTCGATTTTGTAACCACAACTACTGATAGACGATGTTTCTTCAGAATCAAAATGTGTTTTCTAAAAGGCAGAAAGATGCATGTTTTGGATCTGAGGAATAAATTATGACAGAAAAATTTCATATATTCATTCTTCTGACGAGAAAAGTGACTCGATAATCGCGCTAAGTTCATTATTGTACCAAACGCACGACATTTCCTGCAAAGAAAATCAATGCAACGCAAACAGTTTGTTTTGTTTGTCGTGGTAAAGTTACGCTTTGCCACCCTTCAAAAGCTTTTGTTTTATTAATTTGGAAGGACACATTAGAGAAGAATACAGTTTTTTTTAACTTTGAGGATTTGAATGTATATAGGATTGTAGTCAACAAATTACCGCGGTTTAAAGTGCGAACGTCTCAGGACAAGTGCCTACGCATTCGGGAAAAAAATGTAAATAGGATTTGCAATTTAAAGCTTATTTGGGAGCACACACTTTTAGTAGAAAGTTTAAATCCGAAAGCAAAGCCGAAAGATCAGGAGGAAAAACAGATAAAAGTTTTACTCGTGTAACGTTTTGCGTCGTAAAAATATTGTAGAAAATGTGTGACAAACGCAAACGATCCAAAAATTTCCAGCGACCTCCAATTTTTTTATTCTTTTTTTTTGAGAGTCTCGTCCTGATTTAGTCCTTAAATGCGCTGTAGACTATGACATTCCACGTGTAGAAGAACACTGTCACCTATTTTCTTTTTTCTATGGAATGTATTCCTTTCTGTAACCAACCCACAGTGTAGAGAACTGAATCTCCCATGAACCGTAGTACAAACGATATATGGCTAAGAGGGTCGGGGAGGAAACCTTGACCGATAACTACTCTTACTTTTCTTTTGAAGAAATGTATTCTTGTTAGTAACCAGCCTACATTGTGGAGTACTGAATCTCTTATGAACCGTAGTGCAAATAACAAAAGGCTAAAATGGCAATGCATAACCCTGTCATCAAAATAACCATACACAATCTATATAAATAAAAGAAAAACTTTGTCAGTTGGAGAACAATTCCGGGTAGACCGTTTTCGGTGTGGCATCATTTATGAAATTCGGTCGGCCATGTTTGAAAATGTCGAAATCGATGAATTTTTTTTCATGAAAGTACAAAAATGTTACATATTTGGAAAGAGCTTTAAAAACTGATCTTTTTTTTGCGTACACTTATTCTGTTACTTTGATAGTTTTAGAGATATTTCAATTCTAAATACATACTCCACCAAACAAAACGTAACCACAATGTTTTACGATGTAAACACAGCGTGATTCTCACTAAAAAATGAATCATTGAAAATAAATGTTTCATCGTGTGTCGAATTTTTAATTGTTTTTCTATCATAATTTTAATTGTTTTTTAATCATAAATACACTGGTTATCAAAAATTAAGGAAAAGTCACAAAAATGTCGATTACTCAAAAAGTTACGCGTAGAATTTAATGAAACTTATACACATTATACAACACATAGTTAGGTATAAAATAGCATAAAAAGAAATCGCCAGACAATTATGGTGTTATAGAAACTAGCATATGTATACAATGAAAAAACAGGATGTGTCAGTTTGGTATAGGAAAAGTACCTTTAATATGATGCATGATCACCCCGAGAAGCAATACAGCACATATGTGTGATGCTGTCAATTATGCGGTCTATGATTTCGGTAGGAAGTGAGAGCCATTACTATTTCAAAACAGTTTAAAGCGTGGCTAGGGTCCTAGGAGGAGAATTGAGAGCAGCTATACATCGTCCTAAAGCGTCCCAAACATGACCGATAGGATTCAGGTCCGGTGATCGAGCTGGCCACTCCATGCGCTGAATTGTTTCCTCCTCAAGATAAGCATCCACGATGCGAGCCCTGTGCAGTCTCGCGTTATCGTCCTGTAGCACGAAAGCATCACCTATTGCCCCGGCATAAGGGCACACATAAGCATCAAGGATGTCATCTCTATAGGTATGAGCATTCACATTTCCACTGGGAAAGACATGGAGGTATGTGCGTCCACCCAAAGAGATACCGCCTCAAACACAGACACTGCCTGATCCGTATGCATCTCTTTCACGTATGTGTGATGGATGAAAACGAGTTCCAGGTTCTCTCCAAATCAAAATATGCCTACTATCGCTTTGGAGGCTAAACCTGTACTCAGCCGTACAGAGAACAGCCCTCCATTGATCACGCTTCTAGTGGACATGTTGACGTGCCCATTGCAAACGTTCCCGCCTATGGCGTGACGTGAGCGGGACGCAAATGGCTGGTCGCTTCGCTAAAAGACCACCTTAGTGAAGCTTTCTATGCACGGTTGACGTTGATACCAACCTTCCAGAGCTTGCAGCGAGGGGGGGTCTGCAGACGGAGCTTGCAAACGGAGTTGCGATTCTACTCCTTCGTGCGCATAATGACAAATAAATATCGGTCATCGGCACTCGTCGTAGCGTTTGGCCGTCCTTGGCTGAACCTCCTGGATGCCGAATCCGTGGTTAGAAATTGTTGCCAAAGTCTATGAACCACAGACTGACTCACATTTAGCCATCTGGCCACTTCTGTTTGACTTTGTCCTGCCTCTTGTCTTCCAATAGCTCGCCATCGCAGTTCTTCGGTCAAATTATGCCTGGAGGTCATTGTTACAATTTGTCTATGCCAGATGTCTAATCTCAGCCTCGAAGCGACGATTGCCGCCTTGATCTGAGACATGCACTTTTATGCTCCTCGCAAAGGACGTATTACGACTGCAGTGCCACTATTTTGCATAATGTAGTGTTTTTCAGCACCTTTTACGAGTACTTTACAACATATTCAAATTTTAAACAGATTGGCCTTGCTTTGTACGTGTTATCCCTCTTTTTGTGATTTTTCCTTAATTTTTGATAACTAGTGTAGATCATTTGAATATGTACTGATTTTTGAAGGATTTTTTGGCAATTAAAAGTGAAAAAAAAATTTAATTCAAATGAACTGTGATTCGAGTGTCAAGTGATTCGATAGCTGAGCGTAGCCCGAGCATGGCCGGGCGTCGCCCTGCTAGCTAGTAATAAATGAATGAAATAGTCAAAGCTGAATAACTAAACTGTTCATAAAGCATCCATTCATTGAAAGATACACTATATTTTGTTACCCCCAAAATTATCCAAATAAAGTCTTTCCGAATATTTTTGAGGCAATTAATGACGAGTAGTGAAGCCGCTTGACCACGCCCGTACAGAAAGCATGTTGAAGAGAAGAATCATGACAAGGTAGGAAGACCGACACGGTAATGATAACTTACCTTTCAATCCTCTACTGAGCAAAATGTAAGGCTTACTTGCAGCTTTGCAGTGGAATCTATGTTTTTTGAACATAGATCACGCCATTTTTGCTAATTTCATAGTTTGTCTCATGAAACGAAGTCTTCACCATGTATCGTTTCGGAAAAAGGTATAAAACCGAAATTTCTACGAGACAGCATTTTGAAGCAACGTCATGAAGCCTTCACCATCATCACATTCACAGCATGATGTCATGTTTTGGTGTTATCTCTGGAGAGAATTTTAGAAAAAGTTTACCCGATGTTTTTGAATTAGATCTTTTTTTTAGGCAATCAATTCCTTTTGTTGATAAAAATTTCCAGCATACAAATTGGGCATCTTAAATTATTTTTTAAGCTATTGCTTTTAGATGCAGTTTAATCCTTTCCCATTTCTAATTAATTTTAATTTATTTTTGTAAGAATCTGTATTCATGCACAAACTTCTGATAGTTTAGTTCAAAAGTCCCCCGTGGACACTTTGCGACTAACGAAGCACGGGTTGTCGACACCCGCATACAAGATTATGCCCGTCGTCTTAATGTGTCGCGTACGATCCCGAAATTCCTTAACTAATGTCACAATCGGGAATCTTAACTTGTAAGCATTCTGCAGTCTCAAAATGCACAGTTAAAACCAGGTCAGGAGATCTAACTGGCCGCAGATTAGTGTTAACACAGCGATGACACGCTCGGAATACGCGCATTTTGTGCGGATGGCTGGGAATATAAACTTTTGATATTTTCGAGATAAAGAATGCGGATTTGACAACTATTATGCCAAACAGCTCAATAAAAAGCATACACCTGAAGAAAAAGAACATATTCCAACATCCATTTATTTAACGGTAGAGATCCATTATTTAACGGTATTCGAGATTCACACTCTCAAAAAAACATTTCTTTTTGCTCAATGGGATAATCACAAGCTATTGGCTCAAATTTCCCCCCATTCGTTTTCATAAAAGTAAATATTCTTGTCAGCATTTCACTTCCATTCGGATAAATGATGCATAAATTTAAAATATTTGGATTTGTGTGTGCGCGTGTGTTATAGATCCCCAAACTCAATTTTTCTTTTTCTTCTAATTCAAACCACATTACTCGAGTGTGAAAAAAAAAGATGGAACGAAAGAAGGCCTTTTTCAAATATTATATCCCTAATGGAAACCACCTTGTGAGAAACATGCCATCAATCAATTTGCAACAAGATGCCGTTGCTATAGGAACTGTCCATTACCGAGGCTCGCTCTATATTAAACGCGTTGTACAATAACGCAGGGTCACGTGTACCCCATTTTGTTTCTGTAGGATCCGAGAAGTGCATGGAGTTGATTGCCTGTTATGATCTCTTCATATATTTCAGAATTTTGCCAGGCAATGTGGCAACAGCTAGACGTAAAATGAGAGAGGAAAAGTTTTACGAGCGAATTTTTGGTATTTTTATTGCATGAACATATTTGTTCCGTAAATAGCCAAAAAGATAAAAAAAAGAGTCTATCCGTTGCTTTTGGCTCTCAAATAAACAATTGACACCCCATAGTTATTTGAATTTCGTGCATCCCGTTACACATTTTTTTCTACAATAAATCCGGGAATAAAAGAGATCGTAAAGAGGGTGGTCGTGCCTTTCATCTTCACTGTCGTAATCATAAGACCTAACTAAGTTGGCCAGCGTTGTTTTTGACGGTATCCATTATACACCCATACCTCGCTTTACGGCCTACTGTAGATACGTTCCGGAAAAGTTGGCCGTAAAGCGAAAAGCCGTATAACGAATCAATTATTTTGATACAAACCCATACAAATTTAATTGGATCTGTTTCAATCTTTTATAAATAATATAGTTTTTAATTGTTCATAAAGCATTTTATTCTTTTTATTGGCTATAAAAATGCTTACATAAAAATAAAAGTACAAAACAAAGTAATAATAAACAGAATTTGAAAAAATAAACATATAAACAAAAAATAAAAGAAATCGTATGCACATATGTATACATATAATAAAAAACATAAAATAAAATGTTGAAAAATTTTTTTAATGTGATGACGAACATTAATGTGATGACGAACATGTGATGACGATCATCACTTTCCGCAGTTGTGGCCGTATAACGAAACATTGTGGGCCGCAAATCGAAAAAGTGCCATAATTAAAAAAGCCGTTATATCGAAGTGCCGTATAAAGAGCGGTCGTATAGCGAGGTATAGGTGTATTGCTTTACCTGAATGATTTCAACGGTTTGCTTTATAAATTTCTTTAGGTATAAAATATCAAAAATTTATGAATTTCCTATAAAATCTCTAGAAAGGCTTTAAAAATTTCTTTATACGTAAGATTTTAACGGTTTTCTTTAAAAATTTCTTTTCCTGTATGATTTCATTAGTTTGCTCTATCTCTCTATTTATATTAGGGTGGGCCCGAAAAAAAATTATTTTTTCGATTTTCGATGATGACTAGTATGGTAAGAATGCCATCGGTGGCTCTAAGTCCTCACAAAAAATTTGAGATTTTTAGGATAACTCCTTAGTTTGCCAAAAATGTCTATTATGTCAATACATTTTAGTTGAAAATGTATTTGACAATGTTGAAAATGTCTTTTATGTCAAATACATTTTAGTTGAAAATGTATTTGACAACTATTATGCCAAACAGCTCAATAAAAGCATACATCTGGAAAAAAAACATTCCAACAAGAGACGTATCCATTTATTTAAATGTAGTCGAGATTCACACTCTCAAAATAACATTTCTTTTTGCTCAATAGCGCCCTTTACACGCACGCTCTTTCGCGAGTACTTGGAGCGTAAGGGATTGCGCGCGGGAAAACTTGCAGTACGCTCCAAAGCAGCTTTCCCTTCCTCTCCGACACCTTCACACGTGCACTCAATTGCGCGAGATCGTGGTTTCACGCGGGAAAGAGCGTACATGTAAAGGGCGCTATTAGGATAATCGCAAGCTAAAACTCTAATTTTGGAACTTTTTTAGCAAAATTTTTCAAGATGTTAAATTTAATTTTTTTTGTAGTATTTACTTATATAGCCATGTTTACTGTGTCAAATGCCTAAATAAGCTCTGATTATGTATTATTTAATTTCTGTGTGCCTTCTAAATTAGTCGATTTTTATAGCCTTTTCGCGTATAAGTGGGCTAAAGTTGTAAGTTTTGTTTGAATTTTCCGCCAGTTTCTCTCCTTTGTACTTTTATGTTCCTAGCTGTTCCTTCTTTTGTTCTTTTCGATGCGTCGATGCGTCATATTTTTGGGTGACGGACTGCAGCAGGCCTTGAAAGCAAGTCCGCAGGGCCGGCCCGTGGCGTGTGCGAAGTGTGCCTCTAAGAATGATCAGTGGGGCGCAGATTGGTTGGAAATGGGGCGCAGTTGAGCAAAGGTTGCGACCTCACACAGAAGAGCAAAAATCCACGGGCCGGCCCTGCAAGTCCGGAAGAGAAGGAGTAATGGAGGTTGGGTGGGATGGTCTTTGTTTACAGCTTCTGGATGAAATCAATGAAGATATAGGTGGAAGAAGACCTTTGATGGAAGAAAAATTAAAGAAAAATTCTTTGATGATAGAAAATATAAAACGATCTTCATAGAAAAAAAGGGGGGACAAGCGACACCGTCGAGAGAAAGACGAAGACCATATCACTGTGTTGTCGAAACTAGGTTCGAAATATTTGGGGCACTTGACACCTCGTTCCGGCCACGGCGAAGAAATCGCGAAATCATTACATAATTTTTTTAAGCCGGAACAAAGTGGATATTTCTGAACTGATAGCAGTTGGGTGTGGTGGCAACGCTGTTAATACGGGAAAAAGCAACGGTGTCATCGCCTGTCTTCGGGACAAATTAAGAAGAGAGCTACAACATTTGGTTTGTATTCTTCATGCGAACGAGCTCCCACTTAGATATCTAATGTCTCAATTAGACGGAGGAACCACGGGACCTAAGACCTTTTCCTGCCCAATCGGAGACAGACTAATGGGGTGCAAAAATCTACGTGCTGTTTCGTCCGAGCCTATTCCTGTCTCGGAGACATCAGAAATGCAAAACACTATTAATTTGAGCACAGATCAAAAGTATTTACGTGACATTTATGCAGCGGTTTCACCTGCACAGTGCTCCCGAGGACTTCAAAACAGAAAGCTAGGGTCAACTGTGCAATCGCGATGGATCACAACGGCTTGCAGAATTTTACGCTTGTACTTCAGTATTTCGAATCCTCAAGAAGCTCTGAAAGATCTCGCGCAGTACGTGATACGAGTTTATGCTCCAATAGGGTTTGGAATAAGGATATGGCCAGGTTGCGCAGATCGACCTAGAAATGTGCGGCAGATTATTCAACTCTCAACTTTTCTCACGGATGAGCCAAAAAAGAGACAGTGCACTCAGTGGTTCAAACAAATGGATACTATGCCCATCCCGAGAATTTACTGGTAGCAATGGCAACTGACGATAACCAAGATATTAAAAGGCGAAGAATTAAAAGATGTCACAATTCAAAGAAGAAAAAGACCAACAGAGTGCGAGAGATCTAGGTTTCAAATCTGAACTTTAAGGCAACGGAGTACTATGATTGCATCGACTGGGCCTCCACCGAAATCAGCGACACTCCAATCACCAAAAGTCTCTCCTAAGAAAAAAATTAAATACAGCATAAATCCAGTATCCATGTTAGATGAATCATTCGTCTGCTTTCCGAGTCACTCCCGGGATGTGGAATGAACGGTTAAAATTGTGACGGAAGCTGCATCAAAAATATGTGGGAATGAAAGAAGAGTTGCCTTCATCACAGCAAAGTTGCAATGACGAAAAACGATGCCAAAATTCATTTCAAAGAAGGACTGGGTAACTTAAAAATGTACACATTCTGAATACAACATTCAGTGGGTGAGCGGAACTCGCGGTACGGCAACCTCCTGGTGGTGAGTTCTTGGTAGTTTCGCGTTGGTCCTGAACGCAAAACGAGCTAAAAGCTGTACATGTGCAAAGCACATAGTACCTATATAATGCATAATCAGAGCTTATTTAGGCATTTGGTACACTAAACACGACTATATAAGTAAATACTACCAAAAAAATTAAATTTAACATCTCGAAAAATTTTGCTAAAATAGTTTATATAAAAACTTCAAGACGTTTATAAAAACTTCAAGACATTTTCAGCAAATCAAGGAGTTGTCCTAAAAATTTCAAATTTTTTGTGTGAACTTAGTGCAACCAATGGCAACTTTTCCTCACTAGCCATCATGGAAAATCAAAAAAAAGTTTTTTTCGGCCCGCCCTAATATATATACGTTACGGTTTTCTATAGGACTTTATAAATTTCTTACCCTGTATAATTTCAATGGCTTTATTTATAAATTTCCTTACTTGTGTGATCACAACGATTTTCGTTCCGCGTTAAAAAATTTCGTTCTACATAAAAATGTGCATTAGTATCGAAATGTGCAATTGTACGATAGTTTTGAAAAGTTAGTTAGGATTACTGGAGAGAATACAATCCGTATTACGATTGCAACTCATTTAGAAAATGCTGAATAGAGTATATTTAGCGTCTTGAATACGCCAGGATGGAGCAAACGTCATTTTTCCTGCTCTTGAGAATAAAAACAAGTATTATGGCGAGAGGCCCAACTTTTTTCACTGAAGACAAATTTGTGGTCTAACGGTAGATGGAAGCAGAACGTGAAAATGTTCTTAAGGATTCTTTCATCCTAAATGGCACTGACAGTAGTGATAAATGAAGCTGTGTTATCTGGATATATTATATAAAAACATAATAGGGCAGTGGAGCGCACACTTTTTTCAACCACTACTCACTCTCAATAAAAAAAATATCTCGACCCCGAGGAAAATTTTTTGGCAGTAACAGTTTTTTTTTAGTTATGAAAGTGTTAACCAAAAGAAATAAGCAAATTTCGCCAAACTATTTTAAAAATCGATGAACTGTAGATTTTGGATATATACCTTAAAACAATATTTCAGGTAATCTCCTCTAACGAAAATGCCGCGAGTTATTAACGTAGGATTACTTATCGTTTGCTTACCTCCCTTTTTTTTACGCATTTTTGGTACTTTTCTGTTTAACTGTTTACTGCTACTGGGTTTGGCGCACTGCCAAAATTATAACTCGCGACGCAGGACAATTTTTTTTCTTTCTGAAGGACCGTTATTGAGGAACGTAATCGTACGTTAAAAATGCCTCGGTCAACCTCTAACATTTGTGTATGCTGAATCTCGCGTGAGGCAAAACTTCATAATTAAAAACTAATATTTATTTATATTTCATAGGGGAAAAAAATTAAAATTAAAAAAGAATAAGATTTCAAAATGATATACTTCGTTTAATTTTTCGAACTAAAATAGAAAAAAATAAATGATAAGGTGTCAGCCTGAACCTCGAGTGATATATGTACCTTATTCAACAATATCGTATTTTTACCAATTGTATATAACTACATTAAAAATTTGCAATTATATAATTTTAAAGCATAATTTTTTATTAAACAATTCAATATAATATGAATTGACTTCAAAGTGACCTCGACTCCTCCCATTTTAGCGTAGTATTACGTTCCTCAATAACGGTCTGTCGGAGAGGAAAAAATTGTCCTGCGTCGCGAGTTATAATTTTGGCAGAGTGCCAAACCCAGTAGCAGTAAACAGTTAAGCAAAAAAAGTACCAAAATGCGTTTTAAAAAAAGGAGGTAAGCAAACGATAAGTAATCCTACGTTAATAACCCGCAGTAGTTTCGTTAGAGAAGACTATCTGAAATATTCAAATATATTTCAGGTAGTCATATATATATATATATATATATATATATATATATATATATATATATATATATATATATATATATATATATATATATATATAATTCCACGGTATCTTCCTACGTTGGAATGGCTGTTTTGGTTCGAAAATTCGAAAAAAATTCGAAAATATTGCTCCATTTCGAACGCCCATCTTTTAGGATTCTAAATCTGCTTTACTCGTATTCGTACGATCGTTGGACGAGAATGGATGGCCCATTTAATAAACCGAAAGCTAGTATATTAAAATTTCGGAAGCACCGTCTTTCAATGCATTTCCTAGAAGACTCATTTTTCAGTTATATTTGTAAACGAGAAACCTAATCCTTTAAAAAGTTTTCAATACATTTCAATGAAATTGTGAGATAGTATTTTACATATTACCGACTCTGTTTTGAACTAAAAGCTAAGCTTGATGTGTTCACTGAATCATTCTACAGGTTCCTGTACTTAAAAAAAAATAATCGAAAAGAAAATAGTGTTTTTTCACTTTTATCTTAGAATTACGTTCCTCCATAACGGTCCTTCGGAAAGAAAAAAAAATTGTCCGTCCTGCAGTTAAAAATTTGGCAGCGCGCCAAACCCAGTAGCAGTAAACAGTTAAACAGAAAAGTACCAAAATGCGTTAAAAAAAAGATTTAAGCAATGATAAATAATCCTATGTTAATAACCTGTGGTAGTTTCGTTAGAAGAGACTGCCTGGATATTTTTTTTTGTGTGTATATTTTAGTGGTGCTTAGAAATAGTGTACAACTTTTGGTTCAGGACACAGTTAAGTGTCAGAGTAGTATAGAGTATAAAGGAAATTTAAATAGATCGAGTCGAATGGAGTGTAGGGTCTTTGGCGTCAGCAAACAATGGCACTAAAAAATCTTAAAAAATTCCCTGTATTTTAAAATGGTACGAAATTTTTACCAGAATGATATTTATTTCCACGATTTTAAATTCAATTTGAACTAAAAATATATATGCTTAATCAGTACTGTATATTTTTGAAAAAAAGGGCTCCGAACTTAGACCTTAAATGACCTTAAAGATCACAAGAAAGTAGGAGACGGAATGTCGACCGTAGTGAGGAATAGGGAAAAGGGATCACAAGAGAAGGAACATTGATTCTTGTTTGTTTTTCTTGAATTCTTGAGGAATCCCAAGAAAAGGGAGGCGAGATGACCAGAAGCTAATTTTTTTATTTGTAGAGTCTTCCTCAGAGACAAGCTAAGTTAACTATAAAATTATTATACATAAAAAAGTACAATTATTAAACTAAAATTATCGCTTTGATTGTCAACCGGATCGTCGTGATTCAATGTTTAAGTGTCTCGTAGAGTTGATCATGAATTGAGAAGTGATTTGCATTTACATCTAGTTTAATATGAAATATTTACATAGATCACTATATACAGTCGTTCCGTTCCGTAGAACAATCATACATAGACTAGGGAGAGAGGAGTTGATAAATACAGTTTAATAGAGACGTCCGTCTCTTCATTCTGCCCTCTTGCTCGCCTCGTTCATGCCATAGTCCAAGTTCAGTCTATTCTCCAATGCCCCTCGCATCGTGTTGTCTCGTTCATATATTTCCCTTCCTTCGAAAATTCTCGTACGTTCTATCGCACCACGTGTAGTATTCTCCACGTGGTGCGGTAGAACGCACGAAACCACCTTTTTCATCCTCTGTCGGCCGACCCTTTTCGTGCTGTTAAGATTTTTTTTTCCAATGGCAAGGCAAAATACCAATACATATAAAAATATAAAATGACAAAGATATAAACATGTACAAGAGATGGCGAAACTGAAAACAGGGTATAAGACCGAAGTCATTGCCTTAAAAGTTCTCTTGCCTCCCAATACCTCGAGAACACAGTGTGTCCGCGGAGGGCCCCACATCGAAGCAAGTGGTCCCCGCCCATCTCTTCTCCAGTATTAAAAAGTGGACAAGAAGGCGTGGTGGAAAGGCCTATACGTTATAGGTGAGCAGAGAGACAATCATGGCCCGTAGATAAACGGTAGGCCGCAACTGCATCACGTCTAGGTTTGTCGGGAATTGAAGAAGGTTTTACCCTCCCCCAACTTTTTAGTTGGATCTGGAGTTTCTTGACCTGAGACAAGCCACCCGCATTCCACTGCAAAATCTCATGGTACATCCACATTCATGCAGACAATTACCCCCAGACCCCGCTTGATACCATTCGACCCGCGTGACCCCCCGCCACGCCTTTGATGCTCTGTCTAGGACCGCTAGATAGGACGATCGGTGCAGAACGCAGTGCCCATAAATCACTGGCTTCCCCCGCAGAATACTGTGCAGAGCACATGAATGTGAACGATCAAGTATCATAACAAGGAAGTATGCCGAAGGCTGTAGATCATTTAGCCCAGCGTACACCACGAGGAGGTAGATCTACGTTGCACCCCTTCTGCGGTAAGTATGCACCGTCTTTTGTCGGCCGCGTCAGCTAGGCTCTCCCATTCTTACCTCGTCTCCCATCCTGCGCTAACGGTCTTTTGCTTAACTGTTCTATATGTTGTGTCAATTTCACTTAGCAATGATCATTTTAAAAGGCTCATTCAAACCTCGCCACCTGTGTGGATTCCTTTGAGTTTATTAATGATCTTGTGGATCAAACTTAACTTAGTCACATCTATCCTAATGAAGAATGTCAACCGCGAGTCTGACATCGATATTATAAATAAAAATTGAATAGAAAAAGTGCAATTCATCTGTGTAAAACAAAAGCTATCCATTTTGGGATTAAGTTGAAAATGTACGATCCTTTTACCTTCTACTGGATCGGATGAGTTCATGAACGATAATTTTGAAATTTGATAATTTCAAACCTGTATTAAGCTCTTATAAATCGAATGTAAAACTTTTGTTCAGTATTAAGACGAATATTAGATCTAAGAAATTAATATTATAAATTATATTACTAGGAGGGAGAAGCTCGAGTGAATTAGGGTAAAAGGCTAGATTTATTTTTGTGTCATTTCAGTTAAATGTTATTTTGTCATGGATAGTACTCCTAGACAGGACTTTTTTCTGGGTTTTTTTTAAAGTATTATTTAGGCTTAACTTCATCGATATTTTAAGGAACTTACGAATCAATTGTAAATATATAACAAAAGTATTTTTTTAAACTGCGAGTTTTTTGTTCCCCTGTGACGTGACGTGTGAAAACATGGTACTAAAAATACGCGCCTTTATTTGAGAAAAAAAACCGTATACCCACTTATTTTTTAGAAAAAAAACACTGCGCCTACATATTAAATGCAGTGCTATTAATATTCCCTATTTCATATGAATACAAATGTAGGTTGGCCGGAAGAGTGGAAGTATTATCACCTTGAAGTACACTTTTCATATGTTGACATATTTTGTTGTTTTGGGAATTAATTATTTTTATGAGCAACATTTAATAATTTGATAAAATAATTGACACTGCAATTTACACCAAGACGTATTTTATTCTGTTTTACTAAATTTATAGTTACTTCCTTAAGATCTATAATGTCTATGTTACTGAATAAATACTCAAAATCAAAGGCTTTTATATATTTAAAGTATTTCTTTGTTTATATTTAATACTAGATGAATTCCCGTGCTTCACTACGGACTACATTAAAATTAAATTGAACGGTCAATGTATGCAATTAAAAACTTCCATCTCAATTAATCTAGAGGTTACATTTTATCTTTTACCGCATTTTAATCATTTTTTTGTCAATGTATTTCGTTGCTATGCACGTGACGATAAATTAATTTAAAGTATCACAAAAAAGAAAAGAAACCACGTGATCAGTATTTAATAAATTAAATTCTGAATCTTTAAAAATTCACCAAAAAAGGAAAATGGAGGTAAAGATTCGAAAAAGATTTCATTGTAAAGAAATTTTTATAATCTTTCTCGTTATATAAATTTTATAACCCTCATATTATTATTTTAGATGCAAACTTTAAAGAATGCTACAAAAACAGATTAAAAATTAAATTTTTAAAAATCTAAGAAGAATTTTGCAAAAATCTTTCTTAGGGCAGCGCTACACTATAAGAAGAATCGCCATGCAAAATTTCAGCCCTTTAGGTCCAGCGGTTTGGTCTGTGCGTTATCTGTCAGGCAGTCAGTCAGTCAGCTATGGAACTGTTTTATATATATAGATTAAATTTTAACTATTATCTACTGTACAATTTTTATTTTGTTTCAAAACTGCATATAATTATTTTAGCATGTCTGTGAGCATAGAGCTTGCTTTATTGGTATAGGTGTAAGGGACACAAGTAACTGCAAGTACTTCCGGAACTGAATTTTTAGACAGTCCCCGAAAGAATAATCTTTTTATAAATGTAATAATTCTAGCATATTATGTGCCAACTAAACAGTTTTTTTCAATTTTCTGCCGAGTAAAGTTATTAATTGAAAACAAAAGAAATGCTTCCGTGTTTAACATTCTTTCTTCGATTTAGTCTTTTTCCTGGACTACTTATAAAGAAATAATTTAAATTTATCCTATCGAATAAATTTAAGAATAAATTTCCCTTCCATTTCCGCCTCCAATTTTAACTTTAAAAGCGTTAAAAGCGTGTACAAGAAGAACCAAATCGGAGATCCGAAATAAAAAAATTGGGGGAATCATTTTTTCGCATCAGTTTTATATTTTTCTGTTCTCCCAATCCGATGGTCTCGGCTCCAGAGCTCTAAAAATAAAGTCGAGTTTCTCTCAGTCAGGAAGAGAGAAAAAAAAAAAAACTCGGTAAAAATATCATCTGCTTTTGTGGAGAGAGAGAGAGAGAGAGAAGTTTAAAAAAACTGCAATCGTATCGAATTTTCTTTGCTTAACATCGAGTTCCGAGGCTTTCGAAAAGAACGAACACTGCATACAAGGCTCTCGAAACAACGATTCTTGTTATTGATGGGTAATGTACGGAAATATTTGGACGGTATTTGTTCGAATATTTTATTCGGAGGGAATATAAAATGCATAAAAAAAGCGCTTCTGTGTGTTTTATCGCATGGGTGTTTTATAGTTTACGGGATGTGATTTTCAAATTTCAAAGTGGATGAACTTTTCGTCTTCAGGGATATATTTTTTTGCTTCTTTAAAACGGGAAATTATTATCTTAGATTTACAAACATTGTGTCTAGATAGCCTCTGGCGTCAGTTTATGTCATTTTTATTCTATAAGTTGGAGTAAACTTTAAAAGAGGATGTAAGGTAAGAAAGGTTTTAAAAAAAGGAAATTTATAAACACATCGTTGTGATAAAGATATTTTTTAGAATTTAACAGAATTAAAAAATTATTTTTCAATTTTTTTTTAATTTCCTTTATTTTCTGATACAAAATATGTTTTACAAAGCGGGAAATGTACTACATAATCTAAAATTCGATAGTATTATGCTCTTTAATAGCAGATAATGTGTATATTATTTGAAACGTTAGCTCTTATTTGTTAGCCAACTTATACAGTTGAACCCCGTTATAACGAACTTCAAGGGACCAAATGTTTTGTTCGCTATATCCTGTGGTTCGCTATATCCGAACCGTTAAGAAAAATGTTAGAGATCACAAAATGTATAACTCATTAGTTGCTATGTGTATTCAATAATTATGTATTGAAAAAGTGATAAAATCTATTAAAAATTATCATTAATGATTCACTGTTTTGATAGAGAAATAATCGGTAATCTTCTGCTGACGTGATGCCGATTTCAAAAACATTTTATGAATTTCTTTGTTCAATGCATCAGTTGACTCAAACACTCTTTCTTCCACTGTTTGTGTAGACAAAAATCTTATTAATTACACTAATCGCTGCTATAGCATCTGATATCGCTGGCGGGGATTTCGTCATTTATGTGCTCCTCTTCATCAGCATCAGATGCAGAATCTTCGATTTCAGAATGATTCATTTAAATTTCTTCCACAATATCTTCATCAGTCGGATTTTCACATTAATGACTTCATCATCACGTTTCAAACAATTGCATGTCACAATCTGAGAATGATGAAATTTTGTGCTTTTCTATCCACATCGCGATAGGTAAGTCTTCATCATCTTCTTCAACATTCTCTGTATCAATATTCTTAAAAAGTTTAAAAATAAAAAAAATTCAGTAGGCGACGGAAAAAGTGTTCGTTATAGCCGATTCTTAAGATTTCGGAGGTTCGCTATAAAAGGATAAATTGTCATTTAAATACAACAGAAAAGCGGCGGAAGAAAAATTTTCGTTCGTTATATCCGGGAGTTTGTTATATAAAGGTTCGCTATATAAAGGTTCGCTATACTGTATTACGAAACATATTCTGTGTTCGGTTTCTAGCTTCGAAGTAATAATGGTTTACGTTTTTATGTTTAAAAGTCGATTTTAGATAAAAACCAAATAACAAAGTCGTGTTTCATTATGAAACATTTGGTTTACAAAAACTTGCATGTAATACATGATGCCAGAAATGTCCATCCTTTTCTCTTCTTTTTTTTATCCATCAGTGAACAAAGAGCGCCGCATCCACATTCGGTAACAATGACAAAGGAAAAAAATATTCTAAATCCAAGCAAGCGCAGCTGAATAAAAGGCGGGTTATCCCAGAACATTATATTTTTGACCCCAAAATTGCTGGAGTATTGCGTCTTTATCGACACATCATGCAAAATGTCCTCATTCGAGGCACGTGAGATTCAAATTATACGCGTGCCTGCAAAACACGTTCATGTGACTTTCTGTAAGCTACTCGACCTCACGTGGATTTATAGCAACCATTGATGATGGTTCAACAGTCTCGACATCTCTTATTCATTCACTCGGCTTCTGCCGAAAATTAAAAAACAATCCAACAGTAAAAGAAAAGTTTTATCTTATAATGAGTCTAATTGTTTTCGCTAAGGATAATGAAGGTCTGTAAAGAAAGTTCCTAATGAATAAAACACATCCTTCCACCGTGAGGAAATTTATTAATATATATATACAGCTCATATTCAAAATATTAGAATAATTACATTTTTTTACAAATTGAAAATATCGTTTGGTAATTTAATGTCTTTTAATTCAAATATGCAAACGATATTTTTATTAAGAACTTATTCTTGATTGAACTTATTTATTATATTAAAATTGATATCATTTTTGAAAAGATTAATTGAAAAAAAATTATTTTGAAAAGTCAAAATATTAGAATATTTTTTCAAGTGGTTCAAAATATTAGAATATTTCCCATTAATTCTAATTATCACCAATTCATAACTGGTGGCATCATTGATTAAATTCAGACGATTTTAATTAAAATCAGTATTCTTTTTGCAGTTTGTTTGCTTTTTCGTCTTAAAATGGGTCGTGTGAGTGATATTCCTGAATCTATTAAACTTCGTATGGTTGATTTGTATCACCACGGCAAAAATCAATGTTATATAGTGAATTATTCACATTGTTCGCAATCAAGCGTTAGTAAAATACTAATACAATATTCAAAAAATGGAAAATTTCAAAATAATCGTCGAAAACCAAAAACATCTGCTAGAGATGACAGGAAACTGAAGAGTATAGTTAAGAAAAACAGTTTTAAAAGTGTGCGATTCTTGCACTGAAAATGGAAAGAAGAAGGAGTTGAAGTTTCTAAATCGGCAACATTAAGACGTCTCCATAAATTTAAGTTTGAATCTCGTGTACCGAAAACAAATCCTCTCATGACTGCAAAACAAAAGCGTATAAGACTGAATTGGTGTAAATCAAGACGTTTATGGAGCTAAGAAGATTGGAAAAAAAATATTATTTAGTGATGAAAGTATGTTTTGTGTTTCATATGGTAATCAAGGTATTCGAGTTTGGAGAATGAAACAAAAAGCATTTGATAAAGAATGCCTTAAACGTTCGGTAAAATTTGCTGCTAGTGTCATGGTTTGGGGTTGCATGAGCGCAGAAGGACCTGGAAAGTTATGCATCGTCTACGAAAAGGTTAACTCTCAGATATATCAAGAAATTTTGGAATATTACATGATTCCATCATCAGAAGATTTATTTGAAGATGATTTCATCTTTCAACAAGATTTAGCGTCACCGCATATCTCTGTGTCAACTAAGAATTGGTTCCGCCAACGTAAAATTAAGGTACTTCCTTGGCCACCAAACTCACCAGACATTAATCCCATCGAAAACATATGGGGAATAATGAAGAAAAAACTCCAACAAAATTCTCCTTCAAGTAAAACTGAGTTAGTGGCACGTCTAAAGTCTATTTGGGCTAATTTTGATAGACATGTTTGTAAACACCTTGTATATAGTATGCAAGATCGATTGTACGCTGTTATTAAAGCTAAAGGGGATGCTACAAAATATTAACTACCATTTACTTCATATTCATAAGGTAATATTTTTGCGTAAAATTAAATATTCTAGTACTTTGAACCAATCTAAATTTTATTCTAATATTTTGATGTGTTCAGAAAGCTGCTGTACACCTAATTTATTGTATTTTATATTTTGTAAATGTTAAAATCTTATCTAAACATTCCAGATTTAATTTATAAGAAATTTAATTGCATTTACTTAGTATCAAAAATAAATAAATGGAAAATAATTTATTTCTTATTACTTTTTCTCAATTATTCTAATATTTTGAATCTGAGCTGTATATGTGTGTGTGTGTGTATATGTATACACACACACACATATATATATATATATATATATATATATATATCGTAAAATCTCGAGTATAATACGCACTTTTTTTTCGCACTTTAGTCCGCAAAAATGAGGGTGCGTATTATACTTGCGTACAGAAAAAAAAGTAGTTTTAAACATTGGATAAACGAACGTACAGCAGCTGTAAGACATTGTCGCAACAAGGGTGCGTGCGCATCTGCACTCAGTGATTCATCCACTCGTTTACTAAGCAGGTATTCCTTAAAAAAAAATTACAGTTCGTATCGCACACACGTTCGTTTAAAAACAGGTCCCTTGAAATAGCGATAGTTCCCGGTTGTTGCAAGTGTGAAAAATTATTATTTTATTTATTTCCCTCAAATTTTCTTCAAGACGGTCCTATACGGCAACAGAAAAAATTATCAATTTTTAAACGTGAGACGGCAGTGAGAACGACATATTATGGGAGGATGGGCAGTTGTCAGCAAAGGAGGATGATGATGGTGATATATATTAATGTACCAATACTTATGACATGGACGCAACTACAATACATGAGCTGTATTCTAGTGAAAGTGATTAAGACTGATAATTTCCCAGTATTGTTTGTTTTGAATAAAAATTTAAGTCTTTTTTCTACTGAATTTAATATTTTCTTTTCTTTTTATTACAAATTTTATTTCTGCTAATAAATATTTGTGCCATTTTTAAATAAAATGCTGAAAAATTATGGGTGCGTAGTATAGTCCAATTTTAATTTTTTCCGAAAATTTCGCGCAAAATCAAGCGTACGTATTATACTCGGGTGCGTATTATAGTTGAAACTTTATGGTATATATATATATATATATATATATATATATATATATATATATATATATATATATGTAATATATCCATTGCATCACGTTCTTCAGATATAATCTAAAAAGGAAAACTAGCTAATATTTACATGGCTGGAGCTAGACTCAGTCTGAAAGGAATAAAATTTTGATGCAGTCTGGCCGAATCGTTTATTGGAGCGATAAAAGTACATCCGTCCATTTCAGAAGACGGCTCGGAGGCAAATCTCACCTTTCAACCTTACGCGCGAGAGGGAGAAAAAAAATGTGGTTGTTATTTTGTAGGGTCAGCAGAATATCGGGGCTCGCGATGTGAACTAACGCCTCTGAATCCGGAGATGTACACTTGTAGAAAGGCAAAACATGCGGTTTATGGGAAGTTCTGTTGCTGTGGGTTTTAAAGCGATAAAGTAATGTTACTGGGGATTTCTTTTAGGAAAGGGAATCTAAATGCTATAATGGAGGGCATAGTATTTAATTTTTTACACACACACACACACACATATATATATATATATACGAATGTCTCCAGTGTGCCAATTCAATTTTTGTGTGACATTACAGCTGACTTAACCACCCGTAGTCATGTGCTATGGAGTATTCCAGCTAATTTCGATATGGCTCAGCGGGGAAGGTTTATTCCGAGATATATCGATTCAGTATTTCAGTCTAGGCGTTCTAGCGTACCCACTTCAAGTCAATAACACGAGAGTCATTAAGATTATGCTCAGTCTTTGTTTAATAAATATTTACAATGATCATACACAGCGAACTCTCGATCACAATCTGAGAGATTACTCACTCACTCGATTCAACTCATTCATCTCCCCTCCTATCGGACCGCCTCCGAAAATAACCACACACTCAGTTTGTCCGCAAAGGCCCCTTTCACGGCTGAACACTTGGATGGTCGGACATCTCGTATCTGATTATTCCATCCAGGCGGCCGAGCACATCGGTGACAAAGGGATCTTCTAAGTAACTTCTCAAAAGAGAGGAGGAATATTGCGACATTAAAACATGTTGTTGTGGATGGAAGAACGGTAGTTAATTATGCTTTTATTAATATGGGGAGTATATAACTTGTCTAATTTAGTGATTTTTTCTCTTTCCAATGCTTTGTCCAAAAACGTTCATCCATTCAACACCACGAATTTGTTGGCCACTTCATCACCGGAGCACCACACAGGGAAACCAACGTAGTTCCCGACGGTGCCACTACAATTTAGACCGAGTAACCCCAGAGGCGATGTCTGGGGGACTTGTACCTTCCTCCCTACCTTACAAATATCGATGTCGATACCCGATACTATTTCAATAGATTTTTTTCGATGGTAATTTAATTTCACTTGCCAATTTTCGAAAGTACTCGAGCAATTTTCTTTCCTTTTCCGGCCTCGTTTTCAAGATAATGTCATTTTTCTTAGAGTGTAAAATAAGAAAACTTGTTGCCACACAATTTAAAATACCAAAACTGACAAACTGTCTATAAGGGCTTCCCATTCACTCATTATTGCCACTGCACGTTCCGGTTTATAACAGCAGAAAAGCGGTCCTTCCAAAGTAAGCACTTCTGTCTGTACTTCTACTTCATAATCCTCGCAGTGACGTCTTTTGAAAATTTTCTACAGAACTTCAGGAAAGAGAGGAATTTTTGAAAGAATTAGATTTCATCAAATAATAACACATTTCCCTTATTGCCCCCTGTTCGATTCTTCGACGCTCAAGAACCCACTTTTACATCGTCCCAATGGATAGTCAATAAGAAATTTACCTTCTCGATTAAGCTTGTAAGGTATACACAAGATTCGATTCACAAGAATCGAACTTTTGAGTGAATGAATTAAAGAAGCTGCTTGAGATATGCTAATTTCGGCATACGCGCTTAGTATAAATACCATGCAGCGTCATTAATAAAAGAGGTTGTTAAAGTTGATAGATAAGCGACAGGGAGCTACGAGTTAGGCAGCTCCAGGTGTTATCCTGCGCTAGTGCTTAGGGGGGCCAAAGTTTAGGAGGCAGAATTGCTGGTTGACTTACTGTTCGTGAGTATTGAAAAATATATTGTTCTTGAAAGCTGTATTTATATATCTGTACAAGTAGTACGTATGAATCTTGTTGTTAAAAGCAAAGCCTACATCTGCAAGAATATTCAATAAACATTGTTTTATGTATAAACTGTGTTTGTATCAAATTCATTTAGAGTGCCACTTCAAATTATATACACCCAAGTCTGGGTAGAAGTGAGCTATTTTCTCTATAAGCTTTAAATTTAAATCATTGTATCATTTACCGTATCGGAAAGTAAGTTCAAGAAAAGGAACATAGAAAAATATAATTGTAAAGAATAAGCTTTCAATTTAGATAATTAGCTTTTTATAAAATTTTATTACTAATCGGCGTTGGTAAAAATATAAATAGTTATAAATCGTCAAAAGTTATAAATCGTCAAATGTAAAGAGCAAGTAACATTTTGGCTTTATGCTTAATAAACATCCTAAATCAGGAAATACAAGAAAAATAAACTCACGTTGAACGAAACACTGCAAGAATCAACAAGAATAAAGATCTATCTTCAAGGTATGATAAATCTAGCTTCATGATCATGATCATGACATGAGTACATGGGTTCTAGCATAAATGCTTTCTTAAATTAACTAGCACTAGCACACACACACACACACACACACACACACACACACACACACACATATATATATATATATATATATATATATATATATATATATATATATATATATATATATATATATATATATATATACACATATGAGACCCTTAAACTGTCCAGATAGAGAACTGCATCTAATTCCTTAGACAGTGTTTTTATATGAGAATGCCACGATCCCCTTATGGAACAAAAAAAATTCTCCGCCCGTCCACACTGCTGTACAAATAAAGGATTGAATCACCCTCCAATAAGTGGGCTTTAAGTAAACCCCATTGTTTGGAGAGGGAGGGAGTGGATGGATGTCAAGGGAACGTAGGGAATGCCCTCCCTCCATCAACCATTCAAATGCAATTTCGATTTATAAGAGAGGAAAATTTATACAACTGTTTGAAATATAAAACAGCTTGTACTCATACATTTTGCACTTGCTTGCACACACACACACACACATATATATATATATATATATATATATATATATATATATATATATATATATATATATATATATATATATATATATATATATATATATATATATATATATATATATATATATATATATATATATATATACAGTGAAACTTCTCTATGTTGACCAGTCATGGTTCTGAAACAAATTGACCGTTTTGACAAGTGGCCGGCTAGAGAAGTTTCACTGTGTGTAAATACACACACGCACACACACACACACACACATATATATATGTGTGTGTGTGTGTTGTTTTGAGCATGTGTTGTTATGTTATAATTGTTTTGAGCAGCGTATGTATATATATATATATATATGTATATATATATATATATATATATATATATATATATATATATATATATATATATATATATACTGATCAAAACAATTAGGGGAGCCAGGGCCGGCACGAGGGGCGGGCAAGCCGGGCCCCTGCCAAGGGCGGCAAACTTAGGAGGCGGCAAATAGGCTGTAAAATTAACTAGTTTATGAAGAAAATGATTAAACCAAGATTCATTTGAATACTTATGAAAATTTAATAGGTGGAATTTTAATAAAATGTGCTTTTAATATGTTTTACGAACTTTTAAGTATAGGTACCCACTCACTTCAAAAATCCTCAAGCATGAGAACGACATAAGAAGGTTGAGGTATGTAGTTTTTAAATAAAAACGCGTTTTGAAAGATGAGTAGAGTTTTGGTGTATTAAAGACTAAATCCAAAACCGAACCAAAAATACAGAGCATTATAGATAAAATATCAAACTATTTTAAGGAAACCGCTCACAAGCATAATAAACTCCCACTTAAAAATGTATAAAATAAAAAATGACCCTTTTTATTATAATTTAAATAAATGGACACACATACAAAGTGCTGTAAAAGAATTTTGTACCGTGTGTTTTAATTTGTCGGAACATGTATGGGGTCGCGAAAAACCAGTCATGACAAGCTGTGACACGATTTTTACGCTACTATTATAAAAGGAAAAGAGGCAATTCGATTGTTTTATTTATGCAATAATTGCCTTACAGGTTGGTTACTAGTGAAGTAGAGTGCGTTACATACAATTATTATTTGCCATGAGTTTTTGAAAATTGTGTCATAAAGTGTGTTGTAAAAGTAAGGTGAGTAGGTAATAATTAAAAAATAGGCAGCTTTTCTAAACAAATATTTTTATAGCTTCTACAGGATGTTTTTAGAAAAACGCTCAAATCCGTCAATTTTTTGGTCACTTTGGTGTTTCATGCAGTAGGATACACCTCCTATGAGGAGTAATTTTTTCCCCTCTTAATTAGATAGGGAATATGGACCGAGTTGCACCTTGTTTTTAAGGGGTCTAAATTCTTTCTACGGTCGATTTTTTTTAAATCGTTGAATAGTTTTTGATATATATTTAATTTTAAATTTGCCATGAGCCATCTAAAAGTTATTTTTTTAAGCATGTTATCTTTAAATTTTGACTTTTTGCTCGGACACGTCGATTTTGTTTTGAAGGAAGTCACTTTTCTTTTTATTTTGTTTTTTTAAATTTATCAACCCATATGAAGGGTAATTTTCCCCCTATTATTTGAATAAAGAAAGTGAGTCAAGTGGCACCTCGTTTTGAAAGGTTTATAATTCTTCTTACAACGACGTATTTTTTCGAAAATAATATGAGCCAAATAAAAATTATTTCGTTGAGCATGTTACCTAACAGAAATAAACAAAAGTGCCTTTTTTAAAAATAAAATCAATGGGTCCAAGCAAAAAGTAGTTGTTCAGAAAAATATTTTTTCGGTATATAGTAACTTTGACAGTAAATATTCTAAATCTAATTAAACGATTTTCAAAATAAAAAAAAAGTAATACATATATATGTAATACATAAGAAGAAACAAAAGGTAAGTAAAGGTAAGTAAGAACAGACAAGGTAATGCTCAAGTCATGTTGGCAATAAATAAATGTCAGGGGTAAAAATTAACCCTCGTATGGGAGCATATTTCCAAAAACATTCGAAAAATCTTTTGTTTTTTCGTACCCTTATTTACTAATTTCAAGGCAAGATTTTGTTGGCTTTGTTTAGGATAAATTGTTAAAAAAAACACTTTCTAGTCCATGGGTGACATTTCGGTTTTAATCAAACCTTGAATCTCTGAATAAGGTTTGATTAAAACCGAAACGTCAGCAATGGAATAAAAAGTGTTTTTTTTCACAATTTATCCTAAACAAAGCCAACAAAATCTTGCCTTGAAACATTCGAAAAATATTCGAAAATGCCTCTGTTTCGTTTAAAAAAAACACAATTATTTTTTATTGAAACATTTTCTTAATTGTTTTTAGAATGTCTGATGGACGTAAAAGATTATCGGGTGCTCAGTACAAAAGAAAAAGGGTCGAAAAATGGGTTCAAATTAAAAACAGGCTAGAAGTCTGTTAAGTTACCTACAAGGCATGAAAACGAACGATGACAACACAGAGATATTAGAAGCTGATTAAAATCTTAATTATCAAGCCATTACCAACCAAGCTACCGATATTGCTCAAGTGGAGCCTACTCCAGAGACATACAAAGAACCTGCTCCAGGGACGTCCACTGAACCTACTCCAGGGAAATCCAAAGAAAAGACATTTGCTACGATAATAAATTCAGATCCGGGTTCCTGGCCAACTAGCTTATCAGAAGCCGAAATATATTTTTTGGTAAAAGAAGGAGAACCTCAACCATTAAAGGAATACAGTTTTCCGTATAATGATACCGGTCGAAGATTTAGGGCTGTTCATTACTTGAGAAACATGAAAAATGGTGGAAAAGTCAATAACTGTGTTTATTGCTTTTGCTGCAAACTTTTTGGTTCTATTTTAAGTTCACTTTCTACTGAAGGTTTTAAAGATTGGAAGCACCTCGCTGAGACTTTAAAACAACATGAAACCCCTAAAAACCATATCCAAAGTCAAAAATCTTGGATTGAATTTAGTCAAAGAATACAGTACTCTAAAACGATTGACATTCACTCACAAAGACTCATTACTGCACAGATAAATTATTGGTACGAAGTCGTTCGACGAATTGTTTCAACAATAAAAATGCTTGCTCAAAATTGTTTAGCCCTCCGAGGTACAAGTGACAAACTTTACGATTTCGGTAATGGTAATTTTTTACAAATTATTCAATTACTTGCTCAGTTTGATCCAGTAATGGATGAGCATATCCGCAGAGTGCTCGAAAAAGAGGAAGTTAAAGTCCACTATCTCGGAAAAGATATTCAAAATGAAATAATTATTCTTTTAAGTGAAGATATAACATCTCCCATTATTAGCGGGATTAAAAAAGCTAAATATTATTCAATAATTCTAGATTATACTCCTGATGTCAGCAAGGTCGAGCAAATGACAGGTTTAGTAAAGTATGTATCCATTGACAAATCCAATCCCAATGAGGTTTTCATTAAAATTAATGAAAGCTTTTTAGGCTTTCTTCCGGTTGAAAGATCGACGGGCTCTGAACTCTCCACTCTAATACTTAAAAGACTTGAAACATAGGGATTGAATTTGCAGGATACGAGGGGACAGGCTTACGATAATGGGGCCAACATGAGAGGCGATAAATCGGGAGTACAATCTAGAATAAAAGCGTTAAATCCACGAGCATTTTACCTCCCATGTAGTAGCCACTCATTAAACTTGGTCATTAATGACATGGTAAAGGCATCCTCCGAAGCCGCCAATTTTTTTAATATGGTCCAAAAAGTATATTTTTTTCCTCATCAACTTTTCGATAGACCATTTTCAGGGACTAACTTTGAAACCCCTAAGTGATACTCGTTGGGAAAGCCGAATAGATGCATTAAAAACACTGAGGTATCAATTAGGAGGGATATACGATGCTTTATTTGCTGTTTGTAATAATTCGGAGATTGAAAACTCTATAAGAGTTGAGGCTTCTGGACTATTAAGTTGTGTTAAACAATTTAAGTTCTTATGCTCAATTGTAATTTGTTACAAAATCTTAAATTGTATCAATCCAATAAATAAGCTCTTGCAGACAAAAGACGAACCATCTGCTATGGAACTCTTGAAAAGATTTTTTTCAAGGATCTTAGATCGGACACGGCCTTTGGTGAAAGCCTTTGCGATGCTCGAGAACTCTCCGACGAAACTGACATACCGGCTAATTTTGAGCTTAGCCAGCCAGCCACGTCATAGAGTTTGAAGAAGGAATGTCAATTTTGACTATGAGGCACGAGATGATCCGATAGAAGATCCTACTTTGAAATATAAGGCAGGTTTTTTTTTTTTTTAATCACATTAGACCAAGCTATCAATGCACTTGAATCCAGGTTTGATTTGATCAGTACCCACACCAACTATTTCAAGTTTTTATACAATACTTATGATTTAAGAGATACCACTCAAAACGACTTACTAAAATTTTGTAAAAATCTAGAAATAGTGTTAACTGATGGAAATTCATCAGATTCATCAGATATAAACGCTCTGGACCTCGCAGACGAGATAGTATTGGTTTTGGCCTTACTAAATAAAACAGAAAGCCCAATCAAGATTTTGAAATTCATTTCAAAGCTGGATTTTGCTCCAAATCTCGGTATAGTTTTAAGAATCTTGCTTACTCTCCCAATAAGTGTGGCAAGTGGAGAAAGAAGTTTCTCCAAATTAAAGTTAATTAAAAATTTTTTACGCTCTACTACTACCGAGGATCGGCTAAATGGCTTGACAACATTAGCCATTAGACATGAGCTAGCTGAAGAAATTGATGTCAAAAAAATTATCAAAAAATTCTCAGAATTAAAAGTGAGAAAAAAAAACACTTTTAAGTTTAACTTTTTTTTTTAAATAACTAGGTTTTTATTTTTAGTGGTTCTATAATTTGTTTTCCTATCTTTTTAATATATACATTTTATAATTATATACTAGATTTGTGTCTTTTCATTTTTTCTGTGCAACCTTAATTTCAATTTAGTGCCAAAATCATAAATCAAGAAATTTGTATTTTTGGCAAATCAAACTTCAACATTTTTAATACCAATTTTTTTTCTTGCTCACGTTTTATTTTACTACTAAGCGTGGGAAATGTTTAGGTTATCTCTTTTAATTTTTGTTATAAAGGGGTGGCATTTTACCTTTTTTCCCGGGGCGGTGAAACTGCTAGCGCCGGCCCTGAGAGGAGCACATGGTTTAAACGAAATTGCGCAAATACTTACACCGATAAGTAAAATAAAATAAATCATCCATAATTTAAATTCTAGCAGGAAACAGAAGAAAACTTCATATGCAAATCAAAGTTCTTGACGTCAAAAACCAGAAAATGAACATAAGGGCGGAAATCGGGATGTTGCAGAAACGTCTGTTTCACTGCCTTAACTGTGAAATTCGATTGCTCAGTTATTTTTTTTTTGAGAAAAGGTGACTTGAAAATGTCTCAACAACGTGATTTACCGGAATCCATGGCATGGCGTATTATAGGCAGACTTGAATCCGGGCAAACACAACGTAGTGTCGCGGACGCTGTTGGAGTCGCCAGAAGTGTCGTTGCAAGGCTGTGGAATCGATTCCAAGAAACAGAAAATGTTAGACGTCAACCAGGGCAAGGTCGGCCACGCGCCACTACAGCAACTGATGACCGGTGTATATTGTTAACAGCTCGTCGAAACAGAACAGACAATGCTACTCAGCTGCAAAGACAGTTGCTCTTGGCAACGGGACGAAGGGTGTCCAGCCAAACAGTACGTAATAGGCTTCATCAGGGAGGTCTCTACGCACGTAGGCCAATGGTCTGCATTCCGTTGACCTCACGCGACCGTGCGGCCCGAAGAAGATGGGCTGCTGCACATCGAGATTGGGAGCAACATAATTGGAGCCAAGTGCTGTTTACAGACGAGTCCCGATTCAGTCTGGAGTGTAACACCCGACGTGGTTTGGTATGGAGAGAAAGGGGCACTCGAAATAACCCCACATTCGTTCGTGAAAGGTCACAATACAGACGAGCTGGTTTTATGGTATGGGGTGGAATCAGCATACGTGGACGTACGGCCCTGCATATCATTTGGAATGGTACTTTGACGGCCAAAAGGTATGCAGACGAGATACTGAGACCTCATGTCGTACCTTACGCTGCAGCCATTGGAGATTCCTTTGTTATTTTATCGTTATTTTATCGTTTACATGTAACCAAATTGTTGCCATAAATCATCTTTTCATGTTTTTTCCATATTTTCAAAAATTAAAGCTTAATTACAAATTTTTTATGTCTTTTTTTCTGTATTGCGGATTGACACGCGTGTGCTATCCATTTTATGCCAATACGTGGCTGTCTCGCACGGTTTTCTTAACTTCATTGCTTGCTCCCCTAATTTTTTTTAGCAGTATATATATATATATATATATATATATATATATATATATATATATATATTAATGTATTTAGTTATATATATTTATATATAAACGTGTGTGTGTGTGTATGCGTGTGTATGTGTAAATAGCGATGACATCTGAGTTTGTGAATAGCACTTGTAAGGCTCCTCAATTGTCAATGTGAAGACTATCTTTCAAGAGGCACAATGTGTGCCGTAGAGAAGTTTTATATTGTTTGCTAAACGACTCAAAATATCATTATTATTATTTTTTTTTTGCTTCTTACAGTTCGAAAAAGTAAGCGTAGTTAAAAATTAGGGTTATTATAATCGTATAATCGAAATTAAAATTTAAAAGATTTAGGTATGTATAAAAAAAAAAGAGAATGATTGACAACAACAACAAAAAAAGAGGAATCAAAAAAACATTAACATCTTTGTAGTGTATAAACCTTACAGCGTGTAAACGTATGTATGTAATCACACATATTTCATACGCAGGGATCACATCCATGCGCTGTAAGTTTACCCACTTTATGAAGAACAAGTCTACTATTAGAAAATCATCGAGACTCTCCTTTTTCCTGACCGTATACAGGGGTTCTCAACCTTTCAGGCCCTGTGCCCCCCTTTGAACACTGATTTGAGGTCACGCCTCCTCCACCACCACCACCATATGTGGTCAATAGAAGTAGTACAATCGGAATTTGAAACTGAAGCTGGTTATTAAATGAAAATATAGAATAGATAATTCCATACACAAAATTTAATATTACTACACATATCTTAATTTGGAACATATTATTATTAGGACATATGAAATCAAAGAATTAAATACAGATCAAATATATTTGAGGTAATCAAGGATCTAGGTGAGGTTGGCATGTAATAGCTTTCACTTTCACGACATTAATGATAGGGCTCGCACTGCTTTTCCTTGACAAGTTTTTGAATATTAGGTTATAACTGTGACAAAGCACACCTCAGGTCACTTTCAACGTCCAGCTTTGCTCGATATTTTGACTTTATGCTAATGCTGAAAATCGAGATTCACAGAGATACGTGGATGAAAACTGCACCAACAACATCAAAGCTTCCAAACCAACTTCTGGGTAAACAGGAAAATAACGTAACCAAAAATTTTCAACATCCATGTTTTCGAATTCCGCGTTTGCTTGAGAATCGCAATTTAGGTCAATTGCCTGTTCCTGAATATGATCAGGAAGTACATCCACGTCGATTTTAGAAGGATCTCTTGTCAACTTAAACTCCCAGTTCTCTGAACTAATATCTGGAAAATAGTCTCAATTTCATTTTGCAATGCTACCAAATGCCCTGATATAAGGTCCTTCAATTCATTTATCCGTTGCAATGGGAGATTTTTAGCATCGAGGAGGTCGTTCAATCTTAGAAAGGATGAAAATTTTGGCTCTCAACTCTGAAGACGGCGTTGCTAAAGAACTATCTTTTCTGTGAAACCTTTAACTGCATCATAAGTCTTCCGAATGTTTTTCTGACATTGTAGCTTGATGTTCAGAAAGTAGAGTGTTTCGAAAAAGTCTGATAAATATGCCAAGTGAAAGATAAATTTTTCATCTGAAAACATGCTATCTGAAAACGTACGACCATTATCGTGTTTTTACAATTACGACAATTATCGTGTTCGTATGTCGAAAATACGTTACAGTTACATTGTGACCTCAAAATTGAGTACAGTAAATTACAGTTTTACTTATTATTTATTTTTAAACTCACGCCTCCCTTGAAATTCATCTGCGCCCCCCTAGTGGGGCGCGCCCCCCAGGTTGAGAACCGCTGGTTTAAATTATACTCCCGCGCATGTATCTGCGCCGTGGGAATGCATGATAGTTTACAAATATTACACCTAAGAACAGCGCGCGGCTCCTGACTTCTGAAGGTAGCCGAACAACCTTGAATCCTAATATCATTTTTTATAACATATGTCAAGTTCACTGTTTCCTTTACCCTTAAGGTAAATGCATATAATAAACAATGAACTCACCATTAACAAGATCCGACGAGGTTTTCTACACTCAACTATTTATTACAGCACAATTAGACGACATAAATACCGTACTCAATTGCTAGCAGGCAACGGGGAATTGTGTATCGCGTGTGTTTATTCCGGCAGTTATATTACGGAAATCCTACCCAGAATTCAGCCACGCCACTGCTTGTACATACGCTACACTAACCTTTCTGTCTCCACTTTATCACCAGGTCGCTGGAACGATAGCTAACTTCAAAAACGCCTTCGGTAGACTTAATAATGTCCGGATGCTGTACGGTAAAGCGATCTTCACTCCAATTGTTTTTCGTTCGCCGCTCGCCTCCGTCCGACCTCGCCTCGTATATTTTCGCTATCACTGTCGAGCGT
This sequence comes from Dolomedes plantarius, assembly GCA_907164885.2. Classification (NCBI taxonomy): domain Eukaryota; kingdom Metazoa; phylum Arthropoda; class Arachnida; order Araneae; family Dolomedidae; genus Dolomedes; species Dolomedes plantarius. The sequence continues at coordinate 27,215,416 of OU015495.1, read as the reverse complement.
GTACGCTACCCACGGGGATTCCCGTCTAATAGAAAAGCGCCGCTCATTTGGATAAGGCTCTTCTTCTTCTTCAAACGGCGATTTATTTAAACCAGGGGGGTTAATTTTGATTCAATACCTCACACATAACATATTTACGAAGCACTTGTCGGTCTAAAAAATAATTTTTAAAGGCAAATCCTTTTAGCTCAAGTAGTGCATGCATTCCAATCAAGGATCTCCAACGTGCATGTTCATCTACGTTGAATTTTCATCTCCGTCTGTTTCTAACCATACATTAGCGAATTCGTGCTTTTGAATTCTAATTCCTGCATGGGAAAGGAGTCGTTTAAATTAAGAGCTTCTGTTTGTAATTTCATATTTTTCAGCCTTCGATTTTCTTTTTATTATTTTTTTTTATTTACAGGATGTCAAATGACGTTTGTGTCCACAAAATCGAAATTGTGTTTTTAAAAAATAAAACTTAAATGAAAAAGACTTGAAGACTTTTTTTTCTCAGATTCCAAAAAAAAAAATATTAAATTAAAAAATATGTATTTGTTAATCTGTCAGAAAATACTGGAGTCCAATTCCTCGTAGATTTACGTAGGCACTGAACAACAACAATTGCTACCTCGGGTAAAATCGCTCTCTCTCTACTTCCAACGCAAGCAATGTAGCAATGTCCTTTACAAGCAATGTAGCTTTATAAACTACTTTGCAAACTGATTGGATATTATTGTGAAGAAAATATTACAGTTTTATGTATCCTTTTTTTCTCTCAAACTATTTTAAGAAAACCCAAAAATTAAAACAGGGGACTCTCAAACTTTTTATGAAGGAAGTCCCTCTTCATCATCATTATTACACGGCAGCCCAGTGTGGCCCCTTACCTTTTCAAGAAGTTTCTTCCCTTTGTCCTGTTCCCAGCAATAGTTTTCTAATACCTATAGTTTAAAAGGTGGAAGTCCCTGTCAATAGAATCATATCATCTTTGTTAGGGTGTACCTCTGGATCGATTGAACATTGGCTTGATTATAAAAACTCTCTGCAGGCAATCGCATCCGATGACCAGCCCATTTCATTCTTTGTATCTTAACTAGCTGAATACCCGTGCTTCGCTACGGAGTACATTCAGATTAAATGCAACAGTCAATGTATGCAATTAATGCCAAAAAAAATATTTATAAAAAAATCGTAACACATATTTTTATAGACAATATAATGTAGAAGGAAATATTCAAATGAAATACAATGGTCAATGTATGCAATTAATTTGTACGTTTAATACCCGTAAAACAAACTAATTTGAATTAAATTCTTTAAAAACTTTCATCTCAATGAGTCTAGTGGTTCAATTTTATCGTTTACCGTATTTTAATATTTTTTTGTCAATTTATTTCGTTGTTATGCACGTGACGCAAAATTAATTTAAAATATCACAAAAAGAAAAGAAACCACGTGATCCGCATTTAATAAATTAAATTCTAAAAATAAATCTTTAAAAATTCATCAAAGATCAAAAAATGGAGGTGAAGATTCGAAAAAGATTTCATGTCAAGGGAATTTTTATGATCTTTCTTGTGATGTAAATTTTATAACCCTCAGATTATTATTTTAAATGCAAACTTTAATGAACGTTACAAAAACAGATTAAAAATTTTATTTTGAAAACATCTAAGAAGAATTTTTCAAAAATATTTCTTAGTGCTCCTCTACACTATAAGAAGAATCGTCATGCAAAATTTCAGCTCTTTATGTCCAGCGGTTTGGTCTGTGCGTTATCTGTCAGTCAGTCAGTTACGGAACTATTTTAAATGTATAGATAAACCTAATAACGTCAGGGTCTTTAGAACGATGATGTCATTCGAGGCTGAAACTTCTCCACAATCCATTCTTCTGGACGCCACACACACACACACACAAAAAAAAAAAAAAAAAAAAAAAAAAAAAAAAAAAAAACCTGCCTGGAATTTTTCTTTCTAATACACATACACACAGGGTGGATTCATCTCATAATGTCATAGTCCATGTCTCCGAAACATAGGTAAGCACAGGTCTTCTAGGAAATTTGTATGACAGTAATTAAGTTTAATGAAACTGGACTTTAGGAGTTTGCGCATTCCAAAACAGCAACAATTAGCTGCAAGGATTCTCCTTTGAATTTTTGATCCCACATTTCTGATGTTAACCACTGAGCCCAAATTGATAAAACAATCCATTTCTTTTCAAATTTGTAGGACTGAGCTACCAAGAAAGGGATCAGTCTATTCCTTTAACGCGTGCCATATATTTAGTATTGTTTTCCTTGGTCACCCAATTCATTTTCTTTTCTTTTCTCTGCAAGTCTAAGAAAGCCTGTTTTAGTGCGGTAGAGTCTTTGGCAATGATGTCGTTATCGTCCGCATATGCAAGGATTTGAATAGATTTGTTAACCCTTCAGCGGACGCGCCCGTGTACAGAGTGCAACATTTTCGTAATTTTCAATGGTTTGTTTTTACATGCAAAGTTTGGATGTTCAAAGCAGTTTCTATTTGTAGCTACACCCTTTCTAATGCAGGTCTCATTTTCTGACCCTTGTATTCCTTTCTAATCATTGTTACTTGTGATTTAACCGTGGTAAACCAACGATTATACTGGATTACAATACGACAAAAACAGGAGTCGTTGTAGTCGATCTAATGTGCAGCTATTACACAGTATCCCGCATATCCCGAAGATGGGCGATCTCTTAATTTTTCAGGTTTTTGGACATAATAGGAATCCGTTCGCAAGTTGTCCTCAGATCCAATAAACCGGACACTTTTGAAATAAGGCGATGGTATCTGCATTCTTCGGCCTTTAATTATAAATATATCTCAATATCATCAACATTTTATAACTTGTCATAAAACGCTGAATTATTATTTTCAAATTGGAAAAAAAAAAGTTTGTTACAAAAGGAATAATCAAGGTTGTAAGAAGAGACGTTGCACTTTGTGCCACGCGCGCCTGCTAGCGTTCCAAAAATTGGCGAGCCCGCTGAAGGGTTAAAGCAAGGGTGTGCGAGAAAAACTGTCCAACTCGTATAATTTGATAACAGCCGAAGAATGCCGTTAAAAATGGACTTTAGGAGCTTTTAAAAGAATTAGGAATGGGAATAAAAATTGGTTTTAGATATTTTCTCAAGTATTGATATTTGAGTTTCTGATAAAGTTCATCTTAGACACAAAAATTTATGGAGTTCACGTCATTCCAAATTATATATAGTAGATATGTTCCAAATTATATATAGTAGATTATATATGTACATCAAGGATATCTAAATCAGCTAGCGTACTGCAGTTAGCACTCACCCACGTCTTCTTTCATCACGTGCCTCGTCATCTCCCTTAGTAAATGCCCCCCTGATTTGCTAATCGATAGAGGCTTCGATGCGAACTTACACACCCCATATCCGATACATCTGCGTTTCGATTAGCGTACGCAAAGAGACATAAACCCCCAGTTCAGATTTTTTTTCTTCCCCCCCCCCCCGTTTCCAAATCGCGCGAAAAATGTACGCGCTAATTAATTCCTTTTCATTGAGAGAGGGAATCCCGGAGGCGAAATGCGGATCGCAGACGATCTTCAAAAAGCCTGGTTCGTAAAAATGAAAGCGGACTCACTTCACCAACATCAAAAGAGAGGTTTTGTCAGTTAGCTGGTATGAAGGCGGCGCATATGAAAGACTGAAATTTTCAGGCTCACCGTTGCAAACGTTTATGCCGGTGACTAGTATTCCCGTGCCGTTCGTTACGTGTTGGTGGCCAGACGTTTTGAATGATTACCTCCCGCTCGAATATATCTCTATTATCTCTCTATGCAGTCATGAAACTCCGAGTTTGACTGTCAATGCGGCAAAACCGGCGCACGGTATTTGTGAGGATACGGTTCTGAACGAGAAGAGTAAAACGAAAAACGCTTATTTGGTTAGTGACGAGCGAGGAGTCAGTCATGCACACATTGGTAATAGTTTGGGTAGTTGTCTGGATTGAATAACGTCTGGCGTTGTTTGATGTTTGGAGTAGTTATTGCAGATGCCATTTATTAACCGCTCTTAGGGCAGTCCGGTACACAAAATTCTTTTTTTTTCATTAAAACATACTACGAAGCTTTCAGAATCAAATGAAACAAAACAAGTTATTCCACTAGTTCTATAACCAAGCACATCTTTATACAATACTAGCTGAATATCCATACTTCGCTACCTTAGCGAAGTATGGGTATTGTAATGACCGTTGTATTTAATTTGAGTACATTCAAATTAAATACAACGGTCAATGTAGTATGCAATTAATGCCAATATATATATATATATATATATATATATATAATAAATACAACGATCAATGCATGCAATTGATGTAATGTAATATATATATATATATATATATATATATATATATATATATATATATTCATTCATATATATATTTATAAAAAAAATCATAACAGATATTTTTATAAACAAAATAATGTAGAAGAAAATATTCAAATTAAGCCTAGTAGAACATACTAAAGAATATAGTACAGTGAATATAGTACAGTACAGTTTAAGGAACATACCTTTTACTGTATTTTAATAATTTTTTTTGGATAATGTCCTATCGTCTGCAGCATTAGAAAGAAAAAAAAATTTTGTCAATTTATTTCGTTGTTATGCACATGACGCAAAATTAATTTAAAGTATCACAAAAAGAAAAGAAACCACGTGATCGGCATTTCATAAATTAAATTCTAAAAATGAATCTTTAAAAATTCCCCAACAATCAGAAAATGGAGTTAAAGATTCAAAAAAGATTTCATTTTAAAGGCATTTTTATGATCTTTCTCGTGATATAAATTTTATAACCTTCGGAATATTATTTTAAATGCAAGCTTACAAAAAGTTACTGAAAAGGCTTAAAAATTTAATTTAAAAAAATCTAAGAATTTTTCAACAATCTTTCTTAGTGCACCCCTACACTATAAGAAGAATCGCCATGCAACATTTCAGCCCTTTAGGTTCAGTGGTTTGGTCTGTGCGTTTTATGTCAGTCAGTCAATCAGTCAGTCAGTCAGTTACGGAACTGTTTCATATATATAGACTGCCTATGCACACCCTACTTTGCATTTAAACTTAAGGTCTTTATTTTGGATTGTAATGCTTTTATGGTTAGTCACCTTCAAAAGTAATATCTAAAATTTCTTGCAAGATATTTCTATGAAATTTTGCAGAGCATTCCTTTGTTTACCACCCATTAAACTGTCTATAGGATAATTGATTAAAAAGGAAAATAATGAAAATATTTTCGCAGAAATGACATTGAAAAGGATTCTATAAACCACGAAACTGACAAAAAATTTATGAATGAAATTTTGTTAAAGACTTATATAAAAATTACATTTAAACCTTTCCTACTCACAAAAGTGAGGAGGAAAAATGTCACCGGTAGAACCATTTGTTTGGCAAATACATCAAAAACTGAACATGCTGTCAGTTTAAAAATTCCTGTTTTTAAAAACAAAATTTCAAATTGTTCAAATGAAACGAAATGAGCTCTTCTTCCATTCCAGAATAAATTAAAAAAGCAGCGGCTACATACTTCGAATGTACTAATAGTTCATCATCATGGCGCGGAGCATTGTTGTTGATGTGAACAATTCATAAGCATTTTTTTTAACTAATCCCAGATTGTCTATCAAGATTAGACAATCTCCATGAAACCAAAAATATCTAAAAAGTCTAAAAACAGTAGAGGGTCCCGAAGGACCTCGTCCTTTGTAAAACCCAAACAAGTCAAAAGATGGGCAGAGTCATAGGCCATGTCGGCAGAGCACCAATAGCACTCCGGGAAGATCTTCTGACTTTGCCGAAAAGTGAGTGCTCAAATACGACAAGCATTTGTGAATCGTTTATTGTGGTCATTGTGTCAAATTGTTCAAATCCTAATATAAACGGTATCAGTTCAATCATTTGAAACAATCTGTTGCCCCCAACCTGTCCCGAAAGAACAGTTTATGTATTTTTTTCAAAGCATACCTTTTGTGAACAAAATTGCCTTTCCCAAATATCAGCATGTTCTTCTCATGCAGTCTTAGGAATGGACATAAACTTGATCACTAGAAAAAAACTTGTAGCTATTTTTCAGAATTAGCAGAGACTGGGGGGAAAAAATTCATTCAAGGCAGAAACTTAGTCAAGCATCTATATATTTCAGTTGCTAAGCCGATTCTTTGTGCAGTCCGTCATAGAAAACTACTGCCTCAAGTTACTTCCTTTTCGTCTTAAACGAAAGATTTTAATCTATAGATTGTGTTAAATTTGGTTTTTGCAATCGCAATTTCTATTTATTGGTGATAATTTACAATGGAAAAAAAATTGCTTTCTGCGCACGTCCGGTGACGTGCTTAAATCTGATGTTTAGATACTTACTAAGCACGAGGCCGCATAAACGCATTAATTTGCTTCTGCGCATGCTCAGTGACATGTTTAAATCGGGCTTTAGATACTGACTAAAAAACGAGACCGCCTAAAACGTTAATTTGTATATTCGGAGGAATCTCTCTAGCTCTCTCTCTCTGCCATTTTTATCTTTAATTATGTAAATGAGATATAGAATTAAACCAGACGGCAATTTTTTATCTCGTGCTGTTGAGTCACCCTATTTATTTTTATTTGGGTTCAATAGTTAGTTCTAATAGTTTTTAGAAGAAGTGTATTTCTCTCTTCTTAATATTATGATTTTCAACATAAATACAATTGTTAAATACAATTTGTGCATTAGTGTACATTTATTTGCTATCCAGCGGTCATGTTTTGACGGGTACCGACTACTTTGAATTTAATTTCTTTTCGGCCATTATCAGCGTATTCGTTTTTCTTTGAACTTCCTTAAAAATTCCTTCAGTCAATCATCGGTAGCAGATAGTGGCCATCATATTTCACGAGGAAATATTCAAAACAAAAATTTTGAAAACATGAAAATAACATTCCTTTCTATAAGCATCAATGTATTAATTATCCTTTTAACTTCCTTAAGGAACTCATTTACTCGACCATTAGTGACAGCTAATTTCGTAACAAGAAAGGGATTTTTTTTAATAAAAAGCAGAAACTTCATGAACATGCGTATAAGATGACTCTCAAGATAAAAGATCAGCATAACTGTTTTTTTTTCGCTCTCTTTTTGCTATTAAAAGCATATTTTCAATTCACGAGTAACAACTAATCACTGTAAAATTTTCCGAAGAGACAGAGAAAAGGGAGATTAAAAATTTAGTAACCATGCAAATGACAGTTCTAACCAAGTAGTGGCATTTTCAAAATTTATTTCTTTTTTAGTATTTTTTTTTATATGTTATTTGTTAAGTTAATTTTATTTTCATTTTATTTTTTAAATTAATTTAATTTTCATTTAAATTTTTAATTACCGTATTTTTTGAATCATTAGACGCACCGGAGATAAGACGCTCTTCCAATTTATGGCAGTATTTTTAGAAAAGAATATTTTGTATTGTGCTAGGTATATAAAGATATTTTCAATTTCTTACTTAATAAAGATTAAAAAATATATATTTTAATAATAAATTATATATATATATATATATATATATATATATATATATATCCCCATTAAATCACGTCCTTAAATTTTAACCTGAAAGGGAAAACTAGCTCATATTTACATGAATGGAGCTAGACTCAGCCTGAAAGGGATAAAAATTAGATTTAAATGCAGTCGGTCCAAACTGCTTAGTACATTATTAGAGCGAAAATACATCCGTTCATTCCAGAAGGCGGATATTATTCCGGCTCGGAATAATATCACCTTTCAACATTAAACGCGAGAGGGCGAGGTAGACATGTGACCATTATTTGTAGGGTCAGCAGATTTAGGGGCTCAGGAAGCTAACCCACACCTGAATTCAGGCATATACACGTGTAGAAATTCAAAGGCATGCGATTCATGGCAAGTTCTGTGGCTAAGGGTTTGAAAGCGATAAATTAATATTACTGGGGATTAGACTTAGGAAAGGGAATTTAAATTCTAGAATGGAGGGCATGATATTTAAGATATTAATTACACACACACACACACACACACACACATATAAATATATATATATATATATATATATATATATATAGTCTAATGGGTAGGCAGTTGTCGTTAGAGATTCACCTTTTGTTATTCACCACGATTTGCTGGCTACTCTATTATGGGAGCATCCTATAGGTGAGCCAGCATTGGTCCATAATATATATACAATATATATGATAAAATATTCATTTTTGTTTTAATGTTACCTTCGGACCATAAGACGCACTCCCATTTTAAGTCGATTTTTTTATGTAAAATGGTGCGTCTTAGGGTACGGTATTTATTTAATATGTTTTATTGTTTTCGAACATTAGCGAGACAACCCTATTTCTCCCCATTTTGCCGGGAGGTCAAGTAAAAGTTTTAATTTAACATGAAATTCTTGTCACACGGAAATCAACGCAGAAGGAGTGAACTGAACAGTCCGCTCATCTTCCGGTTTCCCACGCGTTTCAATGCATCTCTTTCAAAATTAAATTGCCATACGCTCCAGGAGTGTTTATTTTTTCCCGAAGCTACCACCAGAAAGCTAAAAGAGCAGACAAAACTGCAAAGACGTGCGGCAGTTCGAGCGCACAAAGTAAATATGTAGAAATGCCTCTACGCTGTCTCCGCGAAATCCAAATGTGTTACATCTTCTGTTGATTGAAGGAGGCAAACCGAACGTGTATTTCCCAACTCGATTTCCTTATTTCGAACTGCTCGAAAAGTACGTTAATGAGTCGAGCTTCGAAGAAAAAAGACGGGATGTTTCCTAATGAAGCCCTAAAGCAAATTGAAATCTCCGACTCACTTCGAAACGTTGAACTTGTTTATCATACACGGGAGAGGATGCGCTTGCTCTTTTAGTTGGCTTCCTACCATTCGTCATGAGAGTGCTTTGCAAACAAACAAAAATACAGAACAGCCCTTGTGGAATTGGAGGATTTGTGATTGGAGATGGAGAAAACGGCAATTTCTAAATTTTCATTGTATTTAAATAAAAAAAAGCATGATATATTTCCCACGATATATACCGTATTTTTGTAACCTAAGAAGCACCTTTTTACACAAAAAATCGACTTAAAATTGGGGGCGTCTTAGGGCCCGAAAGTAACATTAAAATAAAATGAATATTTTATTATCTATATAGTACACGTAAAGCAATTCCGTGGCTGACTGACTGACATACAACGCACAGACCAAACCGCTGGACCTAAAGGGCTGACATTTTGCATGGCGATTCTTCTTATAGTGTATGGGTGCACTAAGAAAGATTTTTGAAAAATTCTTCTTAGATTTTTTTAAATTAAATTTTAAGCTGTTTCTGTAATATTCTTCAAGTTTGCATTTAAAATAATAATCTAAGGGTTATAAAATTTACATCACGAGAAAGATCCTAAAATTTCCTTTAAATTGAAATCTTTTTCGAATCTTTACCTCCATTTTTTGATTTTTGGTGAATTTTTAAAGATAAATTTTTAGAATTTAATTTATTAAATGCTGATCACGAGATTTCTTTTCTTTTTGTGATAATTTAAGTGTGTCACGTGCATAACAACGAAATAAATTGACAAAAAAATATTAAAATACAGTAAAAGATAAAAATTTAACTGCTAGACTCATTGAGATGGAAGTTTTATAATGAATTTAATTCAAATTAGTATGTTATATGGATATTAAATTAAACCTATTTTTAAAATTGCAATTTCCCCTCAAAGTATGCTTCGCCATGACGATAAATATATTAATTTAATTTTTTAAAAAATATACTATTTATAGTAAAAATCACAAAATCCACAGTGGTCTTATAATTTTGTTACACACTGTATATATATATATATATATATATATATATATATATATATATATAGTAAAACTAGCTGAATACCCGTGCTTCGCTACGGAGTGCATTTTGGGATAATATTTTAAAGTCTCAAGGCCAAACTTTAAAATACGCTGGCGTAAGAGATGTAAGAGAAAATTGTTTCTCCCACTGTCAGTTTTAGGTAGCTTGCCCTGGGTAGCCCCAATTGGTCGGCAGATCTGTACTATCCGTCCGGCGCCCAGGCCCATATGGAACATCACCGCATAGGGGAAATCAACCTTCATCTGAGTTTGCACGCTCTTGCTACGCAGCGCTGGTCTTCAGTTTGACATTTGTAGTATGGACTGACCCTCCGGGACGACGTAATCTTTTGAATTACGTATCTTGCTCACGCGTAAGTTCGCGGGCGAGCCTGGTAATATTAGGCCCGCCCAATGAAGAAACAAAAACTATTGTTTATAAGGAAATCCTCTATAAAGCAATTTCATTATTTTTTCATTGTAATTATCCCAAAATGCACTCCGTAGCGAAGCACGGGTATTCAGCTAGTTTTACTATATATATATATATATATATATATATATATATATATATATATATATATATATATATATATATATACAGTGTGTAACAAAATTATAAGACCACTGTGGATTTTGTGATTTTTACTATAAATAGTATATTTTTTTAAAAATTAAATTAGGTCGATGTTAATAAATGAAATATAAAATATATGTATATTATTTTTAAGAGATATTTAAATATACTAATTATTTTATCAACAATTTCAAATTTTTCCAATCAAATATCTGTAACAAAATTATAAGACCACTAGTTAAAACAAATTTTTTTAATAAAACTAATATGATGTTGATCCACCATTTTTCTGAATAACTTCAAATACTCGATTTTTCATTGAATTAATTAGGTTTTCGAGCAAATATTTGGGAATTTTGTCCCATTCATCCATGATAGCTAGTTCCAATTCATGCACAGAATCATACTGACGGTTATTTGCATATACTTAACGAGCCAAATGGCCCCACAAGTTTTCGGTGGGATTCAGGTCTGGACTAAGGCTTGGCCAGTTTAAGACCT
>OU015495.1:27199427-27201927 GCA_907164885.2 Dolomedes plantarius | reverse complement strand
AGATGTTTCATGTCAAATCATTGTTTTTTTTTAAACAAAGTTCCTTTTCTGGTTTTTCTTAAATTAGCTATCGAATTTCAACTTATTTTTTTCCATCTTTCTGAAAAACTAAATTTAAAGAGAAAACAGAATCTTTCAAAGAAAAAAGGGTTTTTTTCTTAAGAAACAACAATTATATGTACTTTCAAATGATAGCACAAGGCTTTTATGTCTTTGTCTAAAATTATCCATTAATTTTTTCTTATCAACCACCTGTTTGAAATTCTCATAAAGTTGAAAACATGAAATAGCAATTCTTTTTCTTTAAAAAAGGAGGAGTTTCTTACTATGTGCTCCCCTAAATTTTGGAAAGAAAAAAAAAATGAATCTCTGTCAAAAGTCAACATTGTTTTTCTGGCACCAGTTTGAAATTGTCCGTAGGTTGATTGCTGAAACTAGATTGAAAGCTGAAATTGAAACTTTTTTTCTGCAAAATGAACTTTTTTGCCAATAAAAAACGTTTCCTTTATAATGCAAAAGACGTCTTCAGTCACTGTAGTCAGTTGCTTTTGCAAAACATGCCGGGTAATCTGAGAAAGAACCCTGTATTATGAAGTGTTGAACCCTGCAAGAGTCGAGGTTCAACACTTCTGTTCAAACAGACGCAGCTCAATCTCCAGCATCAATGATATAGTATCAATAAAGGTATCCGTTTTAGTTTATACGCTAAAACTGTGTTTCAAATAAAAATTCCTTGCTCATTTCAAATTTTATAATTAGTGCGTTAAGGTATCCGCACACCTTTAAAACAGTTACACTTTACCCAGTTTCGGTCAAAATATCGATTTTTTTTCGGTGGGGGGGGGGGGGGGAGCAATAACATTAAAGCCTAACCTTTTATTTTTATAAATTTTTTTGAATTTATAAATCGGGTGGATTTTAGTATGAAAATAGTTAGTTTTAAAGTAAGAAATGTGTTATAAAGTCAATTTTAGGGTTATCTCAAAATAAATTTTTTCATCGTTTCTCTTGACGCAAAACTTCCTATACCAAAAAGGGACTCTTAAAATGCCTTAAAATTTTGCCTATAAAAGTTTATAAAGTTAATAGACTAGTCTCATGATTGCAGATTTATTTTATTTTTTTTACATAGGTATGAACTGCAAGTGACAATTAATTTTAAGGGGACTCACTACCCTTAAATCTTTAAAACATTCGATTTTTTGAAAAATTATACGTTAAAGCCTGATAATTTCTGAACAAAATAAAGCAAACTGCATGAAAATAGTCCACTTATTTCCGGAATATTAATATTCTAAATATTTAATTACTGATCAAGTTTATGGTAAGAAAAATTTTAAACTCATTTTTCTCAAAATGTAATTTTGCATCATTCCGCAACTGATATCTCAAAAACTATGAAACATAATTCCATGAAATTTCTATCACTGCATAATCATGTTATTTTATTGCGTCTGAACTAGAGTTATTGCAATCACTGCACATTTTGTTTTTTTTTTCAGGGGTAGATTAATGCAAAAATTTAAGGAAATTTTAAGTATATATTGAGCAGTTTTTAAAAAAATTGAAAAAATATTTTAATGTTAAATGTTTTATGTTCAATTGTATTTTGAATTATTTATTTTAAATATAAAATAGGAATTATACATTTAAGTGTAAAATTAATTTCATAGTTCTGCGCGCAAGCCAGTATACAATAAAAATGCTTAAAAAACAAGGTATATCTAAAGCATTTTTAAAAAAATGTTTAAAATTATTTTCAGAGTTGAAAATTTGTTTATTAAAATAAATATATCAATTTATCATATACATAGAATTTGGAAAAATTGGGAGTAAATTGAAATAGTTACAAAGAGTCAAAAAGTATGAAAATATGCCTTATTTCCTCGACTTTAGTCGTGAGTCCTCTTAAGCGATTTTTCTGTACATCTGCAGATCTCAGAGATAAACAGAGAGTACTCAATGCCCTATAGAAAGTTATTATCTCCATTCACCAATTTATGAAATCGTCAAATATTTGTTTGATTTTAAGTTATTATGTTTTGCAGAAATTTCAAATTTTCACCCATTTTTTTTTCCAGTTTTCTTCCGTGAACAAATTATTTTAATGTAAAGGCTTAATTTTTTAATACATTTTTCCAATTTTTTAACTGACATCTTATTATAAAAAATAGATATAAAGACAAAATTAAAAAATTTTCAAAAATCACTTCCGAAAGTGTATAAGGATACTACACGTAAGCATGTGTATCCTTATGGTGTGTATAAGGATATTACACGTAAGCATGTGTAGAAAAATAGATGAGACTTTATTAGCCTTGCTAATAAAGTCGCATTCGAAAGTTATGAAATTCGTATCTCTAAATATTCTGCTAAGACTAGGCATTTATATAGAGAGAAATATTTTATCTTCTCTCATATTACAAAGAGTTCTTTCACATATTTCCTTTTAAGGCTAATGACACAAGACATTGTTCTTCACGTACATTACTCAATATAT